>JAVBJF010000118.1:600000-993109 GCA_033439095.1 Pseudococcus viburni | reverse complement strand
ATTAATGGACTTATGCTACGCAGCAACAATCGATCGCGTACGTAGGTAATAGGTAGCTGCGTATAAATACGTAGCTATCCTATTTACCTTCGAATAGGCGACGACAATGGTGCAATTTGGTAGGTATTTACCTGCCCGGTTCAAACAAAAAAAATCTAAAGTACATCATTCATAATAACAGGACCTCGTACCCAAAATTTCAGGTGCTGAAGTTCATTTCTCGATTTTTGGCGAATTTTTGAAATTTCAAAATTACCTCATCATCCTAAAAAATATGAAAATTTCATCTAATCAACGAAAAAAGCTGAAATTTGGTATATACCCTATTTTTTAACCTCCCAAATCGATTGGAACCGGTTTCGAGACGTTTTGGAGCCACCAGAAAATTTTGAAATTTTCCAGCGCTGGAGAAAAGCCCATAAAAATGGCCCAAACGCACTTCAGCACCTATAATCGCGGATTATCGATATTGGTGACCTATTTAATCGATTGAAACACAATTTTCTAAAATTCGTAACTTCGAGTTCAAATTCGCATTTCTGAGCGAGAAATTTTTCTGGAAAAAATTGAAAAATTCGAAAATTCTTGCCCAAAAATGCGAATTTGAAATCAAAGTTACGAATTTTGGAAAATTCTGTTTTAATCGATCAAATAAGTCACTAATATGGATAATCCGCGATTATAGGTGCTGAAGTGCATATAGGCCATTTTCATGGGCTTTTCTCCAGTGCTGGGAAATTTCAAAATTTTCGTGGCCCCGAAACGTCGCTTCCAATCGATTCGGGAGGTCGAAAATAGGGTATATTATACCAAAAGGTATAGCCGGATAAGGGGTGTTTTTGGCCCCAGACCCGATTTTTGATATAATGCCCCCAGATTGTGTAGCTTGATGAAAGAAAATTCTGGAAAAAATTTTGACCCCTCAACCCCCTCTCTTTCGGAGCTATGGCCATTTTATTGCATTATTTTCAAGAATTTTAAATTCCAACGGAAGTGAATGAAATTTTCTGAAATTTAGCACAAAGTTACATCTCGTAGAGGTCTATTTATAATAATTTTTTCATCAATTTTGGTGCACTCCTTCATGAGGTTTTGGCCATTTGAAATTTTCAACTGTAAAAAGACCTTGACAGCGAAGTTCGACTAATTTTTGAAAATATCCTAAAAACGTATTTTTTGACGTAGATTCACTTCACGTATTCAGTTTCGGCGATTGAGGTGGCGCAAGGGCCAAAAATTGTAAAAAACCGTAAAAAATGTTATTTTGGCAGATTTTTCAAAATTTTGAGCATTTTATACGAAAATAAATGACCAAGTGAAAAAAACAATCTCGTATTCGACTTCAGCAGGTCAAAATACCCCGATAAACACCCTTTTCGCGATCATTTTACTTTAAATGTCAAAATTCACTTTTTTAATTGATTTTTCGCGACAAAAAAAAAATAACTTTTGAAATTTAAAATAGAATGATCACGAAAAGAGTGTTCATCGGGGTATTTTGACCTGCTGAACACGATTACGAGATTGGTTTTTTCATTTGGTCATTTCTTTCCGTATAAACTGCTCAACATTTTGAAAAATCTGCCAAAATAACAAAATTTTATACGGTTTTTTGCAATTTTTGGCCCTTGAGCCACCTCAATCGCCAAAACTGAATACGTGACGTAAATCTACGTCAAAAAATACGTTTTTAGAATATTTTCAAAAATTAGTCGAACTTCGCTGTCAAGGTTTTTTTTACAGTTGACAATTTCAAATGGCCAAAACCTCATGAAGGAATGCACCAAAATTGATGAAAAAATTATTGTAAATAGACCTCTACGAGATGTAACTTTGTGCCAAATTTCAGAAAATTTCATTCACTTCCGTTGGAATTAAAAATTCTTGAAAATAATGCAATAAAATGGCCATAGCTCCGAAAGGGAGAGGGTTGGTTGGGGGCTGAAAATTTTTCCAGATTTTTTTTCATCAAGGTATACAATCTGGGAGCATTAGATCAAAAATCGGGTCTGGGGCCAAAAACACCTTTTATCCGGCTATACCCTTTCAGCTTTTTTTCGTTGATTGGATAAAATTTTCATATTTTTTAGGACGATGAAGTAATAATTTTGAAATTTCAAAATTCACCAAAAATCGAGAAATGAACTTCAGCACCTGAAATTTTGGGTACGAGGTCCTATTATGATGTACTTTCAATTTTTTTTTATTTGGGCTCAAAATTTTACTTTGAGTTAGGACACCTCCCTCCTCCCTTGTAAGTAAATTCAGGTTCATAGGTACCTATTTAAATGTATTTAATCTCATGAAAATATCTCACCATTTGATATCGTCGGTATGCCCCAAATAATGCCTTTGGCTTTGTTCTTCCGAATTGTACAGCACGACGACGGCAGCCACAAAGTACACGATCTCTCCAGTCGGCAAAAGGTACAAATTCGAACGGCAGTCTTTACCTCTATAACCATAGCTGCGAGAATTAATTAAGGACAATCTCATACTCATACCCCATTAACCCATAAATAATTTTTATCGACCATCGACGCCACATGACTTCTTCCATCTCTAATGAGCCATGACCGCGACATGGGCATTTCGACATGCAAAATTACCCCATCCGTACATCTAATAACTATTTATAATCCACAAAAAGGATACACCCATTCTAATTTCAGTCTCGATTGCGGCGCGGTTGCAACCTTGGATATATCGTACGTTTCCATTATTTCGGACGGAGCGTACAGGCAGATCGGACGGCCCCTCAGGAACATCCGCAAGCTTCCTTCCTCCGGATTGTAAGACGTGTCTCGAGTCCTGAGTGAAAAAATTACATCAAAAAACTCCATTTTCTACAATTAAATTACCTAATTAAATCCTACGATCCTATATCCATACGATCCACCGTAATATCGCGTCAACTTACGTTTTTTTCATCATTTTAGCGATAAAAATTACACAGAAATTTATACAAAATCGCAGTCTCGACCGACACCTTGACCATAAAATTATACTACTGAGCAGTACTGATGCTGCGCGGGACCAAAGCTGATAAATATAGAAAGCGATAAGCACAGCCGGCGAATCGAAAAAAAATTCAAGCGAATTTGTAAACAGATAAAAACTTACTCCGACTCCATTCTAGATAAATAAACACGCTAATTACAACGGGAAAAACAGCTTCGCGACTGGTATTTTTCCTGCTTTTTCAAGATCTCTCACTCGAGAGACGGATCTCTCAAGGTTCTCGATCTTCGGAGACGATACCGAAGACGCGAATCGTAAAACGACTATAACGCGAAATCAAGACCGCAAGTACTCGGCAAGGTACAGCCGGTTAAATCTTATCCAAGCATAACACAGACGTTGTGTCATCGACCAATACACATTATTCTTCGACAAGTCGCAACATAGTCTACTGATACACTGTGCTCAAGCTCGCCAGCGGTGCTTCGAACTCGAAATAAGCCAGAAACGTGCACGATTGTCGGTGAATTATTATTACAGACGATGCACATAGCATATTAGCCATAGAAAAAGACATAAAGCGAGATGACGATCGCACATGAGAACGAGAAACACGACCACCGAATATATTTCAAGGCTAGCCTATGAAATTCTAAATTAGGTATACAGACTAACATTGTTGCCAGGTTTTTCTCTTCAGGCTAAACCGATGGCGTGGTATTGATTACGAAAGCGAATTTTCCGACCTCAACTCAAGGAATCAACGAAATCTCGCCAGTCGCCGATGAAAATGTAAACTAAACAACGAATATACCTGGGCACACATTAAATACCTATCGTTGTAGGTGACTTTTCATCCCTCCAATTAGAAGCACCGAGAGAAAGAAGGGTTGAAATCAAAATTACATAGATTGTGGATTATTTGGACAGGGCAATATTGAACAGGATAATTTTGAATAATTAATTCATTCTGTAACTCCCTGCCCTGTTGAATGAGTATGCACGTTTCTATCTTTTTTTCAACCATTGCAAACAAAAAAATACACGAATTTAATTACCGTAATTAATTTTTTCCCCGAGTACAAAATAAACAGCGAAGTGGCTTGCTGGTACTTTTTCATTTTAATTTTTTAGGTCGATGTAATTTTTTATCTCGTCGGGTGAATTCTTTTGCCATTTTTGGTCATCAAGGTGGACAATACCGATACGACGATGTATTATTTGAGATAGGTCTCGAATGAAGGTTTTCCAACAAATTGATACCGAGGTATAGAAATGTACATACATATAATTTTGAAAAAAAATTATAGTTCGGGGTAGAAATTCGATATTTCAGCCAAACCCCCAAAAAATTCTTATCTAAAATCACGAAGACAACAATTATCGAAAATTTTGATGAATTATTCGCATGACAATGGTGGAAAAAACAAACTCCAAAATTCTGCTACCCAATAATTTCAAAAAATTAAAGTTGTAAATTTGAAACAAAATATCAAAATGTACAAAGTGCCCCTAAAGCAGGCATCATAGCGAAATTTTTGATTTTTTGAGCAAAAAGTGACAAAAAAATGACCAAAAGTAACTAAAAATAAAGAAAAATTCAATTTTTTCGGAGAGGGGGGCAATTTTTTACAGTTTTCTGAGGGGGATTTTTTTGTACGTAGTTTTCTGCAAACACTTCATAGATATATCAACTGAAAATACGTGAATAATTTCATTTATTAAATTCCTTCGTTAAAACAACAAACAAACTAAAAAATCTAATTTTCTATTTTTTTCTTGAAGAACTTTGAAAAATAGCAATTTCTACGTGAAAATTTGAATTTTTGCCTGGAAGTGCGAAGAAAAAGTCACTTTTGAGGGGGAAAAAGTAACCGAAGTGACCTTTTAGACGTGAAAAGTAACCAAAAGTGACCGAAGTCGAAAAAACTGACAAACACCCCAAAAAAGTGACCCGCTATGATGCCTGCTAAAATGTAAAATGTCGTAAGAAAAAAATCGAATTTTTTTGGTACAATTGGTAACCCTGAGACATTTATGGTCAGTGAAAACCAGTTTTCCAAACTTTTTTTTTACTCTATGGAAAATTTAAAATAAGATGTGGTATCTAATGCTCTCTCTCGAGATTTTGAAAAATTCTAATTTCAGAAAAAAAAATTAATAAAAAATGAGAAATTTAAGATTTTATGACTACAAGTTGCTCAGTACATCTCAAAACTAGGTCCTTTTTTTAATCGACAAGAACGATGCTAGGAAGTGGATCATCGACTCAATCAAAAGAAAAAGAATAAATTGTGCCTTGTCATAAGAAAAAGTGGCTTGGATCGTTGGATCCAAAAAATGAAAATCGAAATTTTAATGGTTTCTGATAGTTCTTGACGTGTAGAATCCGGTGGTAATGTCGAAAACATTCGCGAGCGATTCATTTCGTTGTTAATGGAGAGTCAATTTTTAGAGGAAGTAGAGAATTTGACCAAAAATTTTATTTTTTAGTATGTTACAGGTATCTCACTTAGTGTCTGTGTACCAATTTTCAGCTCAATTCCGTCACTTCTGTATGAGTTATTGCAGTTTTCACGATTTTGCAGATGGAAAAATCAACTCATTTTTCAAAAATGAGTGCTTTTTCTCAGAAAAATGCAGAGTTTTGGAGGGAAGCGGGGGGGGGGGGGGAGGGGAATGAAAAATTGAATCACAGACCTAACGAGTAGTGGAAAATTCCATTCTTACACCATTTTCTAATAAAGAAGGTATAAAAAAGCAATACGGATTGTACTTACACCTAGTATATGCCATTCTGCTCAATCTTACAACCAATGTTTTCCTACCAAAAAAATTGAAATTGAAAAAATGTATTTTTAGGTAAATTTTTGTTTTTTGGTTGGTAATACTTTTTTTTTTTTTAAACTCCATATTCAGCGACTAAGGCTAGAGGCGTGTGGGAAATGGGGTTACGTCAGAGTAGGGATTTTAGATTTGTATTAGAGAGGAATGTTAAAATTTTTTGAATATGTATTTGCAAGAAAAAATGAAAAAATCATTGAAAAATATCACGATTGAATTCCCTTTCCTACTTACTAAACATGTCCCAAAAATCACCCACTTTCATATCAATGGTTGGTCAACATTCAGTTTGAAACTTAAAACTGCTCTCCAGCAAAAACCACCTTTTGGATCTAAGCCACTTTTTATTATAACAGGTCACAATTATGTAATTTAAAAAAAAAATATTGCTATCAAGATAAAGAAATTTTAAGGATTTCGGAAATTCATTATATCAAAACAACAGTCAAACACTTTTTTTAGAATATACCAAATTCATAATTCGACAATATGCTCAAAATGTCGAAAATTCTGAAAAATTTCGATTAATTTGTCAATTTTTTCAGAAATTTTACGATTTTTAAAAATTTTTCTACATAATTTTCTAGAAGAGTTGGAAGATTTTTTTTTTAAATTCGCCTATTTTTTGAAACTCGTGATGTTTGTTTATTTTTCTGTCGAATTGTTGAGCCTTTAGGTACTGATGTAGAATGAATTCGAAATTTACCCAATTTTTAAAGGATCTTAATATTTTGTAGGCTCAATACGACTGGTCTTTCGAAAAAATGCGAGCTCGGTGCTGGCCTCCTCCTCCTCCTCCTCCTCCTCCCCCCCCCCCATCATCCTAAAGATGCCTTCTTTCGAGTGGTTTTTTGTTTCGGATTTAATGTTTGAAAAATCGAAATTAAAAAAGTAATGAAACTGGGTTTCGTAAAGACCCAAATAATTGACATTTTTGATGGCTTTGTTTGTTACACGATAAAAATGACGATAAAAAATCGATCGTTTGAAAAAATTGTGGCAATAATTGGAAAATAGAAATTCGCAGCCCAACCACTTTAATTTTCTTTCGAAACCTTAACCAAAATATCGAAGTAGAGGGTACCTAAACCTATCACAGAAGATCCAATATTATTCTGACGATTATGAGGAGGGGGAAGAGAAGGAGGAGGTGGAGGAAAAATTGTAGGAATTTTTTTCGAAAATTACGTTGATGTTTCAAAAGTCAGCCTCGTTTTTCCAAAAAAAAATTGTGACACCCCCCCCCCTTATTAACAAAGATGCACAATCTCAGTATGCAGGTATATCGGTACAGCAATATTTTTCGATTTTTTTTTATTTGGAACGTAACTGTCGATGGAGAAAGTGTGTTTCCCTCTTAGACAAATATTCCGCAAAAAATTGGTTAAATTTTAAAACTAACATCGCCTCAAAAAAGATTGGATCAATTTAAAATTTGTTTTACAAATTATCTAAAAAAAATTGGTACTTAATATTTTTAATTTTTGGACAAAATTCTCAAAAACGATAATTTCAAGAAAAAAAAATGTTTGGGTAAAATTTATCATTTTTGTTTCGATCAAACAATTTATAGGTATCAATTATTCCTTAAAATTACATGAAAAATTTAGGTATTCTCGTAATTTTATAAAATCAAAAATATCTCTTCAAAGTAACTTTTTTTTCGACAAATCATTTTATTCTTGACTGCAGACGGCAATTTTATTCGATCATTTCTCTTCCACCCCGTCCAACAATGTCATGTTTTGCGGCAATCTTCAAAATTTTGTTACTTCGTCTGCTAAAAGGAGGGTTTTCGGGTCAATCATTCAAGATTTTTAACTTGTAGCGCTAAGAAATCCTTGTATGAGCCCTATTTTTTGGCTGAAAAAGTTTTCTCCTCATAAATTATCGAAAAAAACATGGCCTCTCTCTCCCGCTCTCTTTTCAAAGTAAAGGAGCTCCTGAGTTGACGAATTCTCAAATTTTCAAACTGTCAGACAGCAAGCTTTCCAATTTCAAACAATTTCATGCAACGATTTTTTTTTGTCATACTTCTCCTTTTCCTTCCTTCAAATTCTGTAAAAGTTCTGTCTTCGTTGGGAATTTTCGAGCAGAAATAAAGCTGAATTTTGCAAAAAAAAAAAACTCATCTCAACTTTCAAGTTTTTCGAGTTTTCCAATTTTTTCTGATTTTCATCAAGTAAGATCTTAAAAAATTGATTGACGCAAAGCTAATCGTTGAAAAATAACGAATATCTGTTACCCTGCGTTTCGAAGAGCAATTTAGGAAGAAATGGGGGGGGGGGAGGGAAACTAGAAATTTTACCTTAACAAAAAATTAAAAGAAACGTAGAAAAGGGACTTCAAAATAACCTAGCTCCTTCGAAAAATAAAAAGGCAGACCGCATGATTTATTGTTAAAATGGCTGCATATACGTACAATTCAAGGCACATTTAAACATCATTTGTGAATTTTCTCCACGTTTTGATCTCACAATACGACAGAATCAATTAAAATCAGACATTTGGACGATTCCA
Source organism: Pseudococcus viburni (assembly GCA_033439095.1). NCBI lineage: Eukaryota > Metazoa > Arthropoda > Insecta > Hemiptera > Pseudococcidae > Pseudococcus > Pseudococcus viburni. Next base: position 984,784 of record JAVBJF010000118.1, on the reverse strand, counting down.
GGGTTGAGGGATCACGTATTGCCAAAATTTCAAAAAATAAATAATCTGGAGCAGTGGCGTAGCCAGAAATTTCTCAAGGGAGGGGGGGAGGGGGGGTGTCCGAAATTTCATATTTTTTTGAGAAATTCTAAGTCCCCCCCCCCCCAATCAAATTTCTTTTTACTATAAAAACACATAAAATTCAAATTTTATAAAGTTTTCATGCGATTTCCATAGCACGTTTAAGGAAAAAAACTGATGCAAATGTAATTACTCGTATATAGATACTAATTATTTTGGCCTTAAAAATCAATAAAAAATACCAACAAATCCAAGAATTGGAGTCCGAAGCTTTTTTTGGGAGGGTCAATATCAAAAGGAAACTATTTTTTATATAGTTGATTCAAATAGTTTATATAATTGTGAATTCCTTCAAGCCCGAGCGAAGTAAGGGCGAAACTTTGAGAAACTTTGATTTTTAATGCTCCAAAAAGGCACTTTTTCACGTAAGTTCCTGACGCCACCCCACCCCCCTTCTAGCTACGCCCCTGATCTGGAGACACACTTCACAAAATAATGGGACAGGTGGTCATTTACGTAGCTACATATAAATATAGATTTTTTAGGTGAAAATAAGATGGAAGAACGGAGCACTTCATAACATTCTAATATTGATTTTTGTAAAACAATTTATACCTCTTCGGACAAAAATATCGATTTGGAATACCTATTTTCGCAGGGGAAAAAAAACAAAAAAAATTTAAAAGTTCACTAAAAAAAAATCAAAATATGCAAATAGAATGCTGAAAATTTGAATATAAAATACACTTTGGACACTTGACACTTCATTGATGAAAAAATATTTCAGGAGTAATTTTGATTATAACCAACAAAACTTTTTTTCTTCTCAAACCTTTAAAAATTCGCCAAAAATTGAAAAATGAAGATACAGGTAAAAATTTGCATAATTATACAGATTATACAAGAGGAATACTTTTGATTAGAAATATTTTAGGCCTCATTGATTTTGAGTCAAGTATTTTCTCAAATTTTTTGAGGGGGTCTTTAAATTTAAAATTCTGGAAAAATGTTTTCAATTTGAAAATTTCAAAAAAATGCCTTCAAATTGAAAATGTTGGAAAATATGTTTTTTTTTTAATTAAAATTTTGCATTTTATAAAAAAATGTCTTCAAATTAAAAATTTTGGAAAATATATTTTTTTAAATTAAAATTTTGCAATTTATCACTTTTCCCCATTTTTTAAAATTCTGAGGCACATTTCAATCATAAAATTTGATCCAATTCATCACACCAGCATCAAAATCTGCCACCTCACGCTTCAAATTCCAACTCCCATCACCTCTGCATCCAAAAATTCGTCTACTCACCATCACCAAAAATAATCACTCCAATTTCACCTTTCCATATCGCAGCCCTAATTACACACTTCAATCAACATTCACCGTCCACAAACGCACTCACAGCTCCACTCATTACACATTTTAATATTTACCAACTGTGCCATCCATCAGTCGTCATCGTCGTCATAAAACACGCTCCATTCCCCCAGCCCTACATCCTATTCCCAACAGACTACATACGAATGTACAGCAATAGCAAAGGGCAAACACATAAAACTCGACCTTGAAACGCGACTAATCCAACAACTTCATAGTCGCAGACAGCCTCGCAGGTAAATATGTACTCTCGCAATTAGACAATTTTTTCTTCCCAAACTGACATTCGACCACCGCCGAAAAAAAATATACCGAAAAAATTGCAACGCATTGCATTATCCTCAGCCATAAATTACGAGCACGAAACCTACTCGCGAAATTATGCATTAACAAATTATTCACGAGCGTGCATTAGCCCAAGTCTGCGTGCGTTAATCGCCCATTTCGAATTATTTACAAATAAGTAAAAGCCAAATAATAATAAAATTAAATTCAAATTCGCCAGCGATGCCATATACAAATACACGTGACAATAGTACAACACGATGAAGTCATAATCTACGTAACAAGTTTATCGTACTCGTTCTTGAAAAATCTTCATACACTCTCAGCCGATCCCGGACAATTTGAATAATTATCGGTTGCTTCGTTACGACTCTATCAGCATCATTCATAAAGTAATAAATCACATCGAACCAAAAATAAAAATACCGAACCCAGACTTCACATTGTCTTCGAGTCATCTCGTACGAGTATATTTACAATATGTAATTAAATTTCGATTTTTTTTCACAAACCGCCTTCGAACACTCCTCTAAATCAAATAATCTCGAATTATGCACGATCACAACAAGCTGCAAAATTCATCTACGCAAAGTAGACAAATACAAGCATTTGGAACATAAAAAGCCACAGGGTTTTTCTTTTATACACATTCGCAGCGTACGTACAAATACATTTAAATTTGTACAAAATTAAGATACTAACCCATGTTTTAAATGAGCAGTGAGATTCTGTGATGGTAAAGGACGCATATGCAAGTTAAATAAGGATTTTGTACTAAGTCTGTAAAATAAAAATGTTGTCGTGAGTTGATATGGTTTTTTCATCGGTTCAAAAACACAAGTAAAAAAGAACAACGTTAGATATACATAGAGGTACATGTTCGTAAGGATGTTTTCAAATGTACAAATCGAGGTTACCATAATGAGGTAGCCTATCGTCGATTTCATTGATAATTTTCCACTTCAATTCAAATTTCTTTTCATCTCTCTCGTTTTTTCTTATCAATGTTGGAAGTTTTGATGATTAAACCAAAAATGTGATGATTACAGGTAAATAATCATTTAATTAAAAAAAATTATAAAATTAAAATGAATATTTAGAAGTGGCTCTTCTCGCGTTTAATTATACTTTGGATAATGAATGTGTTTCCGATTCATTTGCAATGATGAAAATATAATACAGGGCAGCGAAAATTATTGATAGTTAATCTATAATTAACGAAAAATTGTAATTTTTCACACTAAATGCGTATTTTTGCTGATAAAATGGATGCCTGTTTGATAAATACTCGTTTTTCCAACTAAACGGATACCTAAGTATACATAAATTTTTGAGAAGGAAGATTTTTTCATCCTAAAATGGGTAAATTTTCAAAAAAAAATTTAATGAGCTCCAACACAAAAAAATTGAATGGGGGAAATAGATGAATAGATCAGGTACGATATTTAAATTATTGCTAAATTATTCGATTTTTATGGCCAGAAATTATTTTCCTTCTTCACCTCAATTATTTTTATATCCAACGAAAGGAAAAGGAAATAGATACGTGATATTACGAGTGTCATTCAAAAAATAAACTAAATTTTTCGTATTTTTCTCAACTAATCAACATAGTTTTCGAAAAAATTAGTCAATTTTTTGAAATTCCACAGATTTTTGAGAATTTTTTTTGTTTTCTCCCTTCTAAGGCAAATTAATTAGTATTTTATGAATTTTTCAAATTTACAGTCATCAAAAACTTTTCATTTTGCTAAAAGAAATTCAAATACTGTGGGTATAATAAATTGATAAGGGATGAATTTGGCCTCAGGCGCTTTTGGGCTCCCAAACACTCCAAGTCGTGTATATTGCCTAGGAATAATTTTTCACAAAATTTTGTACCCCTACCCCCCTCTTATTCGGAGCTATGGCCATTTTATTGCATCATTTTCAAGAATTTTAAATTTCAATGGAAGTGAAGGAAATTTTTTGTTCTTTGGCACAAAGTTACATCTCGCAGAGGTGTATTTATAATAATTTTTTCAACAATTTTGGTGCACTTCTTCACGTTTTCTCGGTCATTTGAAGTTTTCAATCGTAAAAAATACTATATAAGCGAAGAGCGACCACCCTGGAAAAATTTCGAAAAAATACGTTTTTTTGTGTAAAAGAGCCTCTCCGCATAAGATGGTGAATTCCGCACTCTCACCGATTGAGCTGAAACTCACCCAAAATGTTAGTATTGATGCAAATTCACCCCAAAAAATTTTTTGGCTCGATCCCCCCACCCCAGTCCGAATAAAATGGCCGTAAATGTCCAAAATTCAAAAATTCGTATCTCCAAAGGGGGTGGTTCAAAAATTTTGAAATTTTCACAGAAAATAGTTAGTGGGTAGATGTATACGTGAGAATTTTTTCAAATTTTTTTTCGCGTATTTGGGGGGGTTTTGAGGGGTTTGAAAATTTCAAAAATTCGTAGAAAAAAAAATCGGGGGGGACCCCCGGCTGGAATTTTTTTTAAAAAGTTGGTCCTACCCTCAGGTATAACATATATTTTTTTCAGACCCCCGAGGGGGGGTGCAACATGGTCAAAAAAAATAAAAACAACAAAAAAACACGTTTTTGACGTTTTTTTTGCAATATTTACTCCCTTTAAGACAAATATTTTGAAAAAAAAATTAATTTTTGTGAAATACATTTGAAATGAACCAGAATTACACTTTTTGATCATTGGGCTACAAACCGATAATGATAGCATCGCCGCTGCCCGTGTTGTACAGTCGCAAACTGTAAAATATTCAAGAAACGTGGCTTTTTATGAAAGAAGCATGAAAGTTGGTATGATGAACAATAAGATCAAAACAAAATTTTAGAGAACGGGACCCACTTTGTATCTACCATTTGGGGGAGGGGGTGTGCAGGAGGTGATATTTTGAGGTCTCAGCCCCCCTATGTGGCGGGGTTGAGCAAAGTCGGCGTTTTTGAACTCGATTTCATATATTTCAACCTCCCTGAACACGAATATGCCATTACTTTCAAAATCGGATAATTATAAGTGCCCCAAATTTCAAATTTAAAATACCCCTAATTACCAATATTCATGAAAAATACCCGAAAATCGTGGTTTTTGGCCCCTACACCTCACACATCGATCAGAAACGAATTTTCAATACGATATTCGAAAAATAGACCTCAAACCCGATCTATAGACTCATATACCTACGAGCTTTACACGTCTTCATGGGGAGGAGTAGGATGAGCCGCGGTATTCCCAATTTTGATGAATTTTACAGTTTTTTCGAAAATTTGGGTATCTGTACGTAATATAAAGGATTAAAGGGTCGTTGGGGTGGGGGGCAGATTTCTTGCTATTTTCTTCATTTATGGCTAAAATTTAAACTGCTTTCTTTTAATGGTGAGTTTTCTGAACTTTTTCTACTTAAATAATTCTTTATGTGTCATCTTCATAACTCCACCCCGATGCTCCTCAACCAAAAAATAATGTTAATTTGTGTTCTACGACCTTGAAAATGTTGATGTACTCATATTACACATCATATAAAGTTTCCCACCCACTCATCTTTCACCCCTTCAAGAGTGTCACAGTTGAAAAAACAGGCTTCTAATTTGTTTAAAATTACTTCAAAATAATGGGATTTCTCATTTTCATATCAGAATGAAAAAATTTCACTTCCAACTCGACCCTCCCCCCCCACTTCATCGACCCTTTGCTCTCAAACGTAAAAATATCATCGTATTTGTGTTCTACGATCTCAACAATGTAGATTTAGACATATATTGCACGCTATATTTGTCCATTGCATTTTCACCCCACACCCCACATCATCCCCTCTCAAGGAACGCAAGTAGATACAAAGGGCTACGTACAAGTTGCCCCTTTGGAATATTTTGAGTGCATATTATTTCACTGAAAAGTGCATTAGAAATATGAAATGTGTGAAGTAACTACTCACCCTTTCACCACCCCCTCTACTCCAGTGACGGGGAAGAGGGATTAGATTGCAATATTATCCATTAGATACGAGATATTGAACTTGATATCGAATAAATGGCATCAAATATTTCGAAATATATACGTCAGCCAGGACATCGCATGAGGTTTGCAAAATACCTACCATTTTGACAGAACTTTTTACCCCCTGACTCCTCAACTGCGATTCTAGGTACCCTTGCAAATGCCTAGTTTTATTAGTCAAGGTGTCTACTTGTCATATTTGCAATTCAAAATGGTTCGAAATCCTTTATATTACGTACAGATACCAAATATTCGAAAAAACTGTAAAATTCATCAAAATTGGGAATACCGCGGCTCATCCTACTCCTCCCCATGAAGACGTGTAAAGCTCGTAGGTATATGAGTCTATAGATCGGGTTTGAGGTCTATTTTTCGAATATCGTATTGAAAATTCGTTTCTGATCGATGTGTGAGGTGTAGGGGCCAAAAACCACGATTTTCGGGTATTTTTCATGAATATTGGTAATTAGGGGTATTTTAAATTTGAAATTTGGGGCACTTATAATTATCCGATTTTGAAAGTAATGGCATATTCGTGTTCAGGGAGGTTGAAATATATGAAATCGAGTTCAAAAACGCCGACTTTGCTCAACCCCGCCACATAGGGGGGCTGAGACCTCAAAATATCACCTCCTGCACACCCCCTCCCCCAAATGGTAGATACAAAGTGGGTCCCGTTCTCTAAAATTTTGTTTTGATCTTATTGTTCATCATACCAACTTTCATGCTTCTTTCATAAAAAGCCACGTTTCTTGAATATTTTACAGTTTGCGACTGTACAACACGGGCAGCGGCGATGCTATCATTATCGGTTTGTAGCCCAATGATCAAAAAGTGTAATTCTGGTTCATTTCAAATGTATTTCACAAAAATTAATTTTTTTTTCAAAATATTTGTCTTAAAGGGAGTAAATATTGCAAAAAAACGTCAAAAACGTGTTTTTTTGTTGTTTTTATTTTTTTTGACCATGTTGCACCTCCCCTCGGGGGTCTGAAAAAAATATATGTTATACCTGAGGGTAGGACCAACTTTTTAAAAAAAATTCCAGCCGGGGGTCCCCCCCGATTTTTTTTTCTACGAATTTTTGAAATTTTCAAACCCTCAAAACCCCCCCAAATACGCGAAAAAAAATTTGAAAAAATTCTCACGTATACATCTACCCACTAACTATTTTCTGTGAAAATTTCAAAATTTTTGAACCACCCCCTTTGGAGATACGAATTTTTGAATTTTGGACATTTACGGCCATTTTATTCGGACTGGGGTGGGGGGATCGAGCCAAAAAATTTTTTGGGGTGAATTTGCATCAATACTAACATTTTGGGTGAGTTTCAGCTCAATCGGTGAGAGTGCGGAATTCACCATCTTATGCGGAGAGGCTCTTTTGCTGTGTATTTGGTTTTGACGATTTCTCTGAACTGAGGGCCAAAAATCGCGAAAAACCGTACAGAAATGTTGTTATTTTAGCAGATTTTTCTAATTTTGAGCGTTTTATACAGAAAGAAACGATCAAATAAGAAAACCAATTCCATATTCGTGTTCAGCAGGTCAAAATACCCCGATAACACCCTTTTCGTAATAGTTTTGAATAAAGTTTCTAAATTCATCTTTTTCACTGATTTTTCATGACCAAAAAAACTGAATTTCCAGATTTCAAGTAAAACGACCGCGAAAAAGGTGTTTATCGGAGTATTTTGACCTACTGAACACGAATATGGAATTGGTTTTCTTATTCGATCATTCCTTTCTGTATAAAACGCTCGAAAGGTATCGGAAAACCTGAAATATTCGTAAAAAGTGATTAACCAAATGGCATAACCGTGGGAAAACAGCAGGAGGAAATTTTTTCAAAAATCTATAGAAATTCGAAAAAAATGAATTTTTTTGAAAACTATTCCCGTATTTTATTCGACTTACTTACTTAGATTAAACCATTTTAAAGTGAAAGAGAAGGAGAAAAAACAGTTCGATGTGACCTTTATTTACGATTTTAGAAAAAATCCTCATCTACATCTTGAAATTTCACGTTGAGAAAAATTTCCAATTCTCATCTATAACTGAACAGCTTCATTTGACTGTGAAAATTTTCAGAATCCGTTTCAAGCGAGCTTAAATTTCCAAAAAGTTGAAAATAAAGGGCCGAAGGAAACGAGAAGAGGGCATTTTTCTCCCCAATAGTAGCTAAATTGCAATTTTAGTTGAAAAATTTGGATTCGAGTAGAAAATTTTTCAATTTTTTTTTCTGGTATAAAGACAGAAAAAAAATGATCAAAATTGTATTTTTGAGTCGGTAAATTCGAGAACAGTCCTCAGACGGAAATTTACGATTTTAGCACCTCCAATGTCACTTTGGTCGGCCTTTTGTCTGAAAAAAAAAACAATTTTTAAAATTTTGTATTTTCTCTACAAACCAGAAGATAATTTCCATGATATCATTCACTGAAATACCTACTGACAATTTTTTTTTTCAATTTTTACGAGAAGAAAAATTCATTTTTACCCACCACTCTCCCCACAATTTCACCCTATTTTATAAATTATGATAAAAGGGGGTAATTCGATTCCAATGAGAATTCTAAAGGTTATAATTTTTTAAAATCGAAAATTTTTCTTAAGTACGATAAAAAATTAGTTTTTGGTACCCTCATCATAATTTTTTTTTTACAATTCATTTTTTCAAATCATAAATAAGGTACAATCAAGTCTGTTGCTTAAACACACAAAAAGCTGAAAAAATTGAATTTTTTAGTAAGAAAAGTTGTGGTATTTTTATTAATCGATAGAAAATGCCATTGAAACTTTATTTAGCCAAAAGATTCGCCCCCCCCCCTAAATATTTCCTTTAGAAAATAACAGAAATTTTTTGAATCATTTCCTACAAGAAATGAGAAATTTTGAAACAATATGACTTATCATCTTTTAAAATTTCCGAATAAAAATACAGAATCCAGAATCTTCGGCGACCCCCCCCCCCCCTCCATGAAAAGGGTAAGTATATAATAAAAACTAAAAAAAATCGCAATGTTTTGCACATCTTTAAATTCTTTTTTGAAACCATCAATTCGACAAAAAAAATGAACAAAATAAAAAACTCCAAGTTTCAGTTGATACATTTTAAAAATTTGGGCGATAAATTGTAAAAAACTGAACTTCTGAATCGAATTCAGAACAATTTCAGCATTTTTTCTATTCGAAGTGCCACTCTGTCAATTATGAAACTTTTCACCACTTTCATCACTGGTATGACCTAATGGACATATTGTGAAAATTTTCAACTGTAAATTTAAATAAAGTTGAATCAATTTTAAATTTACCCGAGGAGGCCTAGATATCTTCCACATCATTTCCTATAATCAATCCAATTCAAATTATGTAGACTACAATTAGGCAGATAAAACTAAAACATTTAATAACTTTTCAATTTGAACAAAAATTTTCAATTTTTCTAGACCTTACTCAAAATTTACTCATAAATTGGAACTTGACATAATTCATTTTCCCACTAGCATCATGGGAGAGGGCAGGAAGGGGGAGGGCTAAAAATTAAAAAATATTCCACTGAAATGTTATTTTTTTAGAATTTATCAGATTTGAAATGAAAATTTTTCGACCAAAAAAAACAAAATTTTGTTACAGACAATTACCTACTCCCCCTCCTCGTTTACCCCAGTTCTGATTTGAGGAATGGGAGAGGATAGGAAATCGAAAAAAATACACCATTTAATAAAATTGTAAATATGGGTCAATTTCTGAGGGTTAGCACATAATTTTAAACTTGGGCAGAAGATTACGTTCAATCTCAGGGATGATGATCGTTTCAAAAAATACGAGTAAGTCTAAGTACTTCATTTCACTGGTAATAAAATCAAGAAGAAAAGAGGGCAACAAAAATACATTCAAGAGGTACTTAGGCTACCTACTAAAAAAAAAATGTCGAGAAATGTATATTCAGAAAATTTTACGAAAAATCCAATTTTTTCGATATTAATTGTGAGGAGGACACAGACTACTTTGAAAAAAAAATTGGAACTGTTTTTCTGCATATCAAATAAATTATGAATAAAATTTTACATAGAAATCTATCTGGTAAAATGAGGGAGGGGGGGGGGTAAAAATAAAAAAAATAAATAGCCAATGCACACCAGTTGATAAATTCTCCCCTCTCCCTCTATCCTCCTCCTCCTCCTCCTCCTCCTTTTACTCCTGAATATTCAACTATTTAAACATTTTTTCCTCTATAATTTCGTAATTTTTCCACCCATAGTTTAAAATTCTTGAGCTAATATTTCACCCTGGTACACGAAATTCATTGCATTATGCTCCTTCTGCCTCTTTCTTCCCACACGTCAAAATTTCTCCAACTGCTTTGATCTGAAAATCCATCACAATCAGTTATACCTCCCCACCCCGAAAAAAATCAAATTTGAAGGAACCCGTCGTGCAAATCTTTTGCAACAGTTGCAAAATAAATGTCGAAAAAATGCGATATTTCTGCTAGTTTTGCGACACTTTTGCAATTTGTGACATACGAGTCGCATTTTGTCGCATTCGGTTGCATTTTGTCGCATTTGGTCGCAAAACTACTTTGAACATTGTGTAACAGAATGTGAAATGCGACAGAATGCGACAGAATGCGATAAACTGCAACCAAATACTTGGGTATCGAAAAAAATCGTTGGTTGCCAAATTCCATGAAAAATGAAAAAAATTCAACTAGGTAGATAATTAAGTAGGAATTCAAAGCCAATCAGAAGTCAGAACCAATGACAAACGGTTGGTTAACAATATCAACATATTTTTTTCGAACGACTGTTGATGTTATCTATTGAATATAAAAATCGTATTTATGATTGTCCTTTCCACGAGTATGTTTCATAGATTGTTTAAACTCGTGGTCTGCCGAAGATGGTTGCATTCTGTCGCATTTGGTTGCATTCTGTCGCATTCTGTCACAAATTGTCACGAAATATTTTGCGACAAAAGTGCGACAGAATGCAATTTGTGACATATTGCATTTTGTCGCAAATTGCAAAAAAATTGCACGACGGGAAAAGTCTCAAGAAAATTTCAACATCATTCCTTCAAACAACTTCTTTTCTCTTCTCTCTTCGACAATCAAAACTCACTTTCCCTTTTCTCTCAAAAACAAACACCGAAACTTGACAAACTGTCATTAAACGTAACTTCTTTCAATAAAATACGTCAATCCGCCTTAATTTCTATCCATTCAATAGCTCGAATAAAAATCTCATAAACGAAATCACCTTTCAGCTCGTGCTTGTTTACATGGCAATCGAAGCTTTCCACACAACCCAATAACCTTTGCCTTCGATACAAAGTCAATTGGCAAAAATTTACCGACGTTTAAACTACACCTTAATAACTCAGTCAGCATTGATGGTACAGGTAATTAAATCGAGGCGTGTTCCAATCATCAATTCGCCGGGTTTAAAATAAACGAGCATCTAAAGCAATAATATTTCCCAGTTATCCATTTATCTATCGGTAATTATGCCTTACTTCCTCACCAATCTATATACTTCGTGTCCTGTTACACACGTACTTTCGTATCAATCATCTAGCTTACATATTTCAATTCAATTCGACCCTAATATAGTATTCGAACACCGATACCTTCGATAGCGTGATTCAAGTCGTAAAAAACATCATTTCGAATGTTAATTCAAAGTCGAAACAACCTTTCAGAGAGGAAAAAAAAATCGGCATTCGCGTATAAATTACTCGTGCATCAAATTGCTCCACAATCCACCCACATCGTTCATGCAACAGCTTAGAAGAACTAACCTATTCGTCGTCGTCGTAGGGGAAACATTGGCATAAGCCGGGTTATTGAAATCTCCCGTAGAACTCCATTTCTTCGAATTGTACAAATTCGTGGACGGAATAGGGGTCGGTGGTTTTAGGCAGTTTCCTGTCTGAGGTCGAGTTGGCGAAGGAGCCGGTGACATCGGAATCGGCGATACGCTGCTGGAGCTGTGCGAATCCGAATGCAGCGAGCCGGTCGACTGGTAATGGATTCCTTTCCTGCGAGCATACAAAAATTTAACATTATCCATCGAGCTACAGACGTCCAAGTATTCTCCGAAGTTGAACTCGTCGTAAATATAAATGAGCTTCGAGAAACGTGCTTGGTGAAATTTTTTCCACTCGAGTGTGGTCGTATTTAAAAGCACGTCTCGTCGTTTGACACGTCGAATTCGCGACGCCAGTCGATCCACGAGGCAATAAGGTATCATTTTCAACTCCATCATCCAAAATTTATTGCAATTGCGAATCGTAAATGGAAAAATTATGGGCGATGGACGAAGCAAAAATGACTAGCTCCTAAATAATTTTGACTCACTTAGGATTTCCATGATCCATATTCAAAAATTTTCATACTCTTACATTTTTTTCAATTTCTTCAATTATATTTTTTTCAAAGTCTACTCGTACAGTCCAACTGACAAAAAGTGTTCATTGAACGAGCTATTTGAGCAGTTCAAAGATATCGGTGAAAATGTAATTTCTGCATTTTTGAGAAATTTTGAGCTCAAAATCAGGTTGATTTTAATGTATTTTCCAAAAATTGGCGCATGACCTATGAAATTGGGATGAAATTTTACCAAAAACTTGAAAATGTTGATCAAAATTTTTTTGAGCATTTTTTGAAAATTTTGAGCACTGGCCAATTTTTGAGTAATTTTAAATGATTAACGCGTGACCTATCAAAATGGGATGAAATTTGACGAGCGAAGCAAAGATATTAATTAAAATGTAATTTGCATATTTTTGAGCCCAAAATCTGGTCAATTTTATTTTTGAGAATTTTGAGCTGAGGTCAATTCATGAGTATTTTCAGATAATTGACATGTGACCTATCAAAATGGGTTAACATTACACGAGCAGCACAAAAATATCTAAGTACCTATGTGTAAAAATGAAATTTGAACATTTTTGAGCTCAAAATCTGGTCAATTTTATTTCTGAGATTTTTGAGCACAGAATAATTTATTGGTATTTTTAAATAATTGACAAGTGACCCATCGAAATGATTTAAAATTACACGAGCAGCACAGACATTTAAGTGAAAATGTAATTTCAGCATTTTTGAGCGATTTTGAGCTCAAAATCAGGTTGATTTTAATGTATTTTCCAAAAATTGACATACGACCTATGAAATTGAGATGAAATTTTACCAAAAACTTGAAAATGTTGACCAAAATTTTTTTGAGCATTTTTTGAAAATTTTGAGCACTGGCCAATTTTTGAGTAATTTTAAATGATTAACGTGTGACCTATCAAAATGGGCTGAAATTTGACGATCGAAGCAAAGATATTAATTAAAATGTAATTTGCATATTTTTGAGCTCAAAATCTGGTCAATTTTATTTTTGAGAGTTTTGAGCACAGACTAATTTATTGGTATTTTCAAATAATTGACATGTGACCCCTCGAAACGATTTAAAATTACACGAGCAGCACAGGCATGTAAGTGAAAATGTAATTTCAGCATTTTTGAGCGATTTTGAGCTCAAAATCAGGTTTATTTTAATGTATTTTCTAAAAATTGACATGTGAAATATGAAAATGGAGTGGAATTTCACCAAAAACTTCGAAATGTTGACCAAATTTTTTTGAGCAATTTTTGAGAATTTTGAGCTCAGGCCAATTTTGGAATATTTTCAAATAATTAACATGTGACCTATCAAAAATTCAAAATTCGGTAAAATATCGGCAAAAATTCAAAAACGGTAATCAAATTTTTTTGAGCAACATTTATGAGTAAGGTATTTTGAAAAATTGGTATTAAATTCAGGAATGGTGAAGAATTCCGTCAAAAATCCTAAAATTTCAACCAAAATTTTTGTTCAACAACTTTTGTAAATTTTGAACACACGACTGTTGTAAATATTTTTAAGAAATTGTATACCATGAAAGGGATAGAAATTGCCAAAATTCATGCACTTAATTAGAACAGAATAAACGGAAATAAACAACCAAAAAAAAACAACGGGAAATTCAATTATCTTCGTAAACGAAGTTTTTAAGGGCAAAAATCCAAAAATCTTTTTCGGGACTATGGGACCCATACCTACAAATAAAAAGCCAACTGATTTTTTTGTTCCGCAAAAAAGCTTGCTGATTTCGATTTCAAGAGCACTTTTTGCTGGTTGGACTTTAAAATTTTTCATCGATAAAGTTTCTTGATATTTATCCAACTTTGATTTTCAACATTTTTTTTCAATTCCATATTTTTCTTACTTCTTTCAAATATTGAGTTGGAAGGAATTTTGAAAAATATGAAGTTGAAAATTTATTTAAAAACTCAATGTTCGGAAAATTTTTTATGAAATTTTCAATTGGAACAATTTCACTTTTCAGAGTTGAAAATAATTTTTAAAAATACATACTAAAATTTTGAAATTTTAAAATTTTTTCCTACTGTAAATTTTTTAAATTTAAATATTCGCAACATTTTTCCAACTTTGATATTTCAATTTTTTTCAACTTCTTATTTTTTTCATCTTGAAAACATTTTCCAATAATTTTAAAATTTCTCTCAATTTTTTTTTCAACTGAATTTTCAAAAAAAATTAACTTCATGTTTTTGAAATTTCTTTCAACTCAATAATTATGTGAAAAAAATTTTCAAAAATATAAGTACGAAATTGAAAAACAATTTTAAAAATCAAAACTCAGTTTAATCTGTTGGAAAAATTTTAATATTGGATACAATTTTTCAAAAAGTTTAGATCAAAGAAATTAAAAAAAATTGGAGCTGAAAAAATTCGAACGTGAAATAAATTTAGATTTGGATCGTCGAAATCCCAGTTGCTTCAAAATGATTTAGGAGCTAGTGCAAAAATGATTCTCGAGGTTAAAATACCAACTAGTAAGTCGTATGCATCTAAAGTATGGATAATGTAATGTCTAATGTACGATAAGGCTACGTGCCCGAAAGATACGGTACCTTTGCGGTAATGACGAAGAATGACTAGCGACTCTGCGAACTGGTTCTCTATTCGATATAATTTCGGAATGCGGTCGATAACGTAGTCCGCCATCTCGAATGCCGCCGGAGCTCAATGTGTGATGATGATTACCTATGTGTTGATTTACGTCTGCGAAAAAATAAAAAGCAAAATTGAAATGAAATTACTTTGAATAATGAAAAGGGGAAAAAAAGTATTAGTAACGGTTTACCATTAGGCTATATGAAAATAATACCTAAGGCTGAAATTTGCTAAGTGAACGTCAGACGTGAGTGTGATTGATTATTTGTAATACGAAATATTCGATAGGAGTTCGGAGGTGCTCGAGGGAAAAGGGTCGAGAAAAACAAAGAACGAGGTGGATTTTGCAAAAGAACTGATTTTTATGGGCTATTAAAACGAAGATTGGAAAATTATTTATGGCCGGATACGAGCAAGTTGAACTCTCAAATATTACAAGGAGGTAGAGAAAGGTATGAAAAAATTGCTACTCTACTGACGATTGTATTATTTTATTTTTGAGATGAAGTAGAAACCAGTCGAAGTTAGTTTATTGGGAGAGCAGAGCAAAAAATGAAAATTTTCTGACTAAAATTGAATTTTTCCCAATACTGCAATTATTTTCAACCTCCTCTGACCAAACTTTTTCGAAACTCTAATTCTGTCGTTATTAAGGAGGGAAAATCTGCCTACTTCACCCCCCCCCCCCCCCATTGCCCCACAACCTTAGAATGATTTTTCTTGACACGAATTTCAACCACATCATTGAAAATTTGTACGTAAACGAGTTGGTTTCGACATAAGGAGCAAACGTTCTACGACTGACAATTTTTTAAAGATTAAATTTCCATACATAAATTTCAATTTTTCAAATAGGTGTAGATTCGACATTGGAATTTGGAACTTTCAGCAAATATAAGTCAAGTGCCAATTTTTACACAAGTTTTTTCTTCGAAAGGATTCGAAAAAATGTTAAAACATGGATACCTATATTTATCAGTTTTTCATTTTTTCCAACTCAATAATGAAAATTTCTCAAAAATCTATTATTTCTTATGAAATTTTTCAGGATCAATTCTATGTAAATAAACCCTTTACGGAAAATCACGATTAAAAATAATAAATATATGAAAAAACGAGAGAGGGGGTAAAAAACTAACAAAAAATTATCATAACAATTAACAAACCTCGAACGAAAACCTGCGAACTAAAAACACATCAAAATCACACAAATGAACCCACGAATAAAAAAAAATTCACTAAAAAAAAGAAGAAAACAACAGTATACTAAGGATCCCGGATTTCAAAATGACAGCATAAAAACGAAAACAACCGAAGGTATCCGAACATCAACAAATTTTCGCAAAATTGTTCTAAAAGGCCCTAAACCCCTTTCACAAAGACCCGAATTTGACCAAAATTATTGAAAAAAATTAGAAAAAACGTATGTTGTTCGTAGTGTTTTTAATTATTTTGAGCTCAAAAATTGAGTTATTTTTTGGTTATAAATCACCTCTTCACCCCCTCCCCTACCTACAATTATAATTTTCAAAAAAAGTGATTTTAGTGACCTAAAATAAAATAAAACGCGATTAAAATGGCAAAAAATATGTTGACTAACCAACATTCTTATTTTAAAAGCAATAACAAAACAATAATTTTACAAAATGATTTGAAATTGTTCAAGATATGAATAATTTTTAAAAATAATTTTCATTTCTTGAAAAAGTTACAATTCTATGGATTTTAGGAAATTTTCAAAGTGCCGTAACGCTTTCAATTTTTAATTTAGGTGAAAAATATATAGAACCTTTCTTGTTGTACGTAAAAAGATCTACAAAAAAGGTCATATAAAACTTTTTCCTAAGTCGAAAATTGGAGGCGCTATAATACTTTGAAATTTGGAAGAATTCGCTAAAATTTGGGAATTTTTAAAGTGCCATAACTCTTTCAATTTTTAGTTTGGCCGAATTGTGTATAGAACCTTTCTTGCTGCTCATAAAAAGATCTACGAAAAAGGTCATATACAATTTTTGCCTAGGTTGAAAATTGAAGGTGCTACGATGCATGAAAATTGAAAGAAAGCCTGCTACAATTGAAAAAATTTTCAAGTAAATTTTTACAAAAAATTTTCCACCCTTAGACTTCTATTTTTTCAAAATTAAATGCAAGCTAAACTTCAGAAAAAAGTTGTCTTCTTCATCCACTTCTCAAACTCAACTTAATTTTTCCGACTATAAATAAGTAATTACAACTTTGTCATCAATAGAATGGCAAGTTTAAGAGTTTAAAAATTTTCAAATCAGATCAGAATTTTTATGATTTTTCCAAGTCTTAGTGGAAACTAAATTTTGAAGCTATTGCCTTTGAAAAAAATGTTAGTTGGAATGTTATTTTTACAGTTTTACAGTTGAAATTTCAATTTTGTCATGGAAGAGGAGTGCAGGGAAATCCCCGGCATGAAAAAATAGCAGAATTCTAGAGGAATTCCAGCGGAAAGTCTAATCACCGATTCCGCTAGAATTCCGCTATTTTTGCACACTGAGTTGTTCTTTCACCTTCGTCTGATTTAACCTTACGTCTAAAATTTGCATAGGTAACTCATATTATGTTTCCACGAATACTTACTTAAAAACTTTAAATTTTTCAAAATGTTCAGGTCCTTTTTGCCGATGTATTTTTGTTACATATTTTAATAAAAAAAATATTAATTTAGAAATTGATAATTCATCAGCAATTTTAAAATTAATAAAAATCTATAAATCAGAGAGTTAAAATTCGATGGCCCTGTTAATTTTTTTTCTTGGGGGGGGGCTTAAAATCTATTTTGTTCTCTTTTCGTAATTTCAAAGCAATGAAAATACAGATTTGTATTTTTTTCTGGAAAACATTCTTCCCGTGAAATTCAGCCAATAAGCATATCAGCTTTCCACAGTCCCTATCCCTCCTTCCGCACACCAAATACCAACATAATCGTAGTACGTTTTATATCATTTGAAAATATACGAAAATTGGAAATTTCTGACCATTATAAGCGATTCTTGAAGGCAACAGCTTCAAAATTTAGTTTCCACTCAGACTTGGAAAAATCATAAAAATTCTGATCTGATTTGAAAATTTTAAAACTTTTAAACCTGCCATTTAATACGGACTTTTTAGCTAAAATAAAGCCCAAACCCAAAATAAATTAGCAGAAAGGGGAAGTTTCGTATATAAGCTCAGTAAAACATGTATTTCAATATTCCCGAACTTCCCTAAAATTGGTGAATATTTTGACCCCTTTTTGGGGGGTGAGATGGTTCAAATTTTGGTTTTTCGGCCATAACTTTCGAAATTACGCATTTACGAAAAATAAGTTGAAACAAAAGTTGTAGAGAATTAAAAAACAAATAAATTTGTTATTTACAGTTTTTTCCTTGGACGTCATGGAAGGGAGCTGGCGTTTTCCGAAAAAAATCAATTTTGTAAATTCCCTATTATCAGAAATAATTATCAAAGATCGGATTGATCGACTTTTGGAAGCGGTTTTTTGGCATAGTATATCCCATTACTGTGTAGAACAAGAAAAATGTATAGCCGACCCCTCATCTCAGAGTAGGGGGTGGAACCTCCGTAGAAAAAGTCGCGTTTTCCCCCAAGCATAGCTCAGCTACAGTGAAAAATTCGAAAAATTGGTTCAAACAAACATTGTAGAGCGTTAAAAGACGAACATTTTACATTTTTTACTTTTTTTCTACGTGGTCTTGGGGGCGAGTTATCGCAAAAAGAAAACAAGCGACGCGGCGTTCAAAAATTTTTCATCAACTCAATAAATTACGCAAAAATAGATCTGGTATAAAATGTAGCGAACCAATAGCCCAAAAAGTGAACTTCTGGGGTTTTTGTGATCACTGAACTCAATTTTTATTATCATTTAACCCTTGAACCTAAATTGGACCCCAAAAGACAAGGCATAAAATTTGTAAAACATTTTTGAACGCTGCGCCGATTTTTTTTCTTTTTGCGAAGACCACGTAGAAAAAAAGTAAAAAATGTAAAATGTTCGTCTTTTAACACTCTGCAATGTTTGTTTGAACCAATTTTTCGAATTTTTCACTGTAGCTGAGCTATGCTTGGGAGAAAACGCGACTTTTTCTACGGAGGTCCACCCCCCTACTCTGAGATGAGGGGTCGGCTATACATTTTTCT
The DNA here is from genome assembly GCA_033439095.1 of Pseudococcus viburni. NCBI lineage: Eukaryota > Metazoa > Arthropoda > Insecta > Hemiptera > Pseudococcidae > Pseudococcus > Pseudococcus viburni. The sequence continues at coordinate 965,863 of JAVBJF010000118.1, read as the reverse complement.
TGTTCTACACAGTAATGGGATATACTATGCAAAAAAACCGCTTCCAAAAGTCGATCAATCCGATCTTTGATAATTATTTCTGATAATAAGGAATTTTCAAAATTGATTTTTTTCGGAAAACCCCAGCTCCCTTCCATGACGTCCAAGGAAAAAACTGTAAATAACAAATTTATTTGTTTTTTAATTCTCTACAACTTTTGTTTCAACTTATTTTTCGTAAATGCGACCTTTTTCGTAGATCTTTTTATGAGCAACAAGAAAAGTTCTATACACAATTCGGCCAAACTAAAAATTAAAAGAGTTACGGCACTTTAAAAATTCCCAAATTTTAGCGAATTCTTCCAAATTTCAAAGTATTATAACGCCTCCAATTTTCGACTTATGCAAAAGTTTTATATGACCTTTTTTGTAGATCGTTTTACGTACAACAAGAAAGGTTCTATATATTTTTCACCTAAATTAACAATTGAAAGCGTTACGACACTTTGAAAATTTACTAAAATCCGTGACTTATGGCATGACTTTGAGGCCATGGCGACACGGGTAAACGTGCTTCAATCGGGTCGTAACCAAGCTTAAATATGTTTTAGGGGTAAAAGTAAAAAATTAGAGGGTATGCGCCCCGAAATTTCAACTTCAATTTTTCCTGGACCCCCCCCCCCCGCCCATCATTATTCAGATGTCTTGAAACGAAAACGATCCGCTCTCACACACGTAAAATAGGCAAAAAAAATTAAAATAAAAAAATTTCGCACTTCCTAGTTCCTATCCAAACACATCTCAATTATTTTTCTTATTTCGCAATGATTATCATCTCTTTGTAGCTGTGCATCTCGTTTAACCATATGCAATGCATTACATTAAACAGATTATTTTCCTAATCGGAGTCGGTTATTTCGCATTTGAAGTGCACTTGGTTCCGCAGCAGCAAGCAGAGCAGGGTAATGTAGGATACTTTGCAGCAGTGTGCCAATGTGCCATAATCATCGTAGCATAATTTTTCATCGTGCAAGAATATTTATTACGTACTAATTTCCATAATTTATCCCAGTTCTTTTTTAATAACGTTATTTTATAGGTCAATAATATAGACAACCCAGTACCCATATCCATCCTCCATGCCCCTAACTACTTCGTACAATTGTTATATTATTACGTTATACTTAAATTATCTGTACGTGCATATTTCCCACGTAAAGAATGTATAACTTCATACAATACACACAATTTCAAAGGGATATCAAAAGCCGACTATTAGGAATCTCAAGGACCACGATAAGGGTGGTTGGTTGCTGACGTTTTCGATAATTTAACAACCACATTTTACCTAGAAAATTACCCACATGCGAAGATTCTAAGCACGTACCTATAGTGAATTTTTCTAAAATGAAAAATACCATCGCAAGGTACGTACAGGTAACTACATAGTACACATTACGACACTTTGTAATCCTTTAGGTTTGCATTGTTATGGGTGTATTGCGCGCTTTGGCTCATTGTATTACGCGACTGAACCGCGATGAAATTTACATTACGTGTAACAGTTTTCACGCATCAATTCCTCAATGCTCTTCGATTTTTTTCTCTCTCTGTCTCGATGCCAATCGTCGGTACGTCGCGACTATTGGCTTGTTTAGAATAGTTCAAGGTTTCGTTCGCAACCGGGATTATATACAGTCGCGAATTGGCTAATTGCACAGATGACGAAAGTGTTGGAAATTTCAAAAATTTAGAAAATAAGTGTGAAATTGGTCAAGCAAGGGAGAAATTTTGAAAGATCTACTCGGAAGAATAAATTATCGAAAAATAATTTTTAAAATAACTTGGATGAATTTTCGCAGTCGTTTGTGGAATAAGTAAATGGACAAGGCTGCTGAGGGGGGAATGGGTGAGATTTTTTCGAAAAACTGATGGGGAGCTCGAAATTTCAATTTTACACATTTTGAGAAAATAGGTGTGCTATAAAAGAACAAAAAAAAATCATTTTTTCATTTGATAAAATTGTAATTAATCAAAATTTTTCCTTTGAAAAAGAGTTTCATCATTAGAACCAAAAAAATTCACAAAAAGGGGCTGAAAAATTTCCAGCATTTTTGGGAGAAGGGGTCTGCAAATTTATGTTCCACTGGGCTCATATTCGCTCTCACCAGCTCTATCAATAGGTAGGTCGCTCGTACCTCAAATTCTTACACTCAGACACAGAACTATAAACAGAAACCATATTAATGTTGAGATTGATCGTGAAACTATGGTAATCTTATCAACAGTGAGAAGGTCAAGAAAGCGAACTTGAAAATTTTTTTAAAACTTCATTTTTCAATGGTGGAAGCTTTGATCATTTCAAATTTAAAGAAACAGAAATACAAAAGTTACACAACATTAGAATTCTCAATTTTCATACTTTCATTGACCTCAGAACTTCCACCTCCCATCTATCATCGTACAAAATCAAAGAGTCTACCAAGTTCCATTGCTGTCAATGATTTTCGTCCTTCAATAAACACATAATTTGAAAATAGATTCCAAAAAATAGTGTTGTATGAATATTTATCATTCGAAATGTCGTAAAAATGCCAAAATTACGCGAGTTTCCTTTCAGTATTCGAAATAATTACAAATCTCATAAAAACAGTTCAAAATAGATCAAGAAATTTGATCAAAGTAACCCAAGGATTTTTGAAATTATACGAAAAATTGCCTGAAATGACATAAAAGGGTTGAAATGTCATTTGAACAGATTTGAAAAATGAATTATTGAAAAAATTCTTCAAGTAAATTCGAAATGTTACAAATTGAAGCTACCTAAAAAATATTGTAAACTTTTCTTCAAAACATACATTGAAATTTCATTGGCAAAAGTTCAAAAAACAAAAACATTTTAAATTGTAGCAATTAAAAAACAGAATGAAAAAAATTCCTAAAACTGTTTCAAAAATTGAATGAAGCATGAAAAAAGTATTAAAAATATCTGCATTAAATCATTGTAAAGATCGCTAAAAATGAAATAAAAAGAAAAAAAATGAATAAAATTACATAAAATTTCATGAAATCAATAAAAAAAATCCATTTTGAAATCAATCATTTTTATGACTTTTTTTAAAAAGTTTATCGACATGTCAAATTATTTTATCGTTATTTCATCGATTTCGACGCCAATTTTGATAAATTTTCCAGCAAATTGGGAAATTTTTCTCAGATTTCAACATTTGCAATATTAATAAATCAATTTTCACCACATCTCCTTCAATTTTACGAAGATTTCGTCTACTTTGACATCATTTTCTTCCAATTTTTAAGCAAATTAACAAATTTTTTTAGCATTTTATTCTTTTAAGCTCTTTGAAGAAATTTTACATCGTAATTTTAAGGATATTTACCCGAAATTGATAAGAAATGGATAATCATTTTCAAATTTTCAACCATTTTTATAAATTTTCTACACAAGTTTTACGACATTTTATCAATTTTAAAATAGATTTCACTCCATTTTCTGGCTAATTCTGGATTTCTCCATTTTTTTAGGTACTTCACAAGATTGGAATAATTTTTTGATAATTTTCAAGGAAACAGAGACATTTTTCTAAAATTTTATACAATTTTTTGTCAAATTCACTTAATTATAAAAACTTTAATACAGTTTTTTTTGGTAATTTTCAGAAAAATTTACACTTTTCTTTAAATTTTAACATTTTTTAAACAATTTTTTCAAAAAATTTTACAAAATTTGACACAATTTTTGTGGAAATTTATCGAAACTAAAACAAGTTTTTCGTTAAAAAATTGAACAATTTCTTTGATTTTTCTCAACTACAATTTTAATAACTCGTAATTTACATAAAAATTGTTTTAACGAATGCCATTTCAAAAATTTTAAAATTAACACAATTTCTTGATAAATTTAATAATTTTTCCAAGAATTTTTTAAAACGATTATTAAGATTTTCAGCACAATTTTAGAGATATTCAATTTGACATCATTTCGATGCAATTTTCGTAAATATTAACAAGTTTTCTTTAAATTTTAAGAAACTTCAGAAACCTATGGAGAAATTTAACACCATTCCCATGAAATGTTTAAAATTTCGCGTTATTTCTGACAACTTTCAAAACGTTATAACATTTTTTTTTTCAATTTGAACAATTTAAACGATATTTTGAACAAATTGAAAAACACATTATCAACTCCAACATAATTATTTGGTGACTTTCAATTTTTCTGAAATTTCGAGCAATATTTTCAAGACTTTTAAATTATTTTACGACATTTTATCATCTTTGGAATTATTTCGAGAAATTCTTTGTTACATCGACAATTTTTCTGACATTTTAAAACATTAATAACAAATTTTTACCCAATTTTATTTAATTTTTATGCATTTACCAAGTAAAATTTTCAGTCATTATTGTAACGAAATAACAATAAATTCATTAAAATCTAAAAAGTTCAAAAACCGATTCAAACATAATTTCAAGGATACTTTACGTCATTTTATGGCATTTTACCAACTTTAGAATTTATTTCGAACAATTTTTGGTTACCTCGACAATTTTATTCAAATTTTACGTACTTTTAGGTAAAATTTCTAGCCATTTTTGTAACAAAATAACAACTTATTAAAATCTAAAAAGTTCATAAAACCATTAAAACATAATTTCAAGGATACTTTACTTCATTTTATGACATTTTACCATCTTTAAAATTCATTTCGAAAATTTTTTGGACACCTCCACAATTTTTCTGTCATAATAAAACATTTTTTACAAATTTTTACCCGATTTTATTCAAATTTTACGCATTTTCAGGTAAAATTTCTAGCCATTTTTGCAACGAAATAACAATTAATTAAAATCCAAACAGTTTCATAAAACTTGGACATAATTTTAACGATACTTTTCGATTTTTATTTCACTTCAATTTGATTTTTCGAAATAAAATTCATAAATTTTTCTAGCATAATCAACTATTTCCAACATTTGGCACAATTTCACTGATATTTAATCAATTTTCATACTGCTCGTCATTTTAAGATCGATAAAAAATGACATGGTGTACGAAAACATTGCATAATTTAAAGTTTAAAATGATGTAAATCGACTCACCTCTGCGAATTGAAATTTTAAATCATCGTTTGAATTTCAATAATGATAGCAAAAGGATGAATAAACACTTAAAATTATTTACGTAAAATAATACGATCGTAAAACACCTTCACTTCAATAATTTTAACATAAAATCTGATTTACGTATTTTTACCAACGAAAACATTTTACACCCCTCCACATAAAATACTGCATTAAAACCCTCTTCATTCATTTCGAAAACACCGACGCGACGATTCAAACCATTCTTATTTTACTCACCCCTTTCCACATTACACATAACCGACCACGTCACACATCTGGAACTCGTGTCACAGCCTGGTCAACCCGAACAACACGCAGGTGACGTCAGTTACACTGTACCTAATTTTTATCTGCGTTATCTTATCATTTATAATATTTCAGGTATCTAGTATACCTACTTTAATATAATAATAGCTCGTCTCTCGCTCGGTTGCCAAATCGCCAATGTATAATTTCCACTCAAACATGGCATAGTTCCTATTCGTAATTTTCAATTTGAATTACAAGCTTTTACAATTACAAACAAAAATAACTTTCGATTATCGAAAGTCCTATCCTGTCCTTCGTCTAGGTAGCAGAACTGATTGATACGTCAGTTGGTAAACACAATAGCGACCCGAGTGCGTATTGTATTCAATTTCCTGAACGAGATAGAGAGCAAAAAATATATTCCTAGCATGATTTCATTGTTACGTACTTACATACGTATCAACAGTACATCTACACACACGTACTTATCTCTATATTTTCAAACCCCCCTTTTTACGAGTATTATTTTCGTTCCAATTTGGGATATTTTTAGATATTCGACTCTTCGATCAGAACCACAGACTCTCTAGAACATTACCAAACTGAAACATACGTAATCCCACGTGAAAGATGATTCAAAAATTGGAGAATTTAATTCGTCTCGACGCACTCCGGATATCAAGAGTCATTGACTTCTACTCGTAATTAAAATTATGCTCAAAAAATGATAATTACTTCGATATAGTCCATTTTTGGCCGGAGGTGTACTCAACGATCTGGATCCTTCGAGTAGGGTCAATCTTCTCAATACGTCGGCTAGGGTCGATCGAAGGCAAACGATTTCGTCATTTTGTTCTAAAACTTTCTTCTCCAGATCGGTGACTCGTTCTCGCAGCGATTCATTTTCAGTCTCAATCATATCATCTGTGAACAAACAAACCGTAAAAATTCTATTATTACAAAATAAACCAAAAATAAACATTTTTACACCTTTTTGAATCTAAATCAGTCAAATTTATGGAAATTTTGCTTTTCTGAATCAATGAAATGGATTCTTAGAAAAAAATCCAGTGATTTCTGACTGATTTTTCAATCGAAATTCGGTGATTTTTCAATAATTCCTGTCAGAAAAAATTGACTAAAAAATCAGCCAAAAATTACTAATTTTCGCCTTTCGGTAATAGTCCAGGCAAACAATAGAAAAAAAGTATCAAACCCCCAAAAATTCAATCCTAATTTTTTTTTCGTGTTTTACGTTCGTAATGGTCCTCTACACAACATACTAGAATGGGCACCCCCATAACCCTCCGCTACCCCCAGGGGCAGGGGAAATGTTTGTTGAAAACCGGTTTTTTGTGAATATCTCCTCAAATAAGCTTCAAAATTGAGAAATAGTTATGAACAATCTTGTTCTACGTGTAATTTCCTATCAGAAGAGGTGTTTTTTCTCAAAAACACTCAATTCCTTGACCAAAAATTAAGGGTAAGAACACCTATTTTTCAACAATTTACCGCATTTATTTTAAAAAATCTAAACTTTTGTGAATATCTCCTCAAATTAGCCTCAAAATTGAGAAATAGTTATGAACAATCTTGTTCTACGTGTAATTTCCTATCAGAGGGGGTGTTTTTTCTCATAAACACTCACTTCCATGACCAAAAATTATGGGTAAAAAACACATATTTTTCAACAATTTACAGCATTTTTTTGAAGAAATCAAAACTTTTGTGAATATCTCCTCAAATAAGCCTCAAAATTGAAAAATAGTTATGAACAATCTTGTTCTACGTGTAATTTCCTATCAGACAGGTTCGTTTTTTTCGAAAACGCCCACTTTTTGGCCCAAAAATTAAGGGCGAAAACGCCTATTTTTCCAAAATTTACAGTATTTTTGGAAATGATGGAAATACGAAGCTGAAAGTACCCAAAATTATACCAGTGAAGAGTATTTTTTTTATACACGCTGGTAGGGTATTCCAGAAGAAGTCACCGCAAGAATTTCAACCCCTACCGTTAATTATAAGGGTGGTTATTGAATACTGCATTTAAAAAATCGAAGTTGTTGAAAGAAAAAGTACTATAAACGCGATGTTACTGCTGATTATTGGTGATACGAAACATTTCTTTGCGTCGCCAGTATTCAAAAACGATATGTCAGCCATGGGAGTGAAAAATCAAAAGTAGTTTAGAACTTGAAATTCTTCTGGTGACTTCCTACCAGCAGGTATAAGAAAATTACTCTTCACTGGAATAATTTTGGGTAGATCCTTTCAGCTTCGCATTTTCATCATTTCCAAAAATCTGATAGGAAATTACACGTACAACAAGATTGTTCATGATAATTTTTCAATTTCGAAGCTTATTTGAGGAGATATTCACCAAAGTTTCAATTTCTCCAAAAAATGCTGTAAATTGTTGAAAAATGTGTTTTTTACCCTTAATATTTAGTCAAGAAAGTGAGTGTTTTTGAACAAAAAACAAACCTTCTGATAGGAAATTACACGTAGAACAAGATTGTTCATAACAATTTTTCTATTTTGAGGCTAATTTGAGGAGATATTCACAAAAGTTTCGATTTAAAAAAAAATTCGGTAAATTTTTGAAAAATATGTTTTTTACCCTTAATTTTTAGTCAAGAAAGTGAGTGTTTTTGAACGAAAAATAAACTTTCTGATAGGAAATTTCACGTAGAACAAGATTGTTCATAACAATTTTTCTATTTTGAGGCTAATTTGAGGAGATATTCACAAAAGTTTCGATTTAAAAAAAAATTCGGTAAATTTTTGAAAAATAGGTGTTTTTACCCTTAATTTTTGGTCAAGGAAGTGAGTGTTTTTGAAAAAAAAAACACTTCTTTTGATCTGATAGGAAATTACACGTAGAACAAGATTGTTCATAACTATTTCTCAATTTTGAGGCTTATTTGAGGAAATATTCACGAAAAACAGGTTTTCAGCAAATATTTACCTCTCCCCTGGGGGTAGCGGAGGGTTATGGGGGTGTCCATTTTAGTATGTTGTGTAGTGGACCATTACGAACATAAAACGCGAAAAAAAATCAGGATTGAAATTTTGGAAGGTTAAATCCTAAAATGACTGAACTATAAAATTTATTTCACATTACCTATTAAAAAAAAAAAGAATTAATTAAATTTGACAGATCCGGACTTGGAAAATGAATATAATTCACATCTGAAATAAAAATTCGTAAATACGAGTACATGAACGAAATAGAGGGTGGGGGGAGGAGGAGAATCAGGCAAAAATTACTGATTTTCAGTAAAATTTATTTTACTAGTTTAAAAAACCATAATTTACTAAATTTGACAGATTCAGACTTGGAAAATGAATATAATTTACAACTAAAATAAAAATTCGTAAATACGAGTACATGAACGAAATAGAGGGAGGGGGGAGAGGAGAATCAGGCAAAAATTACAGTAAAATTTATTTCACTAGGTAGTTTAAAAAACCAGAATTAATTTTTGACAGATTCAGACTTGGAAAATGAATATAATTCACAGCTAAAATTAAAATTCGTAAATACGAGTACATGAAGGAAGTAGGGGGAGGAGGAGGAATCAGCCAAAAATCACTGATTTTCAGTAAAATTCATTTCACTCGTTCAAAAAACCAGAATTTTTTAAATTTCACAGATTCAAACTTGGAAAATGAATATAATTCACAACTGAAATAAATTTTCGTAAATACGAGTACATGAAGAAAGTAGGGGGGGGTGTCCAGCCAAAAATCACTAATTCTCAGTAAAATTCATTTCGCTCGCTTAAAAAACCAAAATTTTTTAAATTTGACAGATTCAAACTTGGAAAATGAACACAACTAAAATAAAAATTAGTAAATACGAGTACATGAAGGAAGTAGGGGAGGGGGAGGGGGAAATCAGCCAAAAATCACTGATTTTCAGTAAAATTCATTTCACTCGTTTAAAAACCCAGAATTTATTAAATTTGACAGATTCAGGCTTGGAAAATGAATATAATTAACAACTGAAATAAATTTTCGTAAATTCGAATACATGAAGGAAGTAGAGGGGGAGGGGGAATACGAATAAAAATCCCATAAACCCCCCTTAAATGATCTGATCGAATAACGAAATTACTTACGCCAAGCATTGCTAACCACAGTCGATAACGAAACGTCTTCTGTGACACATTGCATAACCATTTTATCAGTCAACATTCATGCCCGAATCTACGCACTTTCCGAACTATCTATAAAAAAACACCTCATCGATACCTTTACATCGTAATTACTCGTCAAAGTCGGCTCGAAAATAAAGCCACCGAAGAGACCGGCTTGCCAAATGACGACCGCAGCCGACCAGACCAAAACAAAAACCCAAAACAAAACACGACCGGGTGCATAGTACCGAGTTGCAATACATTGGAAAAATGAATCGAGCTGAGTCGCCGGCATAAAAACGGATCGATAATGAAGCAAGGCGCGGCGGTAGGTAATCAGCTGACGGAAATGTACTAAGTACAATAGGGTTGCAACACGAGTGCGCACTCTTCCACCCGGCTCCGGTACTCATATTTTTTGTTACCACTCCGGTGAACACTGGCTATTAATTTGTCACATTGTGAGTGAGGCAGACGATTCAGTGATGACCACTATTTCACCTTATCTACGTAATGTGACGTACAAACACGTACGAATCACGCTGTGTTCAATTTAGCTTCGTTTATCTCTGATTACATGATTTGAATAAGTTCGAATCTGGCTTATTCGTAACTCTACGAACCGAAGACGAGATATTTTTAGAAAATTAGAAAAAAAAATCTTCCCAGTAGTTCCCAGAGTGATGTTTCCTTCCGCACGATATGTAATTAAATCTTATGTACTAATTGTTTCATTCGAGTACGTCCTAACAAATGGATACTCTTTGTATACGTCTGTCCAGGCAGTAGCACAACATTTCCCCTTATTAACCACATCCATGGCGTGAAATTATAAATCCATGTGGACTTGCGACCGTACCTTAGATTAGACCATGACCAACCTTAATACTACGAGAAATTTTTTTCGACGTCATGCTCGAAGAAGTACTATCGCGAATACATAAATTGAAAAAGATCATTGTTTACGAGGAAATTCTCATCTCGGACAGCTGTCCAACAGTTCACATAAGTGTTTCAACTGGTCGACTGCCAGATGAGCTTTTCAATGTTCACTGCTTAATCACTAATCGAAGATTAAACAGTAGGTACTCTCTCATTTATAAATCAGAGAAAATAATCGAAAATCACTGAGAAACAGTCAGAATTGCAGCACAGGAGAAAATCAGTGAAAAAATTTTCAATTAAAACTTAAATCAGTGAGAAATATTACTGAAAAGTCAGTAAAATTTATGAAATTCACTGAAAAATCTGTGAAATTTTTTGAATAGTCATTGAAAAATCGCTAAAAAAACAGTGAATTTCACTGATGTTTCCTGTGCTGCTATTCTGACTGTTTATCAGAGACTTTTCACTTATCTCATTTCTGAATCTGTGAAATTTATTAAAAAAAATCACTGAAAAACAGTTAGAATTACAACACAGTAATGAATCAGTGACATTTTTCCACTGGCAAGTCAGTGACATTTTTTCACTGGCAAGTCAGTGAAAAAAAATCACTGGCAAGTCAGTGAAAGTTCACTAAAAACTCAGTGATATTTATGAAATTCACTGAAAAATCTGTGAAATTTTTTGAATAGTCATTGAAAAATCGCTAAAAAAAAACAGTGAATTTCACTGATGTTTCCTGTGCTGCTATTCTGACTGTTTATCAGAGACTTTTCACTTATCTCATTTCAGAATCAGTGAAATTTATTTAAAAAATCACTGAAAAACAGTTAGAATTACAACACAGTAATGAATCAGTGACATTTTTTCACTGGCAAGTCAGTGAAAGAAAATCACTGGCAAGTCAGTGAAAGAAAATCACTGGCAAGTCAGTGAAAGTTCACTAAAAACTCAGTGATATTTATGAAATTCACTGAAAAATCTGTGAAATTTTTTGAATAGTCATTGAAAAATCGCTAAAAAAAACAGTGAATTTCACTGATTTTTCCTGTGCTGTAATTCTGACTGTTGATCAGTGATTTTTCAATGATTTGGAATGAGAGAGTAAGGCCAAAAGTTTTACTAAAATTTTTTAATTGACTTTTGGTGAAAAAAAAAACTAATGATCAAAGAGTCCGCCAAAATTTTCCAATAGAGAGAGCAGGTGACCATAATGATGAGAACAGACTAGAAAGAGTGTGAGGCTCGTTGCAAAAATTTTTGGGTTTCTAAAAATTCAAAATTAATTTTTCAATATTTTTGTTCCCCAGCATAATATTCAAAACACCAACATTGTATTAAATTTTTTGATTCAAACAAATTGAAGCAGCAAGGGTGAATTCCTTTTTTTCGTTTTTATCACACTTTCCAAACTAACTGTAAAATTGAGCATATTAAATTTAATTTTATTGCCATTAAATTGAAAAATTTGAAAGTTTGGAAATTTTTTAGAATAACAGCCCAATCTTTTTTGCAGAATTTATAGGTTTTTAAAATTTTTACAAAAATACTACCTTTACCTTAATTGTTTCAGATTTTTTGTTTAATATTTTACAAGTTTTTAAAGGGCTCAGTATTGAATACGCTCCCTAGAGACTCCGGCAAGTTTTTAGAAAAATATGAGAAATGAGCATTGATAAGTAAAGGACCATAAAATGGCATGATTTTTGAAATAATGCTTTAAAGTTCAGGAATTACGTAAATTTGCCATAGGCGAAATTATTTAGAAAATTATACAGGAAAGGCTGTTTTCGGAATTTGATCAGATCCAACCTCATTGCCCTTCGCCTCCCTATGTTACTACTATCCTAGTTAGTAATGATGCTGAATATAAACACTTACAAAATACCAATACAAAATTCAAAATCCTACATTTTATTTCATAATCTTAATTTTTTTTAATATTTCAATCCTTGAAAATGTTTATGTATATTTTCAACTCATGGGAGATGATTTTCATCCCTTTTCAGGGTGTCCATAATACTTCAGAAATGATTTTGCCTGACTTTTACAGGTTTTCCAGACCAATTTTTTAAAAGTTTTCCAAACCTTTTAAATGACTGAAGCATAGAACAGAAGATAATAATTTTTTCGCAAGATGTTTAACGTTTTTTTTTTTCTTCAAAAATCACTATTTTTTCGAGATTTTTAGTTGCCCCCTTTCCAGCTTCAAAAATGACTCAAATTCAATTCTAAAAAGTTCTAAACCTTCCTCACCCCGCATAAAAAACTTGTAAATTTGATTTTATTGCAGAAAAAAATTCAAAGAAAAAGAAAAAACTCTTGTTTCAAACCAAAATTATAAAGTTTTGAAAAATATGTCAGGGTGTCCCAACTGTCTACAAATCATGCAAATGAAAATTCTGATTTTTCCGGGCTGAAAATTTAAAAATTTCTTCATAAATCATTGCTCCTCTCCTTTCTCCCCAAAAACCACATGCTTCAGCGAAAAATTTTACGAAAAAAGATTTTCAACAGATGAAAATTCATCACTTTTTCCTCATGGAGGTTCCAAAACAGGGCCAATAATTTCGAATTCTTTTCCATTCCCTCTCCTTTTATTTTAATATCGTGGTCAAGGATAAGTATCGTGGCATTTCTTTCTGATCATAGCTTATTGAAAGTACGTTTCCAAAAAACAATTAGATTTGAAAATGAATTCTGCAGAAAGAAAAGAGTGTTAATTACCCTCGAGCGTGACGAGAGAAAATTTTTGAAAAATTCATAATTTAATGGACAAAGAAATGCATTAATTTTTTTTTATTCATCATGGTCAGCAAAAAATGACGAATAAAAAATCAGTTAGCAAAGAAACACTTTTCTGAATTTAAAGAAAATTCCAGAGAAAATTCCAAAACTCCCTGACTTTTCCAGGTTTTCCATGTTTTCCAAAAAGTGAACGATCTGCTTCTTTACAGAAAAAATACCTTACGGAATATCACAGTTTATACCACAGCAAATTCAACTCAACTTGAGCAATTGAGCACTGATTGTGTGAGAGCCAGACTAAATGAAAGGAATAAGAAATTCAGCCATAAAATAGAAAAATGGCAATATAAATAGGAAAATTTGGGAAAACAAAGGGACTAACAAAGTATCATAATGAAAAATCAAGGCTTCGGCAGGGCATTTTCAAAACATTTCACAATTATTTTGGAAGGGGAGAGAAAATTTGATTCTTTTTTACACAATTTTTTTCATGCGGAGAAAAAACATGGAAAAAGATTTCAAATAAAGTGTTTAAAAAGAAAGAGAGTGAATTCAAAAGTTTAGATTTCGATTGAAAAAAAAAACATGAAACTTTGACAATTTTGACAAAAAATCTGGATAAAAGCAAGATATCTGCAGGACACACAAGAAAAAAGCAGGACTTGCAGGACAGTTATACACCCTGAAAAATATGGTATTAAAAAAATTACAGAAATGGGACATTTTTAATACGATTCGGGGGGGGGGATGCAGCGTAGAATTGTTTGGATGTTTTCAAGGAGGGTCAAAATAAATACTTATTTAAAAGAATAGAAAGTATGAGGGTTTTCCATAAAAAAATCAAAGTGACGTGTTTTTGAAAGAATTTTCCAAAATACAGAAATATATTTTACAAAACTAAAGGTAAAGGTGGGAACAAAATTTTTTCAAAAAACAGTCATTTTTTATACATTTTGCAAGCCATTATCAATCATCATATGATCGAGATTTCCTTCCTGCCTCCTCAGTTTGTGCCTGACCACAGTTAGCTTCCAAAAAATTCTTCCAATATTCAAAAATAATCTTAATTTTTTAAAAATACCCCAAAACCATGTTTTTTCGGTATTTTATGATCTTATTAAATTTCGAGATAGATGTTTCAACTCTGTACTAATAAGTCCCCTAAGATGAATTTTCTCAATAAAAATTTTACATTTTTTACAGTATGCAGAACTTGACTGAAATGTGAAAAAAACTCCCATATGGTTCAGTGATTGAAGAGGTGGGGAGGAGAGGGAAAAAAATCTGCTCTGTTATTCCATATCAGTGAAAAAATTAAATCAATAAATTTTCAGAATAAGTATTTAAAAGGTGTAATCAAAAAATTCGAAAAAAAACAATCGAAATCATTTAACGTTAAAATACCCAATTAAACTGCACAATCGTGCATTTTCCCAAGACCAAAAGCTTTAAATTTTTTGAAAATCTCATTCAAAAAATACCAAAAGTAAAATAATACGATTTCCAAATACCCTCAGCTCTTGATAGAATTACGAATACAACCAGCCAGCCAAACCAAATAACATCATTCCGAAACAAAACAACAGCACTGCAAACGAACTCGTATCAACATTTCATATAGAAAATCTCGACCTTCGAGCAAACAATACCTAGAAAATTAGACACCAAGAAACAAAAGAATCGAGGAATTTTCGCCGATGGTGTTTCGAGTTGAAAATACGAACACATTAGGTATTTTTTTGATCTATACGCAATCCGGACCGCGCGAATCATTTCAGTCGTTCAGCGTTCAACTCTTTTTTACGTCTTATCACTATCTGAAAGAGGGAAACTGGAGAGTGACGAAATAAACAATTTCTAATTTCGTTGTCGGTTGTATTCTAAACGGTCAAATTTTCACATGATTATGAATAATATTCAATAATTTGAGCAAATTCGACCGTTTAAATTACAACCGACAACGAAATTCAAAATTGTTTATTTCATCACTCTCCAGTTTCCCTCTTTCAGATAGTGATAAGACGTAAAAAAGAGTTGAACGCTGAACGACTGAAATGATTCGCGCGGTCCGGATACGCATAAATGAAAAACACTATAATACGAGTATACTACATACGATGATCGATGTCGACACGAAACCAAATTCACATTTCCATAACCACTACTCTAAAAAAGTTCGTATTTACCAACGCCTTATTCAAACTTCAAAGTTCAAACACGTAAAAATTTTTAAAAATCAATCGCGCACATAATACTTTGATTAAAATTTTCACTAATTAATTACCACCTGAAACTGAAACGTAAATACTGTCTGAAAATATTTGCACATCCAAGCGTAACTTTTTTTTTTTTAAATCGAGTGTACAAATTTACGTATTATCTTATACCATATGCCTGAAGAACAAGTGACGAGAACAATTATATAACGTTATCGCGTTATCAGTATCACTACGAGCTCTTATTCCCTTCATTTCGTTTATTATCGAGGCTATTCAGTATTTTATTTACAGGTTGAGATAATTGTACGCGATGTTTAATTTTTGATTATATTTAAAATATGCCACATTCCATAATATACCTGAGTTTGAGTATTTTTTGAACCAAATTTATATAAGGACTCTTCAAATATACCAATATGACAATTTTTTCAAATCAATTAAGTAATGTATGTAAAAAAAAGCACAGATCTAGACGATTTTTTTTAAAATTCAAAATTTAAAGCAGTTTTTAAAACATTATGAAGTATTCGAATAAGTACATTAAATTTTCAATTATGCATCCAGATCGTCAGGGTGTCTAACAAAATTTCAAAACCCCAAAACAGGACAAACAGGACCTTCAACAGGACCTTTAAAAAATCGGTTCTGATCGATTTTGTACCCCCCCCCCAAAAAAAAAATCCTATTCTGGCAAAAAAATATTTGAAACGAATTTTTTCAATAATTGTTAGAAATGAGCAAAAAATTTATTTTAAAAATTCAAGGACAAGGAAAAAAGTTCCAAAAAAATTAGCTATTTTTTAATTTTTTTAAATTTTTTTTCAATTACGATCATTTATTGAATTTTTTTTTCTATTTTGGCGGGTGGAATTTCAAAATTGTTAAAAAACAGGACTTTTCACTGAAAAAGCCCCAAAACAGTACAAAAACAGGACAAACAGGACCACTCAGCCCAAAACAGTACAAACAGGACGAACAGGAGTTGTTAGACACTCTGCAGATCGTCCAAATCGTTCTGGTCATTGTTCGTAAACTCTATTTAAACTTTTATAATTATGAACTGAAAGAGGAAAACAGGAGAGTGATGAAATATTTCGAATTTTGTTCAATCAAATAATTTCACAACATATTTTTTTAAAGAAAATATTCAATCAGGATCTGGCTGAATGAGAGATGAAATCGGTCCCAGCTTTTATTTTCATTCTAACCTCCTCAGATGATGTCCCTCGATGAAAAAAAAAATCTGGAAATTTTTTTGCCCCCCATCCTCCCTCTTTTTTTCTTTTTTACAATTATGGTTATTTTATTACATAATTTTCAAGAATTTTTAATTTCAACGAAAGTGAAGGAATTTTTCATTCTTTGGTACAGAGTTGAATCTCATAGATGTGTATTTACGATAATTTTTCTCACCGATTTTGCAAAGTCCTCCAGGTTTTTTCGGCCATCCGAAATTTTTAAACGTGAAAAACGCCATTATACTTAAGCGAAAAATGTATTAAGATGGCCATAATTTCGAAAGGCAAGAGAGCGAGGGGGAGGGGGTCGGAGATTTTTCCAGAATTTTTTTTTACATCAAGAGACATTATCTGAGAGGGTTAGAATGAAGGAGCTGAGGCAAATTTTAGCTGTCTTATCCGGCAAGATCCTTTGTACAAATTCAACCATTTGAAATACACAATCAAATAGATTGACTCAGATATCTATATTCTTTGTTCACAGAATCTAAAACGTATTCATAAAATAAATGAAAAGAATATTCAATGAGTAGATTAAGGGTTCTCAAGAGAGGGGGCAAAGGGTGCATTTGCACCAGGCCCGCATTTTTTGAAGATCAGTGAGGGGTCTGAAATTTCTATTTTCCATTTTATTTGGAGAAAATAATATGCTAAAAAAGAACAAAATTTCTTTTTTTTCATTAAAATAATTGCAATTTTTTATAATTTTTCTTTTAAAAAAATTGAGCAAAAAGATCAGAACCACAAAAATTTGCGGAAAAGGGTTGATCATTTTTCGATTTTTCGGGGGGGGGGGGGGGGGGTGTCTATAGCACCGAACCCGCATTCGCTCTCACCGGGTCTGATTTCAAACTTTCAAACCATGAACACAAATTTTTAACCTCGCGTGCTGGTACATATCTGATCTAGATAATCACCATAGCATTTGAAATTCTTATCGACTAATTTTAATTAGATCATAGATTAAGTGAAAAAAAATCAAACGATTCTGTTGGCAAATTAAAACCTACCATAGTCATAAAGTAATGTGGCACAAATATGATGTTTTGCCAGTTATTAAAAATAATGAATTTTGGAATGAAGACTTTGCTTTTCATATTATTTGCTTCAACAGGTAAGAGCTGTGGTTACAATCTTATCATTCTCTGAACTAACTATTCGTTGGCCAAAATTTCACCAGTTCTGGTTGATTTCTCAATTTTTGACAAATTATAAAACGCATTCAAATTGAAATGTGAGTATTTTTGAAAAAATAAAAATACTTCATCATTAAAAATTATAAAAATTAGATCACCGCGGAATTTCACCATTTCCAGCTATTTTGGAGCTCACAGTACAAATATCGTTTTCCTCATTTGAAAAAGTCAATAAATGCATCTAAATATTTCAGAAATTGTAGTTAATTTCATAAAACAAATCAAAACTAGGTTAAAACACAATATTTAGCAGCTCAAATTAATTTTCACCTTTTTTGAAAAAAGTTAAAGATACTGGAAAAACTGAAGCTCAGGCCGGAGGCTCCAGAATGTGCTTGGAGGGGTGAAATTTGGTTCTAGGGTAGGATCGATATCAGTTCAAAACCCAATTTTCAAAATTTTTATTAAAAAAGCATTTCAAATGAAAAAAAAAACACATTTTAGCTGAAAATCACAGCATGTTTTTGAAATTTTGACAATATTTTAGAAATCGAAAAAATAACTTAAGCAACTGAAATTTTGAATCTTAAACCTTAAAAGTCAACCCGGACCAGTTGGACACAAATATTAACTCGTTTTCCTTCATTTACAGCAACTTCTCTGACCCACAGCAAAGATGCTCCCGTCAACTACGACATTACATCTCTACTGAACAACTCAATCGCTAAAACATTCCAAAATTTTAATTCAGACGCGATAGTAGGTTTATTGATCTTCAAGCTAGATACCTCCAATCCGATCAATCATGACATTGAGGTTGACTACGATTTGGAACCTTTTCGAAATAAATTCTACTTCACTGGTGTCAATATTTACATAAGCCTCGGTTCAAAATCCTATCCCATCATAAGATCGATGATTCCCATACGACATGACTTCAGCAGCCTCGAAACGGTAACAGAATAATGTCAACATTTTAGAGTGAACAATCTATGAAATTGGAATTTTTTCTTGAATTTGTAGGTATCATCAAAATTTTCAGTTTACTCGATTTTTTTTTAGAACAGAAATTCTTTGAGGACGATATTATTTTGGTTATTAGAGAGAAACGGAAAAAATTAATTCTTTTCGAAGTGTAATTTTTTTATTTGTCATTATGGTACCATTTTATACAGTTGAAATCATCTGTGAAAATTTTGACGAATTTTGAGAACTTTCGAACTAAAATCAAAATAAATCCAAATCAAAAAAAGAACAAAAAAGCGAAAAAAGTTTGAAATTTTTACGAAATGATTTTAATTTTTTTTCAACTAAGAAAAAATATTCGAGAAAGAATATTTAGAAATTTTTTGATAAAATTGGGGCAAGAAAGACCAATGACAAAAGTGTTCTTATTTCATGATCTTGGATGTCTGACAAATTAGCAAAATCGTATCTTTTTTTACATTAAGTACCCTAACCTAAATTTCAGTTTTTTCTCATGGATTGATTTCATATCAAGTATTTTGGATATAAAATTATACCTATATCCATAATTTATACACGAATATACTTTTCATAGACCATTTTTTTCTCCAACTTCGAATTTGAAATGGTAGGATACTTGGGAGCGACTAATGACAGCGTTCACGCTAGATTCGCATGCAATGTGGATTTCAAAAATGTCACGCTATCGATATTCAAAACATCACCTCATGTTCCGGCAGAAAAAAAATTTAACTTCAATATGAAACACGACGAAAACTTCGATTGCGATTTCGTAAGTGGTGCCTGAAATTAGTATGATTTAATTAACCTGCACTGACAAATTTTCAACTGCTAATATTCCATAATTTTCTCAGGTTCGGTTATCTTCGTTCCATCAAAACATAACGTCAGAAAGACAATTTAAACTAAAACAAATAATCAGGAAGGCTGTGCCACTACTGTTCTCGGAAAATTTACAACACAACGAAATATTTTCACGATCACTCGATATAAGACTTTGCAATCATGCTGAGAAAGAAACTGGATTGCTTTTTCCAGCATTTCACCGCAACTCAGAAAACTACCACTACTTCATACCGAATATCACTTCTATAAAACGTACATTGAGCAACATCACCATCTGTGGATTATGGAATTTCCAATCTTTTTCAGTCAAAGATCATTTTGGCCAGATCGTCAGGAATCTGACAATTAAAAATATTCGAGGACACGCAAATCTATCTTACGACTCCCAAAACTCCAAAATTTTTCCTTTACGTTTCGAAGCAGAATTCGTTTCGATAATGGTCGATGAAGAAATGCAACGTGTCAGTGTGACAGCGTATAATTATTCGGTCTCACAGATCGATCTGAACAGCTCGTTGACCGAACACCAATCGAAATGGGTGATGGGAGGAATAGAACTGGCAATAGCATCTTCGATAATGCCATCGATAAAATGTAACCAATTTTCAGTAAAATTCCTATATAAAAAAATACCTAGACAAATTAATCAATTTTTTCTTCGTGTAGTTGACAGAAATTGGAATGTATCAGCAAATACTCGGGAAGACCATCCGATAGTAAAAATATTCACCACAATGTCACAGATATTCCAAGAAAATGAGATAAAAAAATTGTATCACGGTTTGAATGTATCTCTGCCCAAGGAAACGACTGAAGAATCAAATTTACAACTTGGATCCTCCAATTACACCATTTCAATAAATTACACCTCACTGACATCATCTGTCTTGTGGCTGTATCCAGAGTTCATTAATTGTAGTCTATACGATGACTTGCAGGCAAGTTTGACGCATTAAGGTTAAGTATTTTCCTCCAACTTTCAGTATAAATTTTAAATTTCAAAATTACAGATGTTCTCCGAATTACCGTGGTTGGGTCATGCAAATATTCGCCTGAGCAATTCCACTCATCAGTTCAACGATTTTGGTTTCTCGTCGCAAGAAGGAATGTTCATCAGATTGATTAAACGTAATAATTTGAACAAAGGCGATGATTACGAATTATCGATCGAACCAGGTTTCCTGGTAAGTTCATTTCAATAAATATAGAATAAGGCAGAGAGGATCGGAGAAAAAAATTAACCTGAATTTTGACGAAAATTGGCGAAATAGTTCACTTTGAGTGTAGATCTGCGACGAAGCTGGAGAACCTCGAATTGACCCATTCCCGAGAAAAAAATGATTTTTTTTTTGCCACTTTCGGGAACTCCTACCTGCTGGAAATCTCAGTTCCCTCAAAAATGTTTGGTTTGAGTTTCTATATTTCCTAGAACCATTGGCCTCGAAATTGAAGAGGACCGAAAAGTTGCAGATCGCGAATTGGAACATTTTTTGAATTTTACCAAATTCAAATAGCTCACTCAAACGCCTTAAAATTAGAGCAAATTTTTTTAGTCACTTGAAATAATTTTTGCAGCAAATTTTCGAGAAATTTTTATGGAAGTGCTGCAAATTGAATTTTGATTGACCCAATTTTTATACAATTTCAGATGGCAGCACTGCTATATAAAAATTAATTAAAATTAATTTCAAGGTCCAAAGAATTTTTAGATTACTTTTCCAACCACTGAAAATGAACGATTTGAATTTTATGAAAATCGCGCAAATTAAAATGCTGTTGGCGGAACTGTCATTATTTTTTTTCGAAAAATGTCAGCAAAAATGTCAGAATTGCAGCACGGGAAAAAAGCGAATTTTCGCTGATTATTCCAAGATTTTCATTGATTTTTCAGCAAGTTTAATAAATTTTACTAACTTTTCAGTGAATTTTCACTGATTTGTTTTCAGTAAAAAAATGTTTACCTACTTATTTTCTCTTGTGCTGCAATTCTGACTGTTTCTCAGTGATTTTCGATAATTTTCACTGATTTATAACACAGGTCGACATTTTTAAACTTTTGAAATGCTGCATAGTATTTTTCGTGCTGGTCACGAAAAAAACAGTGAAAAAATTCCATCACACAATTTGGATTTTTCGTTTAACGGTTTCTCTATTTTTTTAATAACTTTTGATACTTCAAGTCGATTTTCTGAGAAAAGGAAGCGTTCTACGAAAAAAATTAATAGAACATAAATTGTAGAGCGTCAAATTTCCTATTTGCAGAGTTCAATTAGTTTTCTCTTAGGAGGCTTAGCGTTCGATATATTTTAGCTCAAGGTTCAAAGTTCAACTTTTTTAAAAATTGAATATCTCAAAAACTAAGTATCCTATGAAAAAATTAGTCGGACTCTACAAGTAGGAAATTTGACACTCTACAATTTATGTTCTATTCATTTTTTTCGTAGAACCCTTTCTTTCTCCAGAAAATCGACTTCAAGGGTCAAAAGTTACATAGAAAAATGTAAAACAAATTTTCAACAAAAAATCTTCCAATTATAAAAAATCCTGACGTAATCGAGAAAAACTGTAATCATATTCGAATTCGGCACTAAAAAAAGACTAGGTTCACCTACCAGCGAAACTTGAGTGATGGAGAAATTTTAAAATCAGCGCTACATTTTAGACTAAAAACAGTGATTAAAACAAGACAAAGAAAATTCTGTTTTAAATTTAATGGATGATTATTATATTATTTTTCACGCGGATCATGAGAAAAATGGTGAATAAATTCCAGGACGTCAGGATTTTTCATAATTGGAAGATTTTTCGTTGAAAATTTGTTTTACACTTTTTGATGTAATTTGTGGCCCTTGAAGTCGATTTTCTGGGGAAAGAAAGGGTCCTACGAAAAAAATGAATGAGACATGAATTGTAGAGCATCAAATTTCCTACCTGTAGAGTCTAATTAATTTTTTCTTCGGAGGCTTAGTTTTTCAGATATTTTCAATTTTTAATAAAAAAGTTGAACTTTGAACTGAAATATCTCGAAAGCTAAGCCTCGTAAGAGAAAACTAATTGAACTCTGCAAATAGGAAATTTGACGCTCTACAATTTATGTTCTATTATTTTTTTTCGTAGAACGCTTCCTTTTCTCAGAAAATCGACTTGAAGTGTCACAAGTTATCAAAAAAAAAAAAATAGAGAAACCGTTAAACGAAAAATCCAAATTGTGAAAAATCCTTGGGCGATGGAATTTTCACTGCTTTTCTCGTGATCTTCCCGACAAATACTATAAAAATCACCCATCAAACCTCAAACAGCATTTTCCATGTCAACCTGTGTAATTGAGAGTGTGAATTTTGCGATCTGCAACTTTTTAACCCCCTAATAGAGGCCAAAAAGTGGTATCCAATTTCAAGGACAATGGTTCAGGAAGGTGCACAAACTCAAGTCGAATCTTTTCAAAAAGGAGACTGAAATTCCCAACAGGTGGCATCACTCAAAAGAGACAAAAAATCTCGTTTTTCGAAAATGACCTCACTTTCGGGTCCCCTAACTCTAACTTTGTTCCTCTTTGGACTAAGGAGTTCAAAAGTTTTTAGAAGGTCTCCCACTCAATGCAAACTATTTCACCAATTTTCTTCAAAATCTAGTTTTTATTTCAACCCTACATAAAACTTACTATAATTCAAAATCATTTCAGGATGCAGATGATTCGACGTTAGACGAACAAAATAATTTCACAGAAAATCAACTTCACAAAATAAGGGAAAAGGCAGAACAAATATTCATCTCAACCATTTTAGAAAATTTTTGGATTTCTGCTCGTCGTTTACTCTCCTTATCAAAAATACTAAACTACTGCACCGCTCCGGTACAAATGTTCGATGATTTTCTGCCTTTCGTCGCCGATCACGAATTGCCATATTACATACGCAATGCCAACACTAGCTCTAATATCCAACGATTTTCAAAGTTGAAGATGAACATAAACGATGTGACAATCACAGAATGGACGAAGTCTCTTATGGCTTGGATTTGGTATGAAAAAATTGACAATGAAAATATCATGTCGGATGTTGAGATCGTGATGGATCAGGCAAAAATCAGAATCAGATTTAATGACACTTCGATTCCGTTTAATGAATCCGAATTGGAATTTAACGGTGTTTCATTATGCAACGAGACCTATACGGGAAAGCTAATAGCAAATCTCGGCCACCCATCGAAAAATTACATCTCATTACGCAGATATAAAGGAATGGGGTTGACAGAAAAATTTGAATACATAATTGAAGAATCTTTCAAAAATTGTACCATAAAAAGGTAACGATCGCCGATTGGTATAAAATAAATTTACGATGGGTTTTTTTGTTGTTATTTTGTACCCCTCCCTCCGTTAGTCGAGCAGTGTACAGGGAAATGTCAATTTAAGTTCAGAAAAGCAAATTTCAAAAAAAAAAAATCGAAATGAATACACACGATGAAATTTTTTACCAGATTTGAAGAGAATGAGGATTCAACAAGGGGAATCATCTCCCTCTCACAAAGAAGAGAAAAATTCCAAAAAACAAGCGTCAAGAGAATTATTCTTAAGCCTATATCGAACCCATAAATTAATTTCTCTCACTACTTCAGCAAATTTTTTATTCTCATCTCATATCTGGCTAGATCTGCGCTCAACGTAAATAATTATTATTATCGAATCGTTTGCATTGATAGTGAAATATTATGCTCGTTTTCAAATCAAAAAATCTCTAATATCGTAATGTAGGTATTTAATAATCATATCAAATAAAGACGTAAAGATAACGCTCCAAGATGTATCAGAAATGTTTATGAACTAGACTAAGTAGATCTTTTCAAAAAAAAGTTATAATAATTTTTTTTCAATTTTTATAAGTTTTTTACATAATGGGGTTTTCAACGTTCTCTTGAAAAATTGTGTAAGGAAAAAAAAGGTGATAATTTTGGGTTAAAAAGTACTATCTTCCATTTTTTCATTTTTTCACTTCTTCAATTTTTTTCATGTAGCCAAAGGTCAAAATTATTTGGACCAACAGAAGGGTCAAGTCAGGATTTAATTTTTTTTTATTTCGAAAAAACTTCCTGATTATTACCCTTCTCACCTCCTCACTTAAAAAAAAAATAGTACACTTCATCGTTCTTTTCGTACATCTTCAAAATTATTTACAAATTTTCTTATTCCCACAACATGAATTTTCAACTTCACGTGATGGTATATGTAGTTTATCTCATTCTAGATAATTACCATAGGTACTAAATTGAACCTCTTATCGCCCAATTTTGAATTAGATCACAGATTAGGTGAAAAAAATCGAACGAATCTGTTGGCAAATGAAAACCTCCCATACTCATAACGTAATATGGCACGGTTATAATGTTTTGCCAATTATTGAAAATAATGACTGTCGCAATGAAGATTTTGCTTTTCATATTATTCGCTTCAACAGGTAAAAGCTACACACAATCTTATCATTTCCTGAAGCAGCTATTTTTTGGCCAAAATTTCATTTACTCTGGCTGATTTTTCGTTTTTTGACAAATTATAAAACATTCAAATTGAAATATACTTTTGAAAAAATAAAAATACTTCATCATTAAAAATATTGTAAAAATCAGACAGCAATTTCATAATTTCCAGCTATTTTTGAACCTACATCATAAATATCTCGATTCCTCCATTTGAAAAATCTGATAAAATAGATATTTCTTGATACGCTTTCTGGAAAAATTTAAAGATATTGGATAAATTGAAAATCGTG
This sequence comes from Pseudococcus viburni, assembly GCA_033439095.1. Classification (NCBI taxonomy): domain Eukaryota; kingdom Metazoa; phylum Arthropoda; class Insecta; order Hemiptera; family Pseudococcidae; genus Pseudococcus; species Pseudococcus viburni. Next base: position 940,524 of record JAVBJF010000118.1, on the reverse strand, counting down.
CCGGAGGCTCCAAAATCTGCCGAAAGTGGTGAAATTTGACAGGTAGAGACGATGTCAAATTAAGTCCCAATTTTTACAATTTTTACTAAAAAAGTATTCTAGGTATTTGAAAAAACAACATATTTTGGCTGAAAATTACTTTATGTTTTTGAACTTTCAAAAATTCGTTAAAATCAAAAAAATAACTGAAATTCTGGCCCAGGGTTTTAGGCAACACCAGGTATCATAGTGAAACTTTTGAAGAAAAAAGTGACTAAAAATGACCAAAAAGTAACCAAAAATTCAATTTTTCGGGGTGGGGGGCATTTTTTACAGATTTTTTGGTAGGAGGACAATTTTTTTGTAGTTTTCTGCAAATATTTCAAAGATAAATCAACTGAAAAGACGTAAATAATTTCATTTATCAAACTCCTTCGTCAAAACAACAAACAAACTAGCAAAAATCAATTTTTTAATATTTTTCTTAAAGAATTTTGTAAAATAGAAATTTCTACGTGAAAAATTGAATTTTTGCCTGGAGGTGCGAGGAAAACGTGACTTTTGAGGGGAAAAAAGGTAACCAAAGTGACCTTTTAGACGTGAAAAGTAACCAAAAGTGGCTAAAGTCGAAAAAAGTGACAAACATATTTAAAAAAATGACCCGCTACGATGCCTGCCACACTCTTTACAAAAATCGCACTTTCTGTTCAAATCGGAGGTACATCCCTCAGAGCGATTCCATTGCCAAATTAAAATAATCAAAACTGGGGAAAAACACCACAATGAAATATCAGTTCAAACCAAAAATTTCCCGAAACCAATCTGCATCATCGAAAAATCCAAAGGACTACAAAATTAAAATTGCACTGGGACAGTTAGACACAAATATTGACTCGTTTTCCTGTTTTCCTTCATTTACAGCAACTTCTCTGGCCCACAGAAGAGATCCTTCCGTCAACCATGACATTACTATCCTACTGAACGACTCAATCGCTAGAACATTCCAAAATTCGAATTCAAGTGCGATAGAAGATCTGATGTTCGAATTGTATAACCCCAATCCGATCAATCATTATATGGAATTTGACTACAATTTGGAACCTTTTCAGAACAAATTCTACTTCACTAATGTCCATATTACCGTAGACTTCGTTTCGAAATCCATTCCCATACGACACGAATTCAGCAGTTTCAAAACGGTAAATAAATAAATGTCAACATTTTAAAAAATGGCTGATTGTCCATTCTGTGAAATTGATCCTTTTTTTTGGAATTCTATCGTAAAAATTTTCAATTGCTTGAATTTTTTTAAAAAACAGAAATTTCTGAAATGGATATTATATTTTGCTCGATAGAGAGAAATGAAAAAAATCAATTTTTCTGAAGCCTAATTTCTTCATACTTCATACGTAAGTAGTTTTTAGTTGATATCATCAATGAAAACATTTGAATTCTTAATTCCAACAACTTTTAGAATTTTAAAAACTTTTTAACCCAAAACAAACTAGAATCCGGATTCAAAAAATCGGAAAAAAGAACAAAAAAGGCGTAAAAGCTTGAAATTTTTTCAAAATTATTTTTTAAATTGGATGAATTTTGATTTTTTTCAACTTAAAAAAAATCAAGAAAGGATCTTCAGAGATGCTTGAAATTGGGACATAAAAGACTAATGATGCCTTACAAATTAGCAAAATCGTATCTTTTTTACATTATTTTAAATTCTAGTCTATTCTCATACTTATATTTATTACATAGGTATTAGGTACCTATTAAATTTGAAATAAAACAGGGTGTCCACTATATTCCAGAAATGATTTCTCCTGACTTTTCCAGGTTTTCCAGGCCAATTTTTCGAATTCAAAATCACTACTTTTACGAGATTTTTAGATGCTCTTCCTTGGGCTAAAAAATATTCAAATTTATTTCTAAAAATTTTTGAACCCAACTCCTCCCTCCACAAAAATTTGAAAATTTGAATTTATTACTGAGAAAATTTCGAATAAAAAGGAAAAACCAAGTATTTCAAAGTTAAATTATAAAATTTTGAAAAATGAATCAAATTATGCCAAGGTATCTAACAAATCAAGCGAATGAAAATTCGGATTTTTCCGAACGGAAAATTCAAAAATTCCTTCACATTTTATTGCCCCCCTCAAAAAAAAGAAAAACACATGTCTCAATAAGAAAGTAAAAAATACATTTTATTATGGAGACATGTATAAATGTGTTGAGTCGGAGCGAAGCGAGGGCGAAAATTTTTGAAAAATTCATAATAAAACATCCAAAGAAACACTTTTCTAAATGATCTATCTTTTTTTTTTGACTTTCAAAAAATTCCAGAGAAAATTCCAAAATTCTCTGGCTTTTCAAGACCACCAAAATTTCCTGATTTTCCCCGGTTTTCCAGAAAATGGACACCCTAAAATTAGATATCATTTATTTATATGAATGCACTTTTCATAGGCTATATTTATACCCAAATTCCAATATGTAATAAGAGGATACTTGGGAGCGACTAATGACACCGTTCACGCGCTATTCCTATGTTTTGTGGGATTTAAAAATGTCTCGATAACGGCTTTCAAATTATCACCTCATGGTCCGGTAGAAAGCAAATTATACTTCAATATGAAATATGAAGAATACTTCGAATGTGAATTCGTAAGTGTTAGCTGAAATTAGTATGATTAAATTAACCTACCTACACTTGGAAAATTTTGACTGCTAACATTTTTTTAATTTACGCAGCTTGAGTTAAAATGGACCCGTCGAAACATAACGTCAGAAACACGATTTAAACTAAAAAAATTAATCAAGAAGGCTGTGCCATTATTGTTCATAGAAAATTTACAACACAACGAAGAGTTTTCACGATCATTCGATAAACAATTGAGCAATAATCTTGAAAAAGAAATTGCATCGCTTTATCCGGATTTCCAGAACAACTCAGAAAGCTACCACTACTTCATACCGAATATCACTTCTCTAAAACGTACACTGAGTAACATCAACATTACAGGACTATGGAATTTCCATTCTCTCTCAATTAACCTCCATTTTGACCAGATTGTCAGAAACCTGACAATTAAACATATTCGAGGACACGCGAATCTATCTTACGACTCCCAAAACTCCAAAATTTTTCCTTTACGTTTCGAAGCAGAATTCGTTTCGATAATGGTCGATGAAGAAATGCAACGTGTCAGTGTGACAGCGTATAATTATTCGGTCTCACAGATCGATCTGAACAGCTCATTGACCGAACACCAATCGAAATGGGTGATGGAAGGAATAGAACTGGCAATCGCATCTTCGATAATGCCATCGATTAAATGTAACCTATTTCGAGTAAAATTCCTACATAAAAAAATACCTACTCTCAATTTTGAATCAGTGAAATTTATCAAAAAACACTGAAAAACAGCCAGAATTGCAGCAAAGTAATGAATCAGTGAAAAATTTTCACTGAAACCAAGTCACAGGCCTCATAGCGAGATTTTCAGTAACTTTTTTTGAGCAAAAACAAAAGTAATCAAAAGTAACCAAAAATTCATTTTTTTTTTGTTTTGGAGGGGAGGGCAATTTTTTGTAGTTTTCTGAAAACATTTCAAAGATAAATCAACTGAAAAGACGTGAATAATTTCATTTATCAAATTCCTTCGTCAAAACAACAAACAAACCAGCAAAAATCAAATTTTTCATTTTTTATTAAAAATTTTTTAAAAATGGCAATTTATAAGTGAAAATTTGAAATTTTGCCTGAAAGCGCGAGGAATAAGTGACTTTTGAGGGGAAAAGGGTAACCACAGAGACCTTTTAGACGTGAAAAGTAACCAAAAGTGACTGAAGTCGAAAAAAGTGGCCAACACCCTAAAAAAGTGACCCGCATGATGCCTGAAGTCAGTGAAAGAAAATCACTGGAAATCAGTGAAAATTCAGTAAAAATTCAGTGATATTCATGAAATTTACTGAAAAATCTGTCAAATTCTTTGAATAATCGGTGAAAAATCACTTAAAAGCAGTGAATTTCACTGATTTTTCCTGTGCTGCAATTCTGACTGCTTATCAGTGACTTTTCACTGATTCGAAATGAGAAAGCAGACGAATAAATCAATTTTTTTGCGCAGTTTACAGAAACTGGAACGTATCATCAAATACTCAGGAAAACCATCCGATCGTAAAAATGTCTACCACAATGTCACAGCTATTCCAAGCAAATACGGTAGAAAAATTGTACCACAATTTGAGTATATGCCTGTCCGAGGAAACAACTGTAGAATCAAATTTACAACTTGGATCTTCTAACTACACCATTTCAATAAATTACACCTCTACGCCTATTTATCTAGACATCATCGGCTGTGCCCTGTACAGCAACTTCAAGGTGAGTTGAGTACGTTTCATAAATCCTATCCCTAACCGACGAATATTTAAAATTCCAAAATTATTACAGATGACTTCCCGAGTACCTTGGTCTGTGCATGGAACTACTCGTGTGAGTAATACCACCCATCAATTCGACGAATTTCTTTTATCGTCGCAGAACGTTTTTTTCGAATTGATTATACAATTTAATAACTTCAGCGAAACTTACGATTACGATTTGAAGTTCGACCCATATTTTCAAGTAAGTTCATTTCATATTCATACCTATATACAATAAATAGGCACAGGCATCTCAGATAAAATTTTCTCAAAAAAAAGTGTCTTTAGTGACTTTTGGAAGTGAAAAAGTGACCAAATAAGTTACCTGATAAACAAAAAAGTGACAATTTTTTTCTTGAATTTCGATGTTTTATAATTATAAATCAAAAAAATCTCTCATTCGAGTTATTTCTTAATTTTTACTAATTTCAAGCATCAAACACAGATTTTGGGAAAAAATAGTGACTTTTAATGAGACAAAAAGTGACCAATTTTTCAATATTTTTTCCTCATAAATACATACACCCCCCCCCATTTTTTCATAACTCAAACTGTATTTCTCTCTGCGAGTTCTAAAAAAAAAACTGAATTTTTTTTATTAATAAATCTTTGTCAAGGTATCAATCAACAAGGCTGGTGAACTAATAAGTAGGTAAAAAAAGATTTGATAGGACTTTTTTTTATAAAAATATCAGTATTTTTAAAAATTTTATGCAAGAGCGGTAGGCCGTTTGAACGAAAAAAGTAACTTCAGAATGAAAAAAGTGACCAACAGTGACCTTTTGGTAAAAAAGTGACTTCTAGTGACCAACCTTGAAAATAGGGGACAAGTCACTAAAAAAGGTGACTCTGTTTAATGCCTGTAATTTTTCAGCGCTTTTGGCCAAAAAAATGTGACTATTTGGTTTGAGATTTGTCAGAAAAATTATTTTTGGTTGCCAGATTGGTCAAATTTTTAAATATCTCAATCTAACAGAGGTTAAATTAAGCTAATGTTTTATTAGAAAGACTAAGCTAACTGAGTTGAGATTGATCCAATTTAGACCACTTTTCTTGATTTTCGAAGTTTTCCAAACCTTTTACCACATGATCTACATGAATCATCGCGGATGGGCAGGGGAGGGGGGGAAATTTTTGCTGAAGTACTAACAACCCGAAATTATGTAGAAGCATGATTTGAAATGAGTGGCGTACAATTTTTCTTTTCAAAAACTACCAGTAATTTTTTACCTGATTTTTGTATCCCCCTTTTCCAGCCACAAAAACGATTCAAATTTTAATTCTAAAAATTTTTGACTCCTCCCCCTCACATAAAAACATGGATTTAAATTTATTACGTACCTACAGAAAAAATTTCAAATAAAAATAAAAACTTAATTTAAAAAAAAAATTATGAAGCTTTGAAAAATGAAATAAGACACATAAAAAATTATGTCAAGGTATCTACTAAACCATGCGAATGAAAGTTCGAGGTTTTCTGGACTTAAAATTTGACAATTTCTTTACAATTCATTGCTCCTATCCCCCCAAAAAAACACGTGTTTCAAATTTATGAATTCCAAGCAAGCCCTTGCAATCTTTGATTGGCTTGCCTCAATAAATGAAAACTTGATGTGGGGTAAAACATTCAACTATTTTTTGGAGTAATTTTTGTGAAAAAAAACTTCATAAGTTGAAATTTCATCACTTTTATTTCTTGAGGTTATCCAAAACGTAACCAATAATTTGCAATTCTCTTCCATTTCCTACGTGTTTTTTTTTTTTTAAATCGACATCACATTGTGGTCAAAGGCATCACGGTATTCTTTTCTTATCACAGCTTATTATAGAACGTTTCCAAAAATAAAAATAAAAATAGATTTAAATAAATTTACTCCCAAACTGAGCGAGGTGAATTTTTTCAAAAGAAATTTATAATTTAATGGGCACAGACATGCATTCGGGTATCAATTATTATACATCATGGTGAAAAAAAATGACAATTGAAAAACTAGTGAAGAAAAGCAATAATTTGACCCGAGCGAAGCGAGGGAAAAATTCTTGAAAAATCTCAGTGATTATTTTTTCAATTAAAAAAAAAAATCAAAAAAGTGTGGCCAAAATAGGTATAAGTGACCTTTTTGATAAGAAAAGTGTTAAAATTGACTTTAGAAAGAAAAAGTGACCAAATGAGATGCCTGTAGACACCTATTTAAAAAATAGTTTATAAAATAATATGTTCGCATAAAAATTTCGAAAAAAATCACAATTTCAGAATGAAGATGAATTGAGACTACACGAACAAAAACATTTTACAGAAGGTCTAGTTTCGGACATAATCGAAAAAGCAGGACAAATGTTATCTTCGTCGATCTATAAAAAAATTAAACCATTCGTCGATTATTTACTCTCCATACCACATTTAGATTATTGCACCACTCCGATTAACATGTTCGATGATTTTCTGCCATTTTTCGCCGATCACGAATTACCGTACTATGTTCGTGATACCACTGCCATGCTTACCAATCCATTTTTCACCTCCAAGATAAACAACGTAAAGATATCGGAATGGACGAAGACTCCGACCACTTGGATTTATTGTTATACAGATGCTGATGAGAAAATCCTATCGCAAGTGTATACTACATTGGAAAACGTGAAAGTTCAAATGAATTTTAACGATTCTTCGTTTCCGCCTGATGAACTGGAATTGGATTTTTTCAGTGTTGGAATAGTTAACGAGACCAATACGGGAAAAATCCACGTTAAATTCGACATACCTGACATATTATTGAAAAATAACCAGACATTACTCAAATACGAAGAAGATTGGTTGAATGGGAGATTGGAATACATGATTAGAGAATCTTTTAAAACTCTTTCAAATGAAGGGTAACGATCGTTGAAAAATCAGGAAGATGACAATTTCTCAAGAGTTCGGGATAGCAAATTTTCGAAAAAATTTCCAAATATGCTTCACGCGTACAAATATTCCATCTGAATCAAGAAGAAGGGGGGATGAGGTGGAACTAAGGAAATCGTCACTTTCTTACGAAGAAGAGACAAATTTCGAAGGTCGAGTATCAGGAAAAAAATCAAATATTTCTCAGGTATATTTCGAATACACAATTCATCTTCCTTACCATCCGAATTAATTTTTTTACGTTCCATTTCTGGCTAGATCCGCGCTCAACTTGATTAAATTATCGAGTCATTTGCAACGATCGAATAATATTATGCTTCTTTTCGAAATAATTAAATCTTTTATATCGTAAATTGAAGTCCGATAACGATAATGATAACGTGCCAATGGCAATATGTTTCAGAAAGTATAATCAGCATAGGTAGCTGTTATTTTTATTTTATATGTTCAAAATTATACCCGAAAAGTTTTTCACTGTTCATGTTTTTAAATTTTAATATAATTTTTTCTTTGAATGCAATTCTTTATCGAAAATATTTAGGGAGTCCACAATACTTTAGAGATAATTTTCCCCTACTTTTCCAGGTTTTCCAGACAACTTAGTTTGCTTTCAATGCAACTCTTTATCGAGAAAATTCAAGTCAATTCAAGCGACTTTAACAATGTACTAAGACATATTTTTTCCATATTTTCACCGTTAGAAAATATGTTCAGGAAAAAATAATAACCAGAAAAAAAACTAGAAAAAAATGTTCCGACTTTTATGGGAATCTTCAAAAAAAAAAACCGTTTCAAAACGAGGAGATAGGATAAAAATGACATCTGTGCGTAAGAAGGAGGAGGGAGGTTTGTGAGGGTGAAAAAATCGATTTTTTGAAGAATTCACAGAGGCATAGATGAATATAAAAACCGACATTATCTCAATTTCAGTCAACCTATCATTCATAAAAATTGGAAATTTCAGAAAATAAATCATTTCAAATGGGTTTTTCGACAGACCGGCTTCCTGAAGAAGTTTCGACTGTGGTGAAATTGAATTTTATCAAATGCTGCCTTACTTTTGACTCACAATTCTACACAACTCTTTAATTTTTAGAAAAAGTTCGGATTTTGACTTCATTCAGTAGATACAGAAAAATTTGGAGAATGCCCAAAAATGAAGTTTCCGTGTTTTCTGAATCTATACACTTATGATTTGCACACCGTACAAGCATACTAAGCGCACCCAGAAATTATGTAAGGGAGAGGCTCAGATTTCGAGAAAAGATAGGGGAGGGGGTCAACATTTTTAATGAAAAAATGAAGTAACCAGTTATTTCAGGGGTCTCCGTGGCAGGAGATTGCATGCATCTATATCTTCGCTTATATTTGGCGGCTCCTTGCACATTTGATGGTATCTCTCAGGGTCTTGCAAGGTGAGTTGGCTGGTGAGTTTGTACAATTCTCTCGAATTTTGTGCGCTATGTATTCCATCTTCCTGTTCTTGATATCTTCTATAGTTGGTACAACGAAAGAATGTAGTTTTCCCCTACATTCTCCCACCACAAAATTTAAGAACGTTGAGTTGTGATTGGATGAAATTTGAAATCAACACGCGTTGTTGGTTTCTGCGTTACGAGTCGAGTAGGGGAAATGTACATTCTTTCATTGTACATACTATAGTAGGACTTTCATTTTTTCTCCTATTCTTGCTAAAACTACTTAGTTGGTTATAGTCTTTCCATGAGATTTTCAGTAGCCTTTGATAACACCATATTTCAAAGGCGGATATCTTCTTTTTACATTCCGCAAATCTCCACTCACAGTCCAGGTTTCACAAGAATCAGGACCATCCATACATAGCACCACATCATCCTTTTTCAGAGATCCAAATCCATGCTTCGATTTCCAAGCACTTTCTTGAGGTTGTTTTAAGGGATCGGGAGGGGGTCTGGTTGCTCCGGGCTCAAATTTTGAGATTTTGGATGTATGTCTCTCCAGTTTCATTTCTAGGAAGTTTTAAAAATTCAGAGAGGGCCCTCCGGAGGTCGCTACGGGGTCCAACACCGAGATTTCTAATATTCCTCCTTCCAGCGCCTGTTTCTAGGAAATTTCGGAGGGCCCTCCGGAGGTACCTCCATAAACTGCCTAAAAACGCGAGCTGGAGGGACAAATATTAAAAATCTTGGAGTTGGACCCCGTAGCGACCTGCGGAGGGCCCTCTCTGAATTTTTAAAACTTTCTAGAAATGGAACCGGAGAGACATGCATCCAAAATCTCAAAATTTGAGGCCGGAGCAACCAGACCCCCTCCCGATCCCTTCTGATCTCTCCCATCGTTGTTTATCAACGCTCCTAAATACTGGAATTCGTTTACGTTTTCTATTTCTTGGGTTCCAATCTTGATCTTTACCTCTCTGTCATCATTTTTCATAAACTTCATGACTTTAGTCTTACCTGCATTGATTTTTGGAGTAGTTAGGGTATTTTCAGTAGGCTGCTGATAATATTTATACCTACAGATTTGAGCGAAGAAAAATTGAGAAATGATAAGATTTTATGATTTTTTTTAGTCAAAGTTACTGATTTTTTCTGATAAATGGGGCATTGAGGGAGAAATTAGTAATTTTTGACCAAAAAATCAGCGAAAAATCACTCATTTTCAATGAAAATTATTTAACTGATAAAAAAAATGCTTTTAAAAGAAAAAATGTCAATTTTCAAAATTAGTTGAATTAGGCTGAAAAACACCTTTTCATCACTTTTTCTAAATTTTACCATATTTTCTTGAACGGTGTGCAAATCATAAGCGTATAGATTCAGAAAACATGGACACTTCATTTTTGGATAGTCTCCGACTTCGCTGTACTTACTGAATGTAGTTAAAATTCGAACTTTTTCCATCATTACCAAAAATTAAAAATCAGAGTTATGTAGAATTGTGAGCCAAAAGTAAAGCAATATTTCATAAAATTCAATTCACCACAGTTGTAACTTTTTTAGGAATCCGGTTTGTCGAAAAATCCATTTGAAATCATTTATTTTCTGGTATTTACCATTTTTATGGATGATAGGGAGGTATTGTCGGTTATAATATTCATCTGTGCATGGCGGAATTACACTGTGCCTTCATTAAAAAATCGATTTTTTTCATCCCCACAAACCTACCCCCTCAACCCACCAATTAATTTATTTTCAATTTTTACAAGTAATTTACCTAAACGTTTTTTCAGCATACTCCTGAAAAATCGTGTAAAGGTGAAAAATGGGCACATAGATGGTCGTTTCGGATTTAAAAATTAACTTTTTCATTTTCTCAATTTTTTTTTCTTTTTAGTCAAATGTTAAGACTTTTTGGAGCAATAGAAGGATTGAGTCGGGATTTTTTTTCACATCTAAACAAAACGTTCTGATTATTACCCTTCCCATGTCCCCACTTTCAAAAAAAAAACAAGTTATTCCACCCTTATTTTCGTTCATCTTCAAAACTATTTACATACTTAGCTATTATAAAATTTATCATTCATTTTGTTCAATTTTTTAGTTCTTGAAATATCCCAAATTGTATTTATCCAACTAAAATCATAGGTACAAAAATATACGAGCACTTTAATATCAAATGGATTGACTTAAGTACCCATTATTATGATTTGTTAACAAAATCTAAAAATGAATTCATAAAATAAATGAAAGGAATATTCAATGAGAACATTACATATTTTTATACCAATTACATGAATTTTCAACTTCACGTGATGGTACATGAATATCTCATTCTAGATAATTACCATACAATTTTAAAACTCTTATCGCCTAATTTTGAATTAAATTTCAGATTAAATGAAAAAAATCAAACGAATCTTTTGGCAAATGAAAACCTTCCATACACATAACGTAATATGGCACGGTTATGCTGTTTTGCCACTTAAAAATAATGACTATTAGAATGAAGATTTTGCTTTTTATATTATTTGCTTCAACAGGTAAGAGCTGCACTCACAATTTTATTATTCTCCGAAGTAGCTTATTTTTGGCTAAAATTTTACCTATCTCAGCTGATTTCTAGTTTTTGGATAAATTATACAAAATTCAAATTCAAACGTATTTTTGAAAAAATCAAAATTTTTTCAATAAAAATTATGAAAATTAGGTCACCAAAATTTCATAATTTTCAACTATTTTGAACCCTGCTGCAGGGTGAACATTTTGTTTTCTCTATTTAAAAAAAGCTGACGAATAGGTAAGTATGTCTCGATGTCACAGCAATTGTAGTTAATCTCGTAAAATATATCAAAATTAGGTTAGAACACAATCTTTAGTAGCCCAAATTAATTTTCACTCATTCTGGAAAAATTCAAAGACAATGGATAAATTGAAAATCATGCCGGAGGCTCCAAAATATGCCGAGAGTGATGAAATTCGGTGAAGCAGAGTCGATATCAAATAAAGATTCGATTTTTACAACTTTTATTGAAAAAGTATTTTATTTGAAAAAAAGAACACATTTTGGCTGAAATTCGCTAAATGTTTTTGAACTTTCCAAACTTCGTCAAAAATTGAAAAAACAATTTGACCCACTCTTTCCAAAAATAGTACTTTTCTTCAAATCGAAGGTAGATGCCTCGAGCAATTCTCTAGCCAGATTACTAAAATTATCAAAGCTGAAAATACACAATAAAGAAACATCAATCCAAACCAAAAAATTTTCAAAACCAATCTGCGCTGTTGCAAAATCTATAGGACTGTAAAATTTGAAACCTTACACCTTTAAAATCAACCCGAGACAATTGAACACCAATATTGACTCGTTTTACCTTTATTTACAGCAACTTCTCTAGCCCACAGCAACAGCTCTTTCATCAATTATGACATTACATTCATACTGAACATCTCAATCGCAAGAACATTCAACAATTTGAATTCAGACACGATACAGCGTTTATTGCTCTTCAAGCTAGATAACACCAAACCGATCAATCATGACATTGAGTTCGATTACGATTTGGAACCTTTCCGGAACAAATTCTACTTTACTGGTGTCAACATTTCCATAGATTTCGTTTCAGAATCCCTTGTCTTACGACACGAATTCAGCAGCTTCGAAACGGTAAATAAATAAATGTCAACATTAAAAAAAATTACTGGATGTCCAATCTATGAAGTTGGATTTATTCTAGCGTTTCTATAATGTTCAGTTTCCTCCGATTTCTTTTCAAATACTACGTAAAATTTTTGGAGTGTATACGTAAATTATATTTGCCCATGAGAGAGGTACGAAAAAAATTAATTTTTTTCGAAGTCCAAGTTTTTTGTACCATTTTAGTTTGAATCATCGACGAAAATTTTGGCTTTTCAATTTTTAAATCTCTCTTTTAAAAACTTTCGAACCAAAATCAATATTCAATTAAAATTTGAAAAATCGAAAAAAGAAAAAATGCGATAAAAAGTTTGAAATGTTTTCAAAATGATTTTTCATATCAGTTGAACTTTGATTTTTTTTAAACCAAGGGAAAATTTTTTAAAGATCTTTAGAAACTTTTTGATAAAATTGGTGCAAGAAAGGCCATTTTGGCTGCCTGACAAATTAGCAAAACCGTATATTTTTTTACGTGAATTTAAATTCCAGTCTTTTTGCATAGATTGATTTCATATTATTTTCACCATAAACTAGACATCATTAATTTATGGAATATATTTTTCATAGACCATATTTATACCCGAACTCGAATTTGTAATAGAAGGATACTTGGGATCGACTAATGACACCGATCACTCTAGATTCGCATGTTATGTGAATTTTAAAAATGTCTCGATATCGACTTTCAAAATATCACCTCATGTTCATACAGAAAGCAAATTATACTTCAATATGAAATACGACGAAAACTTCGAATGCGATTTCGTAAGTGGTAGCCGAAATTAGTTATGATTTAATTTAAAAATCTCAACTGCTTACATTCTATCATTTTTTCAGCTTCATTTAGCTTTGTTCCGTCAAAACATGACGTCAGAAACACGAGTTAAGCTGAAACAAATAATCAGGAAGGCTGCGCCACTACTGTTCTTGGAAAATTTACAACACAACGAAATGTTTTCACGATCACTCGATATAAGACTTTGCAATCATGCTGAGAAAGAAACTGGATTGCTTTTTCCAGCATTTCACCGCAACTCAGAAAACTACCACTACCTCATACCGAATATCACTTCTATAAAACGTACATTGAGCAACATCACCATCTGTGGATTATGGAATTTCCAATCTTTTTCAGTCAAAGATCATTTTGGCCAGATCGTCAGGAATCTGACAATTAAAAATATTCGAGGACACGCAAATCTATTTTACGACTCCCGAAACTCCAAAATTTTCCCTTTACGTTTCGAAGTAGGATTCCTTTCGATCATAGTCGATGAAGAAATGCAACGTGTCAGTGTGACCACGTATAATTATTCGGTCTCACAGATCGATCTGAACAGCTCGTTGACCGAATACCAATCGAAATGGGTGATGGGAGGAATAGAACTGGCAATAGCATCTTCGATAATGCCATCGATTAAATGTAACCAATTTCCAGTTAAATTCCTACATGGAAAAAAATACCTACACAAATTAATCAATTTTTTTTCGTGTAGTTGACAGAAATTGGAACGTATCATCGAATACTCGCAAAGAGCACCCGATCGTAGAAATATCCTCCGCAATATCGCATGTATTTCAAACAAAATTCATGCGAGAGCTGCACGACGGTTTGAATATATCTCTGTCCAAGGAAATGACAGCGGAAGCAAGTATACGTATCTTCTATGAGTACTACAACATTTCAATGAATTACACCACATCATTTCCCACTGTGCCTGTTAACCCATACATGTTCCGGTGTACTCCGTACAGCAGCATCGAGGTAAGTTGAGTACACTAGCTCTTAATTATTTTTTCCAAAAATGAAATTTCGACGATTCGAGTAAATTTTGGTTGATTTCAGGGTTGTCCCCCGTTCATTTTGATTCGAATTACGAACCCTTTTCTTAGAAATGATTCGAATCAATTTCCAGAAAATGATTTGTAATTCGTAATTTTCGAATCTTTTGATGAAAATTCAAAAATAAGAAAATCCAGTTAGTATAATTTTAATCGATTTCGAAATGTGTAATTGTGTGACCTACAAATTCAAAACCTCCCAATTCCCAAAATCCGACTCCGAATTGTAACTGTTTTAAAAAAATTTGCGACATGAGTTAATTCAGAGAAATGTTACTTAAACTTCAAAATTTTCCCACCTAGAAATTTTTTTCATTGACAATTTTTAATCGTGAAATTTATTCTCAATTTTTTCGTATCTTAGGTAATATTTTTTTCAAAATTGTAAAATTTTTACCAAATCTTGATTTTTTGTTGACATTTTTCAATTCTTTTAATTTTTCTCCCAATTTCTTCCAAATTCGAATTTTTTTCTCGAACCTTCTCCTACTTTGCATTTTTACCGAGAATTTTTATTGTTTTCACTCGAATTCAAAATTATTTTCCAACCTAAGACTTTTCTCAGTTTTTTTCAAACTTTGAATTAATTTTTCTCATAAATTCTGAATTTTGTTTCCCACTTTCCCACCCAAAAGAAATCTATTCAATTTCATTCATTCATTTATATTAAAGATTCCTTTTCGATGGGAAAATGGGGGGAAAATTCAGAATTCATGAGAAAAATCAATTCAAAGTTGAAAAAAATTGAGAAAAGTCTTAGGCTGGAAAAATAATTCTGAATTTAAGTGGAAACAATGAAAATTCTCAGAAAAAATGCGAAGTAGGAAAAAGGCTGAGAGAATAATTCGGAGTTGGAAAAAAATTGGGAGAAAAAATTTCAAGTTGAAAAATGTCAATAAAAAATTTTCTATCTGGTAGAAGCGATTAGATTTTTCTGGAAGGCATAGTTTTCGAAATATCTTCGAGTAAATTTTTTATTGAAAATTTTCACACCAATACTTCAACTTAAAACTTGTTTTCCAACAACAAATTTCAAATTCTTACAATAAAATCGCCAATCTTGCATGAAAAAAGCCAAAAAAAAGTCACTAATAGCTCATTTGAAACATAATTTCATAATAGATTCAGAATTCAGTAAATACTTGTGTGACCAGGTGGTCACTTTTTCAAACAAAAAAAAAGCCTCAAATAAATAATAAACTTTCAGAAAATACGAAAGGAAAAAAATAATATGAAAAAACTAAAAACCAAAACTGAAAACTGAAACTAAAAAATTTTAAAAACTGAAACTGAAACTGATATTTTGAAAACTGAAAACTGCAAACTGGAAACTGAAACTGATATCATTTCAGTTCCCCACCACTGGAAATTATAAAAAATATGAAATAAAATTTCAAAATATCAAAGTTGGGAAAAATTCTGAGAAAGTTTTAATTTTTTGAAATTTTAAAGTTGGAAAATTTTCAATTTTTTCTCCCTTCCCTGAAACAGATTTGAAAAAAATTGGATTTGAAGAAATGGAAAAAATTTGAACTTAAAATAAATTTAGACTTACATCGTCGAAATTCCATTTCTGACAAAAATAATTACGAGCTGATGTTGAGTACGTGCTTCTTAAATCCTATGATTAATTAGCGAATATTAAAAATTCCAAAATTATTACAGATGTACTACAAAATACCTTGGTTTGTGCATGGATATTTTCATTTCAGTAATTCCGACTATAAATTCAGCGATATTCGATTCTCATTGGATCAAATTTCCATCGAATTGATTATAAACGAAAATAACAATTACAGATTGTTGGCCTATCCAAACATAGTAAGTTCATTTCATACGTATTTAATAAATGTAGATATTTGAAAAAAATCAGCCGATTCAATTAATTCAATAATGGTCACGTAAAAACTGCAAAAAATCACAATTACAGAATCCAGATCAATCGACGATAAACAAACAAAAAGATATCTCAGTAGATCGATTTTATCGTATAATGGATATAGTAGAACAAATGCTGGCCAGGCCGATCTTGGAAAAATTTAGACCATTCGTCAAAAGCTTACTCTCCATACCACACTTGGATTATTGCACCACTCCGGTAAACATGTTCGATGATTTTCTGCCTTTTTTCGCCGATCACGAATTACCATACTTTGTACCAGATACCAATGCTGTATTTAATACCGATCGATTTTTCACTTCTAAGATAAACAACGTGACGATAACAGAATGGACGATGTATCCGTTTATTTTTGTTGAGTTTGATAGAGATAATGATGAAAAAATCCTATCGAAAGTCTCTACTAGATTGGAAAACGTGAAAGTTCGAATGAGTTTAACTAATTCTTCGTTTCCGTCCGAAGAACTGGAATTGGGAATATCCAGGGTTTGTATAGCCAACCAGACCAGTACGGGGAAAATTAAGGTCGAGTTCGACATGAAAAATAACTTTACGTTACTCAAATATGAAGAAGATTCGTTGAAAAGAAGATTGGAATGCATGATTGAAGAATCTTTTAAGACTTCCGCAAAAAAAGAGTAAAGATCGCCGAAAAACATATCTACGATGATTTTCAGTTGCACTACCCTTTTCACCAACCTATTAATATTCAGGAAGATGATAATTTCTCAATAGTTTAGGGAAGCGAATTTTCGAAAAAGTTTCCTAATATGCTTTACGCATACAAATATTTCATCTGATTCGAGAAGAAGGGCGGAGAAGGGGGTTGAACTGAGGAAATCGCTACTTTCTTACGAAGAAGAGAAAAATTTCGAGGGTTAAGCATTAAAAAAACCTCTTTCTCAAGTTCATTTCGAACACACAACTCATCTCCTTTACCACTCGAAAAAAATTTTTTACGTTCTATTTCTGGCTAGATCCGCGCTCAACTTGATTAATATTATCGAGTCATTTGAAACGACCGAATAATATTATGCGTCTTTTCAAAATAATTAATCTTTGATATCGTAAATTGAAGTTCGATAATCATAATGATAACGTGCCACTATGTTTCAGAAATGTTTAGGTATAATCAGCATAGGTAGCTGTTATTTTTATTTTATACAAAATTATGCCCACAAAGTTTTTCACTGTTCATATTTTTAAATTTTAATATAATTTCTTCTTTCAATGCATTTCTTTATCGAGAATATTTAGGGAGTCCATAATACTTCAGAGATGATTTTCCCCGACTTTTTCAGGTTTTCCAGACGAACTCTTCGAAGTTTTCCAGACCTTTTATATGCATGAACCATGGAGGGAGTATTTTTTGGCGTAATACACTTACATCTCGGAATTTTTCAGAAGAATGATATGAAATCCACAGGGCCAAATTTTTTCTTTCAAAATCACTACTTTTTACGAGATTTTTAGATACTTCTTTTCCAGCCAGAAAAAAGATACAAATTCAATTCTGAAAATTTTTGAACCCACCCAACTCCCCTTCACCACAAAAATTTGAAAATTTGAATTTATTACAGAAAAAATTTCAAATAAAAAGGAAAAACAATTTGAAAGCAAAATTATAAAGTTTTAAATAATGAAACAAATTATGTCAAAGTGTCTACGGTACCAAATCAGGCGAATGAAAATTCTGATTTTCCCGGACTGAAAATTAAAAAATTTCTTCACATTTTATCCCCCCCCCCCCCTCTAAAAAACAAGCCTCAAATTTATAAATCTACGCAAGTCCCTGTAATCTTTTTGCATGATTTCTATTTGGTTTGAATTTTTTTTATGGAAGAAAAAAGCAAAATTTTTGCCCCGATGGAAGCTTCAAAATGATTGGGAATGGTGAAATTAAGGTCTAGAGTGATCAATATTAGATAAAGATTTAATTTTCATTATTCTTATATCCTTGAACCTTTTTGGAGCTCAATCCAGGTTCGTGGGGGAGCAGCTTTTACTCGTTTACCCAGGCTCAGCTCTGCGATTGTAATTTCGGTAGCGGATTGCTCCTTCTGGAATTCATTAAATTTATGCAATATCGAATATAAATCGGGTGGTATCCAAATATTTGGATGAAAATGTTGGGCGAGACTTGAAAAGTTCATCGAGAACCAGGTGTTGCACCAGATTTTACCATTCGGGATAATGATAGTCGGGGAAATGCTAATTCAGGTTCATGTATTCGGGATAATTTTTTTCAGGTAAAAAGCGTTCGGGATTTCAAAATTCGGGCAAACGGATTCGAGATAATGGTATTCGGGGAAATACCAATTCTGGTTAATAAAGGGTATCCCTTCAAAGAGGCATAACTCAGCAAAAAATTGCCTAAAAATCTGGAAAAAATTAATTTTCTAGGGTTCCTCGAAACATTCAAAAGTTATGTAAAAAAAAAAAACGCGACATTTTTACATTTATTTGGCGGAAAACGAGAAAATTATGAAAGATTGAGGGTGGGGTTTGGACTTGAACGCATTGCAAAAAAAATCTGAAAAAATTCTCAAAAGTTTGTTACCTCTCCCCGTTCATATCATATGAATTTCAAAATTTTTGGTTCCACGAATGACGATATGGGAACATTTGAATAGAAAATCGCATTTTTTCGCCTGTTCTGCCAAACTAAAAAATCTGAAAAAATTTGCACTATATTGTACCAAGGTAGGATCATATTTGTACCAAAAAGAAAAAATGTACCTATGTCTTTTAGTTTTGAAATTAGAGCGATTTTAAGGCTTCTAAGTGGGCTTTTGGCTAGAAGGTGGTGCAAAAAAATCTGAAAAAATTCTCAAAAGTTGGTTACCAATTCACATAAATTTCAAAATTTTTGGTTCATTAGGTTCCAAAATATGATTTTTTGAAGAAAAATCCATTTTTTTCAAAATCGCGGGTCAAGGGCATCATGACATTTCCTTCTCATCACAGCTCATTAAAAAGTAAGTCTCCAAAAAAAAATTAAGATTTCAAATAAATTGTGTAGAAAGAAAGAGGGTTGACATTTTTTGAAAAATTTATAATAAAAATGAGCAAAGAAATATTTTTCTAATTATTGATTTATCCTTTTTTCAATTTTTAAAAAATTTTCCAAATTTTTAAAAAATTTTCTATAAATTTTTTGACTTTTCCAGGGGTTTTAGAAAGTGGACACCCTGATATAAGTCAATTCAAGTTACTTTTACGATGTAAGGCATTTCTTCCCCATTTATTTTCATCATTGGGAACTATTTTCAGAAAACAAAAATAACTAGAAATTTTTTTCTGGGTTTCATGGGAATCTTCAGCAAAAATATGTTTTAAAAGCGAAGAAATAGGATAAAAATCAAATCCGCTCTTTAAAAAAACGGAAAAGATGCCAAAAGGGGAGAAAAAGGCTAAAACAAGTACTATATTACAAAACAATTTTTCAAGATCGACGCTAATTAATATCACAATCGTGCCCCTCAGAGCATGGCTCAAAATTTTGCACCAGGAGAAGTACTATCCCTCAATCTCCTCTCGCTATGCCACGATCACTGATCATTTAAATTTCAGCATTTATGCATATTCGTTATTCAAGTTCCTGTGATAAATTCATAAAAAATAAAATATCCAATATCTATATAATATACTCACGATATAATTTTTTTACCACTGATATCTATTCCAAATTAGATATAATTTACCACGGTATTTAAAAACCTTATCGCGTAGTTTTGAATTTAGATCGCAGATTAAACATAACGATACAAGAAAAAAACCAATCAAATCTGTTTGCAAATGAAAACCAACAATATTCATAAATTAATGGCTCGGTTATGTTCTTTTTTCTGTTTTCGAAAATGATGAATATTAAAATGAAGATTTCTCTTTTTATATTATTCGCTTCAACAGGTAAAATTTACATGGACAATTTTTCCATTTTCTAGAATAGTTAAGCTACTTAAATATCAAAAAAAAACTCTTGAGGTACACTTCAGGGGGTTCGCATTCTAAACAAGAGAGTGATTCTTAGAAAGAACATGGTATAAGAACCTTCCTGGCAAAAATTTCAGCCAGCTGAATAAATTTTTCGACTTTTGAAAAAAAAATTAAAATTCAAAAACAATGATCTATCAATAAAAATAATGAAAATTAAATCTTTATCTAATATTGATCACTCCAGACCCAAATTTCACCATTCCCAATCATTTTGGAGCTCCCATCGAGCCAAAATTTTCGCTTTTTTCCTCCATAAACAAAATGCCAACCCAAATAAAAAACCATTCAAAAAATCACAAATTTCGAAAACTCACGCCTAACCTCCAAAATCAAACATAAACACGATCTTGACTCGTTTTTCCTTAATTTTCAGCGACTTCCCTCACTCAAAGCACAGATCCTCCTGAACCTGTCAACCATGACATTACAGCCCTACTGAATAACTCTGTCGCCCGAACATTCCAAAATTTGAATCCAGGCCTGATACAAGAATTGATCATTAACATGGAGACCGACAATCCGATCAGTTTCCACACAGGCGTTACTCACGATTATAAGCCTTTCCAGGACAAATTCTTTTTCACTGGTGTCAATGTTACAGTATTGAATTTAGAATCCGTTCACGTACGACACGTATTCCCCAGTGACGAAATGGTAACATAAAATTTTTTCAAGGTGGCTGAACTCTCTATCTATGAAATAAAATTCGCCCATTCTTCATTTTTTCTGGTTTTGCCAATACCTATCAATTTTTGATCATTAATACATGATCAAAGTTCATAAAAAAAATTAAAAATTCGAGATTTCCAAAAATATTCATTATTCTGTAAATTTTATAATTTTTGGCAATTTCTTGAGCCATCAAAGATTTTCTACATTGCCTCCATCCTAAATTATCTTTGAAATATACGACCGAAAATTGTAGATTTTTCTAAAAATGAATTTTTCTTAAATCACTGCCCACAATTCGTAAAATTTCATCAATTTTCATCGATAGATTCCATCGCCACATATTTCCAACACCGAAATATCATTAATTCACATAAATAAATCTCCCACAGACCATATTCATTCCCAAACTCGCCATTAAAATAGAAGGCTACTTAGGAGCGACCAACGACACCGTTCATGCTGGTTTCATACGTTCGGTGATTTTTGAAAACATCTCGATCATCACTTTCAAACTACCATATCATCTTTCAGAAGGCAAATTATACATTCACATGAAATACGACGAAAACTTCGAATCCAACTGCGTAAGTAACACAAATTCACCAAATTTACCCACAGATTCTTTATAATCACGCCCATTGGTACAAATTTCCAGATTTATTCGCCTTGGTTCCACCAAGACATAAAATCAGAAACACGATTCGAATTAGAACGAAAAATCAAAGAGAAGCTGCCATCATTGTTCCTCCACAGTTTACAACAAAACGATAAATTTTTACGATCACTCAATACAACATTTTGCAATCATCCTGAAAAAGAAATCGCTTCTCTTTATCCAGATTTTAAAAACAATACAGAACGATTCCATTACATCATCCCGAATATCACCTCTTTACAACGTACACTCAGGAACATCACCATCTCAGGCCTATGGAATTTCCAATCTCACTCATTTAGCGTAAATTTGGGCCAAACTATAACCCACCTGATGATAAAAAATATTCGAGGACATACCCATCTATCCTACGACTCTCAAAACTTGACAATTTTCCCACTGCGGTTCGAAGCAGGATTCATTTCGATATTGGTCGATAGAGTAATGGAACGTATCAGTGTGTCAGCGTTTAATTATTCGGTCTCGCAGATCAATCTGAACAGCTCGTTGACCGAATATCAATCGAAATGGGTGATGGGAGGAATTGAACTGGCAATAGCGTCTTCGATAATGCCCTCATTTAAAGGTAACTTATCTCGAATAAAATTTCTACCGATGAAAAAATATCCTCTCAAATCTATCAATTTTTCTTTTCTGTTACACAGTTACCAGAACTCAAACCGGATCAGCGAATACACTCGAAGAACACCCGATTGCAAAAATATCCTCCATGATGTCTCAGCAATTCGAAGGAAAGACGATACAAAAATTGTACAACGATTGGAATATTTCCATGCCCGAGAACATGACCGCAGAATCCAATTTACAACTCGAATCATCCGTGTACAATATTTCAATTTGCAGCGCACCAACTCAGGCATTTATTCCAAGTCCTTATCCAAACTGGATCCAATGCAATCTTTACGATACCTTGAGGGTAAATTTTCCAACATAAAATATCTTATTACTCAGATCGACGTAGTAAATGCTGTTTGAAGTTTAATTGCAGTGAAAAAATTCCATCACTCGAAGATTTTTCACAATTTGAATTTTTTGTTTAAAATTTTTTTCACACTTTTTGATAACTTTTGACACTTAAAGTCAATTTTCTGAGCAAAGGAGGAGTTCAACGAAAAAAATAATGAAGCATAAATTGTAGAACGTAAAATTTCTTTTCTGAAGAGTCCAATTAGTTTTTTCTTAGGAGGGTTAGCTTTTGATATATTCTAGAATTTCTATTTTTTTATTGAAAATATCTCAAAAACTAAGCGTCCAAGGAAAAAACTAATTGAACTTCACAGAAAGGAAATTTTATGCTCTACAATTTATGTTCTGTTCATTTTTTTCGTTGAAGCCTTTTTTTGGTTAGAAAATCGACTCTAACGATCAAAGGTTAAATCAAAAAATGTAAAATAAATTCTCAAAAAAAATTTCTAAGAATGGATAGAAAAATCCAATCGATTTTCTGGTAAAATTGAGCCTAAAAAATAAATAGAACATGAATTGTAGAGCGTAAAATTTTCTTTCTGCAGAGTCCAATTAGTTTTTTCCTTGGAGGCTTTGTTGTCGTCATCGCCGTCGTAATCACATCTCCTTGACAGGAGATTGGGTGCATCTATATCTTTGCCTATATTTGGCGGCTCCTTGCTCATTTAATGGTATCTCTCAGGGTCTTGTAAGGTGAGTTGGCTGGTGAGTTTGTTGTTAGTAGCTCTGACCGCCTTCTTCCTCTCGTTGTTTTCCTTTGTATTTTCCCCTTTACAGCTAGCATGAAGATACCATTCTCTCCAATTTTGTGCGCTATGTATTTCATCTTCCTGTTCTTGGTATCTTCTAATAAGACTTTCCATTCTTCTCCTATTCTTACTAAAACTACTTGGTTGGTTACATAGTCTTTCCGTGAGATTTTTAAAAGTCTTCGATAACACCATTTCAAAGCCGGATATCTTCTTTTTGTGTTCTGCACTCATAGCCTAGGTTTCACAAGAATATTTTAGGATCATCCATACATAGCACCACATTATCCTTTTTTTGAAGGTCCAAACCCATGTTTTAATTTCTAAGCACTTTCTTAAGGTTGTTAAACACACTTTTTGTCATGCTAATTTGTGTCTTCATCTCCTTCTGATCTCTCCCATCGTTGTTTATCAGCACTCCTAAATACTAGAGTTTATTTACATTTTCTATTTCTTGTATTCCGATCATGATTTTAACCTCTGTCATCGTTTTTTGTAAACTTCATGACTTTAATCTTGCCTACATTGATTTTCATTCTATATTTCAATCCGGCACTATTTATATACCTAGTCGCTCATCCTCTTCATATTGACAAAACAGCGGTTTTTTGAATAGCGCTTTTTTGAGACATTGGCGCTCATGAAACGTGGTTTTATCGCATGTAAAACCCCACACACAAATTTTCAAAGCGCTGTTTTTTTCAAAAAAATTATGCAACCATTTATTTCTAAAGTCTAAATGGCGAATTTTTTTCGCCAATGTCTCAAAAAACGCCAAACAAAGTGCTTTTTGTTTTTACACCGTTTGACGTTTTTCTTTGTAAATAGGGCTGCATCTGTGCTTTTATTTCGGCGATTATTACCTTGTCATCTGCTTAGCTTATCTCATTTATTCTTTCTCCATCGATCTTCAATCCCATTTTTCTTATTCCCGGTTCTTTCGTAATCTCTTCCGAGTACACATTGAGCAGCTGTGGTGAGAGAGGGCAGCCTTACCGCACTCCTTTCCTAGTTTTTGATATATTTTCAATAATAAAAACTAAATTTTGAAATTTCAACTGAAATATTTCGAAATCTAAGCCTTCTTAGAAGAACTAATTAAACTCTTTCAAAAGGAAATGCTACGCTCTAAAATTTATTTTCTATTCATTTTTTTCATTGAATGCCTCCTTGTTCAGAAAATTGGCCTCAAGTGTCAAAACTTAACAAAAAGTGTAAAAAAAATATCCAACAAAAAAATTCAAATTGTGAAAAATCCTTGGGTGATGGAATTTTTTCACTACTTTTTCCACGATAGGTAAGCATGGAAAATGTCATAAAAATTATCCACTAAAACATCAAATGGCATTTCAAATGCTTAAAAATGTCGACCCTTGTTTTGTTACAAATTCCAATCTAATTGGGAAAATATTTCAATGTCGAATCACAGATAACCTTCGGACTCCCTTGGTATTTATTCGGAAAAATTCGCCTGAGCAACTCGACTCATCAATTCAACGACATTGATTTCATGATGGGAGATATCTTTAGCGGCCTTATCAAACGTAACAATTCAAACGAAACCGAAGATTTCGAACCCGTTACCATACCCAGAATCGATGTAAGTTCATTCCCCTTCAAAAAAATTCAATTAATATCACTTCCTCATCAAAAAATTCGCTTTCAGGTCCAACTGTTATCAGAATCAAACGAACATAATTTCACCGGAAACCACATCAAGGCAATAATTGCAAAAACTAAACAAATGATGACTTCGTCAATTTCAAAAGTTATAATGCTTCTCGCCAAACCTTTACTCTCATTGCCATTAGACTATTGCACCGCTCCCGTAAAACTTTTCGATGATTTTCTTCCTTTCCTCATCGACGAAGAATTATCATATTATGTACCCAACCACGACAATAGGCCTGAAACCGAACAATTTTTCACTTCGAAGATAAACAACGTAGTGATCGAAGAATGGACCAAAACTCCTCATGTTTGGGTTTCGTTTTACGACGATGCCGATGGGAATATTGAATCAATAGTCAATACCGAATTGGGAATGACGAAAGTTCGAATGAATTTTAATGACAGTTCGGTCCAACCTGACAATATGGAATTCGTGTTTCGAAGTGCTGTATTGAAGAATTTCACGGATACGGGAGAAATAGCGGTACATTTTTATTACGATCATGAAAAATATCCTGTAAGAAATAATTTATCGTTATCTGCACGCGAATCGTATTGGTTGAAAGGGAAATTAGAATATATTACTGCTGAATCTTTCAAAAATATTACCAAAATTGAGTAATAATTGTAAAAAAAAATTTATTTATTTATTACCAGTGTATTATAATTTTTAAATAAAATTTTATATTTGTTCAATCGGTATTTTGAATTTGTGAACGTGATCAAACAGAAAAATGACCTCTAAATCCTTATCAGCACCCTTCAAAATAAATAATTTTGATATTTTCGATATATATTCAGTTTCCTTGTACTACCTTCCCTTCAACCCTTCCCTCTCCCATCTAAACTAATATACGATAAAGCACAGTCGTTTATCAAGAATTCTAGACAGGAAACTTCTAAAAAATTTAATTACCTATTCAAAAATGATACCTACCCCAAAATATCTTGCATGAAGTAGGTACGTAGGTACTAGTTAATTATCGGACCATTTGCAATAATCAATTATCAATTTTTTGAAACGACTGATCTTCGATATCGTAATCTGATTTACTGAAGATAACGAGCCAAGATGTATTAAAAATATTTATAAAATAGCAGGGCTGTTTTTTTCCTTCGGTAAAATGTGTTGGTGAAATTTTTCTTCTCAATTTCCCCAAAATGGAAAACGCAATAAAGACTTTATTCTCTTTGCTATGCATATCAGCAGGTAATAACGTCATTATTTGATCTCATATTTTATACTGGCTTTCTATAATTTCATCTCAGGTCTCTGGAAAAAAAATTCTAGAACTTTGTTCCTAAAAATTATGAACTATTTTTAATACCTTGGACAACTGTTCAAACTAAAGCATATAAATCAGAAAAATTCATTTCGATTGAATTTTTTGGCTTCTTTTCACTTGGAAAATAAGCCACAATCAATGTTTCAACCAACACGTCATTAATTTCAACTTTTCGTCTCAATTTTACAGTCGTCCATTCGACTCGAAGCACAGATTCAGACTCGAAATACGACATCACAAAACTGCTGAATAATTCGATCACCAGAATATTCCGAAGTATCGATCCCTATGCTGTGAAGAAATTAATTTATAGCATCGAGAACCGAAATTCCATCAATTTTGAAACCGAAATCGCCTACGATACCAAACCCTTCAACAATAAGTTCTATTTCACTAATATCAACGTCTCAGTACTCTATTCCATATATTCTCACATAGATTATGACTTTTCCGAGGATAAAATGGTAACTTTAATATCAGAATTTATTTTTACAGCCCTTATGCAGAGTAATTATCAAATTCTGTCCACAGTTTGTCACTTTTTATTGGTTTAAGATGTCAAATTTCTCACAAAAACCTTAATCCTATGTACAGAGTATCAGAAAAAAACAACAAAACGTAATTTTTCCAAGAAAAAATTCAAAGAGAGAGGGAATATTTCGATTCGGTCAATGAACAATACATAAAAAACCGTAAATTTTTGAAATTGGCTCATCGTTCTCACCCAGTTACAAATAATTTTTGAAAAAATAAGATACCTAACTACCCACTTTCTCAAAAAAAAGTTAGGTACTCTCCAGTTTTCACCTTCCCCCCTCTCTTCATTTAATTTCCAGCAATTCTTTGAATACATAGGATACA
Source organism: Pseudococcus viburni (assembly GCA_033439095.1). Classification (NCBI taxonomy): domain Eukaryota; kingdom Metazoa; phylum Arthropoda; class Insecta; order Hemiptera; family Pseudococcidae; genus Pseudococcus; species Pseudococcus viburni. The sequence continues at coordinate 913,478 of JAVBJF010000118.1, read as the reverse complement.
CAAGATTTTCTTACAGGGTGCCTAACAAAATTTGTAGAGCAAAAAACTTGACTTAGTATGACCTTTTGGAATGACTTTTTGCATGAATTTTTTGAGGGCCATCCCGCGAAACTTGGGCAAAACACTCAGGGGGAGAGGGGAAGGGGGTGTAAAAATGAAAAATTTGCTGACCAGTCAATTGAAACTATAGAAAACAAAATTCTTGCTTTTTATGTGCTACTTTTATGACTTTGAAAAAAAAAACTATAATAAATTCCTTAATAACCTTCCCTCCCCCCTGTAAAAAAAAATGAAAATTTCATTCGAGATCACCTTCAAGTCTTCCAATAAAATTAGAAAAACACATTTTTTTTTCGTTTCAAAATATTCAATTATCTGAGATGAAAGAGAAGAGATCATATCATAATTTTTAGGAAGAATTGTGAAAAATTACTCAGCCCAAGTGGAGCGAGGAGGGAAATTTTTGAAAAAAGAGCACCCAAAATCTGAAATTCTTTTATTAAAATTCGTGCTTTTTTCGTTTTATGTTTTGGCTTCCAAAAAAACTATATCGATGGACTCATCTCCATCGAAACATTTTTGAAAATTGCTATCGAGATCGTTACCGAGTCTTTCTATAAATGAGAAAGACAATTTTTTTGATTTGAAAATATTAATTGTCTGAGCTGGAAAAGAAGAAGGTTCATACCATAATTTTGAAAATAAAATTGTGTAAATTTATTAAGCCCGAGCGAGGCGAGGGTAAAATTTTTTGAAGAAAACGGCATTCAAAGGTTAAAATTTCTTCACTGTGTTAATCAATGTTTCAGTATCGAAAGGGAGGCGAAATCTTCAACCCTTATCTCTTATAAGTATAAATTTTAGATCAGCGAAGCGAGGGCTAAGATTGAAGGAATTGGTGATTTTCAAAAAAAAAATAGAGCCCCAAAACGAATATTAACTGAAAAATTTGTATTTTTTTCACTTTAAAAAAAATATTTATTAACCCTGGGACACCATACGTAAAAAAATGTCAGTTTCCAATTAACTTTCTAGCGCTGGACCGAAGTTTGATACGACACTATAACTTCTAGGGGGTGTACATGAATGTTCAACCGTTCATTTCCCTTGATGGGCAAATTGTCTACTTTCTTATTTGAAGGGGCAAAAATTTTAGAAAAAAAATATGTATTTTTCGTGTTTATTGATATTTTTTTCTCACCGAATGAAAAGTGGAGGGGATGAAATCATCACCCGACAGATACTTGTGTATCTATGCCCTACTGGTTCGTGCTTAACACTTTGCCTACCCTTTGGATTTAAGGGGCAAAAAAATTAAAATTCGTACCGGTAAAAATTTTTTTCAGAAACGTTTGCCCCTTCAAATGAAAAAGTAGGCAATCTGCTGAACAGCGGAAATGAACGGCAGGCCATGCGCGCATAGGTACTAGGAGGCGTTACCACCCGATCACTCGTTCCTGGCATCGTAACGAACGAGAAAACCGGTTGTTGACAATTGTCACAGGGTATGGTATAGCAGGGTTAAGGGTAAATGGAAGTTTTTTTTTAATTTTTGAAAAAAAGCTTGACCTTTTAACTAAATTAGGGTAAATTGGTCAAAAGTTTGACTTTTCAGTACCGCATGACTTTTTTGAAAAAATCTTGACTTATGAGGACCGTTAGACACCCTGGTCTTAATTAAGGTGACAAAATATGTAGAGGACCACAAAAGAGATATCAAAGGACCCAAAAAAGAAGCTTCAGGAGGAAAAAAATCGAGAACAGTACCATACGATTTTTGACAATACCTCGAGAGAATCATGAAAGATGACTTACTCGTTTATACCTCTTCTTCTTAGGACGAAAATTCATGACTCACCTGGAACAAAAAAAACAAAACAAATTTTGATTAAGTAATTGATAAACATATTGATGTTGATTTTTTTGTACGATTTGAACTGGACGTAAAAACTTGCTATTTTTGAATATTTGACAAGTCCTCACGAAAAAGGATCTGAGAATACCTCTACACGTGAATAATTCATTTTATTTTTCTTTGCTTTCTGCTATAACTTCCAATCCACGTACAGGCAGTGTTTCCCATTTTGTGGAATTTTCAAGAAAGTAATATTATTGAACATTTGTAAAATTTAAAATTCTGAGAAGTTTTTTACAACTCGTCGATCACCATTTTTTAACAATTTCATCCTGAAATGAGAGAAGTGGTTTGAGATGATCAAATACAAGGCAGGTAAGGTTGGGTAGCTCCTTGAAAATTCCAATTTGAATGTAACTCAACCAATGCCAATGAGTTCATCAACTCAAGTTAAAATCGAAAAATTGGAAATTTTCCTTAAAAAAAGAAGGAAAATCGTTGAAAAAACAAGTCAGAAAATTATCAAGTTTATTTTTTGAAAAATTGTTAAAATTTTAAACCATTGTCCAATTTGAAGACAATGCTGCGCAATTTTTTGGTAAATTGTCCAAATTTTAAAAAATTGCTTAATTTTTTTTTAATCTTAAATATTTGCAAAATTGTTATTTTAAAAAAATTTATCGATTTTTAGATAGGTATTAAGTAGATAATTGATTAATTTTGGCAAAGGTCACCAATAATAGCAATTTTTGGAAACTTGTCCATTATTTTTGTTTTTTGGTTTTTCATATTTTTTTCTCAAAAAAATCAATGAGGAAAATTAATTTCAATATATGGAAACAATTTTTTTGCACCATCATCAAAAACCCCCAAGTCATGAGAAATTCTTCCATCATCCAATAAAAAATGACAGGAACTCGATAATCACACCGTTGATCTAGATACTCAACATTTCATTATCATAAATCACGCAGGTCATATTCAATCCCGATTTCTCCATCAAACTAGAAGCACACGTAGGACCATCCAAACAAGAAGTATTCGCTGGTTTCGTGCGTTCGGTGGATTTCAAAAATATCTCAATAATAGCCACCAAATCATCGGATAATCTGCCAGATACGAAATTCCAAATTGATATTTCGTACGACCACGTAGATTTTAATTACGTAAGTCCAAAAAAAAATTCAGAACATTATTTTTCCATTTCATAGGTAAAAATCAACTCGCCATTACAGATTTATTTACCCTGGTTCCGCGAAGACTTGACGCTCGATCAACAAAAAGAATTAGGAGATAAAATCAAGCACACTTTACCTTTAGTATTCCTTCACAATATCAACATCAATGAAAATTTCTTAAAAAGGTTGAACAAAACTTTTTGCAAACAGACGTCCAAGAAAGAGATCGCTTTAACGCATCCAGATTTCTTAAAACAAGAACAAAAATACTACTATCGCGCCCAAAACGTTTCATCTTTCCATATCACTTTAAGTAACATCACCATCAGTGGATTATCGAAATTCAATTCTTTCAAATTAGAAAGCACCTATACACATCAAGAATACACGTTACTAATTGGAAACATTCGAGGAAATACTAATTTGTGTTATGAGACTGAAAACGTGAAAGTTTTCGAGCTGGAATTCCAAAGCGAGAATATTTCTTTAATGGTTAGTGAAAAACAGCAACGTGTCTACGTGGAAGCTCAGAATTATACGGTTTTGGAAACCAAGCTGAATATTTCGTTATCAGAAAGACAATCGAAATGGGTAATGGAAGGAATTGGCCGTGCAATCGCAGCTTCCATAATGCCATCAATGAAAAGTAAGTCTGTCATTATCTCCATGCATGAAGATACATTTCACCTCATCTCACGAAATTTTTTTTTTTGGAAATTTAATAAGTCGAAATTTTTTCAAAAAATCAGTAAAACTTGACGAAATTATGGAAAATTACTAGGTAATGTATCAAACTCCCCCAAAAAATAAAAAAAAAAATCCACATATCTTTCTTGATTCTTTTAAAACTAAATCAGAAAAATTTTAGTGAAGTAAGTACATTATAGAGGAGAGCTCATTCATGATTTTGTAAACAAAGAAAAATTCCAAAGATTTTATTGGCAAGATGTGTATCTTAACAGCTCAATTTTTTCATCTGAAAAAAAATAAAACCAATGTATTTTTCGTCAAGTTCAAGATATTATTTTAAAAAATCCAGTTAAAATACTAAAATTAACACTTTTTTTCGTATGTGTAATTTTTGGACTTACTTATACGTTTTCTGAAATTTTTCTCCACCCCTCCCCCCCGAACTTCAAATTTAATCCAACAAAAAATTTGAGTAATATTTTCGATTATTACTTTTATTCAAAATTTCGTGCTTTCATTTTTTTCAACAATTTTATGCTGTTTTCGAATTCTGAAAAAAGTAATTCGAACTCGATCAAAAAGTCCAATTTCTTGGACAACTTTGGCCGTAAAAACCATGTTAAATCTACTAAAATTAATTGCATGAGCAAAAAGGTTGAACTGGTCCAAATTATGTCTCAAAATTATGTCACCATTGAGCCAAAAATCTTGCAAAATATAATTTTTCCAAGATCAGACTGAACAGAGGAGGGACCAAGTCGAAGAAGAAAGGGCATCGGCGGATAAGATAGACGAATCTGCCCCAGAGCTTAAATCTAAAACTAGCCGATGGAATTTGGTACTTATATGTGACCTTTCAGGAAGAAACCGACCTTCGGTTCGAAAAAAAAATTTAAAATAAAAGTTTCTCAATCAATCCAAAACAATGATTATCATTTGTTTTGGATTGATTGAGAAACTTTTTTTTTTAATTTTTTTTCGGACCGAAGGTCGGTTTCTTCCTGGAAGGTCACATATGGTCTGAAAACCACGGAGTGAAAATTTTGGCCCACTACCTCTCTTCTAATCCTTATTATGGGGCAAAACGTTACCTACTTTTTTCAGCCTTTCTATTATGAATTTTTATTTCTACGAGTTTTCAACCGAATTTTTTCAAACTTGCGATTTGTGTGGATAGTACACAATACTGAGGGGTATTGGTGTGTGAGTTGAAGAAAAATTTTGATAATTTTTTCTAGCTGAAACTCATGTTTGAAAACTTTGAATCGAGTTTTCTGCATGATTTTTCAGAAATGCCATTCTGAAAATAATATATTTCATGTACCTTGTCTCTATGTACAACGTGATATTTTTTTCAGAATTTTTTAGGTGGTAGAACACCTTGAAAAGTGCAAAAAACCATTTTTCCAAAACGTTTTTCACCTTTGATTATAAATATACTACGTAGTATATTTACTCTCTCATTTCGAATCAGTGAAAAATCACTGATAAACAGTCAGAATTGCAGCACAGGAAAAATAGTGATTTTCACTGATTATTCAAAGAATTTCACAGATTTTTCAGTGAATTTCATAAATATCACTGAGTTTTCAGTGAATTTTCACTGATTTCCAGTGATTTTCTTTCACTGATTTGTTTTCAGTGAAAAATTTCACTGATTTTCTCCTGTGCTGCAATTCTGACTGTTTCTCAGTGATTTTCGGTAATTTTCACTGATTTATAATTGAGAGAGTATAATCAATGTTTTTCACTCATAAAATGGTAATTTTTAGTCGAAAAAATGTTTTCTTGTGATTACATCCTAAAATACGTATTTATACACCACTTGTCAAATTTTCACTTCATTTCATTTATTTTTCGTGATTTTTGAAATTTTGAGTAAGTTACCCATCACTGAAAAACAGTCAGAATTGCAGAAAATCAGTGAAAGTTTTTTTTACTGAAAACAAATCAGTGAGAAAAATCACTGGAAATCAGTGAAAATTCACTGAAAAGTCGGTGAAATTTATGAAATTTTCTGAAAAATCAGTGAAAATCAGCGAAAAATCAGCGAAAATTCGCTGAAAATAAATAAATTTCTGCTAATTTTTTCTGTGCTGCAATTCTGACCATCTATCAGCGACTTTTCACTGATTCAGAATGAGAGAGTACTACCTACAAGGCTTAAAATTGAACATCCACTTCCTTTGTACCAACGAAATCGTCATACGAAAAAATTTGCAACAGATTTGTGTTCGGCAGCTCAAACTATTTCCATAAATTTCATTTGCACGATTGGAAAAATTGCAATCAAGTCGAGAAATTGGAAATTTTTTACAATTTTGATTTTCAGTCTCCCCCCCCCCCCCCGTTTCCATTCATTAGCCTAACTCTGGCATTTCCCTGGATTTTACTTCTATCAGCTCAATTATTACCAAATTGATCAATTTTTTGAAAATCTTCGAAATTACAACTTGAAACACTCTTTTAATTTGGTGTCAATTTACAATTACAGTTTGTAAAAACAAAGACGAATTATTCTCCAACAAACACGAACCAATCCATCCAGTCGTACAACTGTTCGGTGAAATATCGGAGAAATTCCGTCAAGCTGCGAGTAGCGACACATTCAACAACTGGACTCCATTCAATGGCAACTATACCGCGACAAACTTGACTTTTTATCCAGAATCTCAAAATTACAGCATCTCAGTTCATAATTTGACAATTTATCCAGAAATACAGAATCAGTATCCTTATCAAATCGAATGCCACTTTTTCAAAATGCTACAGGTAAAATATCGATTAAATATCAAAAAAAATTATTTCCAAAGAATAAATGAATTATCTTAGCAAAAATTATTCTATGAGGACAAAACTTTAAAAAAAAAAAACAGTTCAACTTCAACTCAAAAAATAATTTTTTTTTAAATTCCCAAATTACAGATAATCTACAACGTCGACGGAAACGCCACTGGACAAGTTCGTTTACGAAGTACGACCGATAAAATCGTCGACATTGACTTCCACGCAAAATTCTCCTTCGCCGACCAAATAATCAAACGTACACAAGACGCTGTTTACGAATTCAAATTATGGCTCGCTTATTACCGACAACCCATCGAGGTAAGTGCCCTCACTCCTCACAGCAAACCCACCCAACAATTCCTATTCTCTCAATTATAAATTAGTGAAAATTACCGAAAATCACTGAGAAGCTGTTAGAATTGTAGCACAGGAGAAAATCAGTAAAATTTGTTCACTGAAAATAAATCAGTGAGAAAATTCACTGAAAATTCAGTGAAAATTCACTGAAAATTTATGAAATTTTCTGAAGAATCAGTGAAAATCTTTGAATATTCAGTGAAATTTTTTAAAAAATCAGTGAAATTTTTTGAAAAATTAATGAAATTTTTTGAAAAATCAGTGAAATTTTTGAAAAATTAGCGAAAATTAGCGAAAATTTGCTGAAAATAAGTTAATTTTGCTGATTTTTTTCTGTGCTGCTATTCTGACTATTTATCAGTGAATTTTCACTGATTCATAATGAGAGAGTACACATCCAAACAATTTTCTTCTTCAGGTCACCTTATTACCCACCGAATACCCTTACGGAGACGAAGAAAAATCCGCTATAATACAACAAATCAACGAAACATTGCTTTCAATGACGAGGCAAATCATGCTCAACAACGTCGAACTCCTGCTCACCAAACCTATGCATTTCTGCACCTACCCAGATGAACCAGTCGACGATTTCCTGCCACCTTTTGACGATTACCAAGCTCCCTACGTAATCCCCGGCGGCGCTGTTCACGGAGGAAACCATTTCACCGCTAAAATTTACAACGTTAGGCTTTTCGGATTATCGAATTTCGACCTAGCTCGAGTGGCGTTCAATAAAAAATATGTTTCTAAATTGATCGATGACAGTTCCGATGAAGCTATTGGATCATTCGTCGAATTTCCAATTTACGATATCTCAGGTCGAATGGGTTTCAATGATTCTTCGGTTAAGTTTGAAGAGCTTCAATTGGTACGTCTAAATGATCTCTTGGTGGCAAACGCCACCAGTGAAGGAAAAATCAACGTGTTCCCTGGGTACAAATATAAACTAATTCCGGTCCCTGATCATCCTGGATTTTCGTGTTACGATTCAATGTGGATTATGGAAAAATTAGAGGATATTATTGAAAGTTCGTTGAGCAAACAGAAAGATGATCTATTTTATTCGAATTTTTCGTAATTTATTTTAATGTAGAATAAGATGAATTTTTCTTTAATAAAATAAACTTTGATATTTTCAAATCGACTAAATTATTTGAAAAATTGGACCAAAAATAAAAAAATTACACAGCCTACAGAAGTCGTGCTGAACATTTTTTGGTACTGATAAGTTATCATATTATTTTCAATTTGATACTAGATGATCTAAAATAAAGATAATGAATAAAATATGTACCGAACTTTTCAAACTAAGTCAGAAATATGAAACAATCACCTGAGTATTTGTAATCAATGTTTATTTTACTCAATTCTGGGCATCATGGATTCCTTTTCAAACGTTTTTTTCCTCATACAAGTCGCTCTCACAGGTAAGCAATCTCTTTTTGCAAACGAATATCAAAGAAGTAATTTCAAAACAAATTAATTTCATAATTGTTACAGCTTTAATTTGCACAGCACAAATGACCAATTCGTCTTCAAACTACTCGTACGATATCACGAAATCTCTGAGTAGTTGTATTACCAGCCTATTTTATAATATGCGTGCAGATGAAGTGGACAAGTTAATCAACAAAATGGAAAATTACGACGGAAAAAATTTCGAATTTGAGCTAGCTTACGATAAGGAACCTTTCCATAATAAGCTTTTCTACAGCATGATCAACATTACTGGAAGTCGAGATATATTAAATAAAGAAAGACCTCACATCCATTGTCAATTTTCCGACAAAAAATTAGTAAGTTCAGCTCGCTTATACTTACACTTCAACTCCTGAGAATTTATTTAAAAATTTCATGAATTGTAGTCACTTTTAAACGTAGATTTAAAGTTGCCATTATTCGAAGCCTGATACTTTCCTGGTCACGAATTTGATAATTAATCAGATAATATAACGAAAAACATACCGAAAAAGTTATTTAGAAAACAAAAAACTGTATAAAATATGATGAAAATTATCGAAAAAATTCAAAAATTGCATAAAACACCATAAAATATTTAGAATGGCATAGAAATAAAGTATGTATTATCATCACAAAAATGGTTGACAAATTCATGAAATTAAAATATCTACTCAGCAAAAATTAAATAAAATCATAAGCGGATTTAAGGGAATGGATCTGAGGAGGCTAAGCCCTAGGTCACTTCAGATATTAATAAGTGACAAAAAAAAAAAAGTTTTCATTAAGACCGAAACAGCAAACAAAAGCACAAATAACAGAATGAAACAAGAACGAATGACTGGGCCCAAACACACCTACGAAATTTCATAGACTAATTTCGTGTCAGTGAAAAATCAAAGTTGAAAAAATTTCCTAAAATTTCAAATGAGAAAATGAATTGTAGTCAAGCCTTTTTTGGGTAAAAACAAACAAAAAAAATTTGCATTTTTTATTAACTTCCAATCTCTTATCAATATCTATCTTTTTTCCGAAAAAAATTGTTCAGTGAAATGAGATTATTTTCAAACACTATTGAAAACAATGCTCAATTTGGATATAAACGCTAAAAATGTTGAGTCTGATTACACTGGGGGGGGGGGGGAGGCGTTGAAGCTTTCCGATATCCACCCTAAATCCGTCTACGATTAAAATACTGTAAAATTTCAAAAATGGATGAAAAATTGACAAAAATGTGATAAAAATTGATGAAATTCGTCGAAAACTTTCGAAGGATTACAGATAGCAAAAAATTTGCAAATGATGTTTAACTTGGCCCAATTTTTCATCGATTGTGAAAATTTTTTAAAAAATGCCTAATATCTTGACCAAATTGGGTATAAAATTTCTATCGTATTTGCAAAAAAATTTTAGTCGTCAATCACGATTACATTTCATTTTAAATTTTTGCATTTAAAGCATATTTCAGAATTTTCAAACCGTTTTGATGACTTTTTCAACGATTTTCTTTTCGTTTTTAACAATCATTAGGTACAATTTTTATAATTTTCAAAACAATTTTCATAACATTTTGGTATATAATTTCATAGAATTTTCAACAATTTTTACATTTCAAGCAATTTTAAGACTTTTTGAACCTTTTGCATAATATTATAATAAATTTTTAATGAGTTCATAAAATTCTGATACTATTTCCACAGATTCTCAAAAAAATTCATCGTTTTTATCATACTTTTGACAATTTTAAACAATTCAGCATGGACTTTTTAGAACATTTTTGATGACGTTATTGAATTTTAAACAAATTTATCATCTTTTTCTTGATTTTAGTAATTTTTAGGTACAACATTATGTACAATTCGCAAGATTTTTGAACTGTACAGGCATCGGAGCGATATTCTGCAATAAAATTACGAACTTTACGAACCTTTTTTGAGCAAAATATGAACCAAATATGAACCAAAAAGTACCATTTTTTTCATCAATTTACCCCCCTCCCCCACAAAAGTTATTCCTTAACATCTCAGCTACAAATCACTTTCTATAAAAAATCCAATTTGGGGCCACCGATGCCCCTCAAATTTAAAATCATAAAAATCACGTTTTTTTTCATTTTTACCGAAAAGTTTCGAAGATGAGTAAAATTTGTAAATAACCAAAAATATTCAGAATTAAATTTCCTATTCGGTGAGTTATATCACGACTATTTTCGTCCCGCTCCCCGTTACAAAAGGGTCCACCCCCTCCCCACATCAAAAATTTCGGTCTTCTAAAAAAATTTTCCAGCAAAAATCATTCTTCACCATCTAATCTACAATTTCGGCCATTATGAAAATCATTTTTTGAGCAATCCCACCCCTTAAATTCGAAAAAATCCCTCAAAAATACATAAAGAAGCAACTAATGAGTATATTGTCCGTCCAAAATAGCTTGAGCCAAATTGTGTCAGTTTCGTTATTCGAAAGCCAAAAATAAAATTGCTGTAGTTAAATGGGGAAAAATCAAAATTTTGTTTGCTTTTTGATAAGGAAACTGACACAATTTGGCTCAAGCTATTTTGGACGGACAATACCTAATTCATGTCCACTTAATTATCTTTGAAGCCTTGCACTGGAAGTGTATAAAAAACGTATTTTTATGTATTTTTAAGGGATTTTTTCGAATTTAAGGGGTGGGATTGCTCAAAAAATAATTTTCATAATGGCCGAAATTGTAGATTAGATGGTGAAGAATGATTTTTGCTGGAAAATTTTTTTAGAAGACCGAAATTTTTTTAGAAGACCGAAATTTTTTTAGAAGACCGAAATTTTTGAAGAGGGGAAGGGGTGGGCCCTCGGAAAGGGTGGAGGGGTAAAAAAAGGCATCTGGGCTAAATTTGTTTGTCGTAATGTCTAGAACACGAATCAATCATAAAATTGCTTTTTACAGCTCAGTCGAGCGGACGTGTTTTTTCGTGAAATTGAGACCCTACTATGTTGTTTTTGTAATTTTTTTAAGACGATTTTTTTCTTAAAATAATTATAAAGATTAGTATTTTTGGAAATTGATCAAAATTTTTTCAAAAATACGAACATAGAGGTGAAAATACGAACCTTTACGAACTTTTAGGTATAAATATGAACAATATAATAACCCAAGGTGAAAATAGTTCCTAAGTTCGTAAAAAAGTACCTCGCTCCGATGCCTGACTGTATTATGTGTGAGGAGGGGGGGTGTCTCGACCCCTCCCCCCTTGGCGTTAGGAACTTACGTGAAATAGTGCCTTTTTGGAGCATTAAAAATCAAAGTTTCGCCCTCGCTTCGCTCGGGCATGAAAGAAATCACAATTGTATAAACTATTTGAATCAACTATATAAAAAATAGTTCCCTTTTGATTTTTAAGGCCAAAATAATTAGTACCTATGTAAGTTGTTTGTTTTTGCATGGGCTGATAGACCTAGTAGTCTGAACCCACCAAAAAAAAAAAAAGTTGTTTGTTCCAAAATTACATTTGCATCAGTTTTTTTCCTTAAACGTGCTATGCAAATCACATGAAAACTTTATAAAGTTTGAATTTTGTGTTTTTATAGCAAAAAGAAATTTGATGGGGAGGGGGGAGGGACTTGAAATTTCTCAAAAAAATTATGAAATTTCGGACCCCCCACCCGAGAAATTTCTGGCTACGCCACTGCTCTACTAAATATGTAATAATAATTCTGCTTGATCAATACTCAGGTCATATTCTCCCCAAAATGCTTATTCGAGCTAGTCACACACGTAGGCGGCGCCAAAGACACAATTTACAGCAATTTCGATCCAGTATTGTACTTTCTGAACGTGACAATAACCGTATCCAAGCTTCCAAAGGGGATCGATGAAACCGATAAATTTACAGTTAATTATACCTACGACAGACTGACTTTTTCTTACGTAAGTATCCTGAAAACGTACAAAATCACGTCATCCAACATTTAAAAAAAATCTATAAGCACATTTATTTTTCAACCAAACGCCAATAGTTACGCACGATTAAATACATGATTTCAGAAACTATACCCATCTTTCATCGAGCAACTAACAACGGCAAAAAAATTCGAGCTAGAAAATGAATTCAAAAAAGCAATACCAACCTTATTATTAGACAACATTCAAAACAACAATAAATTCTCACTCGCTATAGACGAGAATTTCCTCAGCCAGCCCCAAAAACAAATCAGTTCTTCGCATCCGTTATTTCTCGAACACGAACAACAACATTACGTCTTCATACCCGACGTATCCTTATACTGGTTCAATTTGCGAAACGTTACCATCAGAGGATTATGGAATTTCCAATCGATGAACGTCAGCCGAACATTGACCAGGGAAACGAGCACCTTGGTGGTGAAAAATATCCGAGGAAATATGACTTTGGATTACGGATGCGAGATCGAGAAACCGATGGAGCTGAATTTCATCGCGGATACCATTCTCATATCGGTCGATTACGTGGTCAATCATACAAACATGGAGTGCGCGGTCGATTACGAGGCCAATCGAACAAATGTGGAGGCCAAGGATTACCATGTGATTCGAACTGCTGTCGATAGACCGATAACCAATCACCAAGAAGCTGTGATAATGCAACAGATCGAATTAGCCATTGCATCTACAATGTTGCCTGGGATGAAAGGTAGATATGAATCGTGTTTGAAATTTTACCTAATACGAATTTTTTCAAACGAAACAAATTTCAAGAGAATAAATGCTTTTTAAATCCATGATCATTAATCGATAATTTCATTTCTGGTTTTTACAGTACGGAAAAATATGGAAACTCCGATTGAGAAAATTTTCGCTGAAACAACACAGAAGCCGGATTCTAAGTCGGTAAAACAACTTCTACATAAATGGATTCCATTCAATGAAAACTGATACTGAATTGTGCAACAAGAGTTACCGAGGGTTACCAAAAGAAAATTAATTTCGAACATCGAACAAGTCCGGAAAAAATTGAAAATGAAATTAGACATTTTTTACCAGCAGAAATATCTATCAAATATATCAATTTTTTACATTTTTGTAAAACACTCTGACTTCATTCAATTTCCAATTATTTTTTCATAAAATAATACTGGGTAATTTGTTTCATAACTTGGAAGTTCGAAACGAGATCGATTTTTCACTTTTTTTGTGTGATCAGAAAAATGATTGCATTTGAATTAAAAACGAAAAAAAAAGAAATTCAAGTTTTTTCTCTGAATTTTTTCAAGCTGCTAAATTTTCTTCTCAAAATGTTTTCAAACCAAATTTTTCCCCTAAAATATTTTTAAGCCCAAAATTGCTTCTGAATTCTAAAACTTTTTCAAATATGATTTCTTATCTTAAAATTTTTTCAATTCCGATATTTTTTTCAACCAAAACTTCAAAGTTTTAAACTTTTTCCAACATTTTTTCAACTCAATTTTTGTGTCCAATTCTAATATTTTTTCATACTCTGAATTCTGGAATTCAAAAGTATTATGTAAAATAATGTCTCATTTTTTTGGAGAATGAAAAAATGGCAAGTAGGTATGTGAAAAAATCAGATTTATAAAAAATGTCAACAAATTGTAAACTGGAAAAAGCTTTGAAATGAAAAGCGACTGGAAAACAAGTTGATAAAATATCTAAGGAAATTTCAGATTGAAAAAATTTCAAGAATGTAGAATAATGTTTCAAGAAAAATTTCAGAGCTAAACATGATTTGAGCTTGAAAAAAATGTTTTATTTTAAAGTGAGAAAAAAAATGGGGGAAAATTCTAAAATTTGAAATAATTTTACGTAGGGAAGAAATTGAGAAACATTTTTTAAGAACAAATTGATGAATAATTTCAATTTGAAAAAATATCAAGGCTAGAAAGAGATGAAAAAAGTTAATAGGTAGTTCAACAAAAATTGAAAAAAATCGAATGAAAATGGAAAGATGGAGTAAAAAATTTCAAGTTTTAAGCTCAAAAAAAAAATAAAACTTTAACTTGAAACTTAAAATTTTAAAAATAAAGCTTAGGCTTATTTTGGAAAAAATTATCGGTTTACCAGCTTAAAGCTTAAGGCTGACTTACCAGCCCTGGCCACAACAAAAGCATACGAATTTTGAAATGTGTATCAAAAATTAATACACCTATGACATGACACATCAAATCATCCAAATGGTCCAGATATTGTGAAAGAAAAAAAAAAACATGCCTTTTTCAGTATGGAAAATATCTTATGCTGCATACATGACAAGTAGTAAATCGAAAACAGTAATCATTTTCAAAATTATTCAACTATGGAACCCAAAAATCAAAATATGGTGATGTTGCTACTATCTAGGAAGAAGGAGGCTTTCATTGTGTCAGTGATTCGAACTGAAAAATAATTACAAAAAATATACATATAAAAAGAAAAAAATGTATAAAATTATCTTATCTATCAAATTGGATTTTTTTACAAAAATCGCCAAAAATATAAAAAAATTGTCAAAAATGCAAGAAAAACATCGAAAAAATTTGAATGGGCATTATTTAAATTTTCTGGAAAATCATTTTTTTATAAAATGGAGAGAAACTATCTAAAATTCCATGGACAAATTTTTTGCGATGTTTAACTTTATAGAAGGCTCTAGAACCTCTCGAAGCCACCTCCTATTACTATGGGAGGTCAGAAAGGGGCATTACACCAAATTTCAACTTTTTGCTTTGATTAAAGATTAGATTTTAAAATTTTGTTATTTTTCATATTCACGAGTAATTTCAAAATTTCAAAATTCGTTGAGATTCGATGATGAAATTTACAAAAAAAAAAATTATGACAGTGTTGTCAGTAGCGTTATATGTGTGTAACTTGCAAGGGTTTTATTAAATGCAGGTTAGCAACACTGCTGAAAAACAAATTTAAAAAAAATCATTAAAATATTTTTTTTTATAATTAAGAATAATTTTCAGCCAGCATTTTGAATTATATAAAAATTAATAAGAAATACCTTCATCTATTTTGTTTCTCAGAATACGAAGTGGGTAGGTACAATTTTCAATTTTCTAGTGGGAATAGTATCTACCAATAGGAAAGAAGTACGTAACTTATCATAACTAACTGATAGAGCATTCAACTATCTAAATAACGTTGATAAATTTGAACTTATTCAGTACCTAGATATGAAAATATGAAAGTATTAAATTAATTTGTTAACATCGCAAATAGTAAACAGTCATTTTATTTGCTTTTGCTCAACATGTTTTCGTACTGCACAATGAAAGTTATATTTTTCTTGCTTTTCGGATTAAAAGGTAATTAAGAAAAATGTTTTATCAAGAAAATTTGAAAATGAAAAGTCAATGAATAAATCCATCAGGGTGGCCATTACTTTCAAATTTGGAAAAATTCACAAAAAATGGGTCTTTCGAGTTTACAGCAAATCCATTTTTTGGAGTTTTTTGAGTCGATAAAGTTTTTTTCAACATTTTTTCTCCTCGAGAGAACCAATAAAAAAAATAAGGAAAAAATTTGAAAATGGATTCAAGGAGATGCGCCACGCTTCTCGATCCATTTCAGATTTCCGGGGTTACTTTTACCTTAAATCTGAAGTTTACTTTCAAAGCAAAGAAGGAATCAAATTGTAAAAAAAAATCATATTTATCGAGTGAGGCATAAAAATCCAGGGTTTTTAACATCCTGAATTCATCTCTAGAGTCATTTCACCCACAAACCAAAAAAAAACTACCTTCAGGAGGCAGCATGAAACCAGAACTGAAAAATTTTAGCCCATCAATTATCTATTTTGGATTCACACACTGTAGTTTGCTCGATAAAGTTGAATATTTTACAATTGAGAAATCTTAAAATTTAATTCAGAAGGGGAAAACACAGATTTCGATACCGCATCTCTCGATAAAGTTGAAACTTTTCTATTTTAATTCCTCCCCAAATCTTAATCCTTCATACCGCTGACTTTTGGGATTGGGCCCGAAGTACCTCAGCTCCACACTTTCTTTATAATCGTTTAATTTTGTTCTTTTTGCAGAAATTATTTCAACACCGGCGATTAATTTAGAAGACGATATCACCAAATTATTGGATCACTGGATTGACGAAATATTCGCAATCGATGTCGAAAGAGCGGTCGAATTAATCGCAACAATAGACGACCACACACTGAAAAAATACGAGCTGTCCTATACCGGTAGTACAACGTAGGAGCCATCAAACTCGAAAAAATATTAGGCCTGGTTTTTAGGGAATTTTAAGAGTTTCTCCAAGGGGGGGGGGCACCCGATACCTTCATTAAAGGGGTAAATGCTAGCTAGAACACGGTTTTTCGTTGATATCTTCTCAAATAACCCTTCAAATTGAAAAATATCAATGACTCAATGTAAAATTTTGAGTCGAAACAAAAATAAAGCGAGCTCAAGTTCATTTATCGAATTTTTGGCGAATTTCGAAATTTTAAAATTACCTCGTCGCCCTGAAAAATATGAGAATTTGATCCAATGAACGAAAAAAGCTGAAATTTGATACATATTGCCCCATTATCGATCTACTGAATCGATTAGAAGCAGTTTCGAGACGTTTCGGAGCCTCTGGAAACCAGAGCTGAAAAATCCAAAATTTTCTAGAGGCTTCAAAATGTCTTAAATCCGATTCGGGAGGTCGAAAATATGATACCTACCAACTTTCAGCTTTCTACCTCGATACGTAGGTACGCTGTCAGTGTATTTTTAATTTTTTCCACGAAAATTTTCCATCTGTAAATTGGAATTTCAACTCCAAGGCTATGAATTCCGGAAAATTGAGCATTAATCGATCTAATAGGTCACCAATATGAGTAATCCGCGATTATAGGTGCTAAAGTTCACGAGGACCTTTATTATGGGGGATCCTTCGGTGGTGGTAAATTCTAAACTTTTTCGAGGGCTTCGAAACACCTTGAAACTGTTTTCAATCGTTCTGAGATGTCAAAAATAGGGTACCTAGTACCTACCAAGTTCAGCTTTTTTCGTTGATTTAGATCAAATTTTCATACTTTTCAGAGCGATGAGGTACCTAATTTTGAAATTTCAAAAATTTGCCAGAATTTAAGAAATGAACTTTATTAGCACCTGAAATTTTCGATTTGGGGTTATTTTATGATGTAGGGACTTTCGATTTATTTTTTTTCGGCTCAAAATTTTAATTTCAGGCATCATAGCGAAATTTCGAAGAAAAAAAGTGACTGTTAGTGACTTTTTTTGAGAAAAAAATAACCAAAAATTCGATTTTTCGGGGGGAATTTTTTTACAGCTTTGTTTGGGGAGGGGGAATTTTTTTGTACTTTTCTGCAAACATTTCAAAGATAAATCAACTAAAACGGCGTGAATAATTTCATTCCAGGTATCATAGCGAAATTCTATCAAAATTAAGTAACTTTTAGTAACTTTTTTCGAACAAGAAGTAACCAAAAAGTAATCAAAAAATGAGCAAAATGTAACCAAAAATTCAATTTTTCAGATGGGAGGGGGGGAACTTTTTTTGAAGTTTCCTGCAATCATTTTAAAGATAAACTGAAACGACGTGAATAATTTTATTAAATTCCTTCGTCAAAATTATAAACAAATAATTTCATTACGGTTCTACCACAATGTTCCCGAATTCTAATGTTGAAAAGTTTCCAAAAATGTTCCAGAATTCGTAAAAAGTTCTGGTCTTTCATTTCACCACCACTATAGCTAAAAAAAAGGAGGGCTGAGAATTCAAGAAAAAATGTGGGGAGGGGTCAGAATTTAATGAAAAAATTAGGTAATCTAAAAATCGAATTTTTTTGTGGCACTTTAGGAGGCAGATATATTAGGTATCTACTCTCTAAATCTAAATCAGTCAATTTTTGTAAAACTGTGCCTTTTTGAATCAGTGAAATGAATTTATTTGAAAATCTGTGATATTTCAATTGTTTGATTGATTTATTTTAGTCAAAATTACTGATTTATTCTGTCAAATGGGGAATCAACTCAAAAATCAATTACTTTACTGATTTAAAAAAACAGAATTTTTTCAAATTTATAAATATAAGTATTGAAATACTGCCCGAGCGAAGAGAGAGCAAATTTTTTTCGAAAAATCATTATCAACTTTTAATTCTTTGCTTAAAGAATTTTAAAAAATAGAAATTTTCAAGTAAAAATTTGAATTTTTGCTTGAAAATGCGAAAAAAAGTGACTTTGGGACGAAAAAAGTGACTTTTAGTGACCTTTGGATGAAAAAAGTGACTTTTAGTGACCAAAGTCGAAAAAAGTGACCAGCTATGATGCCTGTTTTGGATGAGTATTACTTTTGATAATAAAATACTTTGTATTATGTCTAATTCTACTCATTTTTAAATTTTGAGGCCCTTTTTGATGATTATTTCTAACAGTAGCCGAAAAAACAAAAATTTGAGGTTTGAGATAATACTCATAAAAACTGGTTTCCACCAGCTAGCGTTTGTCCTTTTTCTGGGGAAAGCTATCTCCTCCCCCCCCCCCACCACTTGAGTGACCCTTTTAATACATTTATTGGTACACCATCATGAACAAAAAAAAACGAAAAAAATTCAGGCCGGAATATTCACCGAGTCAAGTACTTTACTTCCTAATTTGAGTGGACTGCAACGTGCATAAAAAACGAACAATCAGCCAAATGCAGGGTTGTTCTGCATGTAAAATAACGTAAAATAATCGTGAAAAATAAAAAATGTAAAATAACTAAACTGTATAGAATGCCATAAAATAATGCTGAAAAATACTCCAAACAGTGGTCTAAAACACTGAAATGTTTGATTCACATTATTTTACGACTGGCCGAACATGTCAAAAAAATCCATTATTTTACACGAGTTATTTTACGTCATTTTACTCCTTCTTTGCGATAAAAAAAACTGGTATATATTTACAGAACCACCCTGGCGAAATCCTCTCTTTCAAAACATCAGTTTCCATGTAGAACAGGGATCGCAATCGGAGGAATCGGAGTATCCTCAATTATTCTGGAAATTCTCCGAAGATCAACTGGTAAGTGCACATGAAATTCACTTCAACTCGTATTTCTAAAATTAACGAGACTAGTCTCAAATCAACTATTTTTCTCAGCGTATTTTCTACAGAGAAATTCACATCCGAGTATGGGGAACGATACTTAAAGACAATGACGACAAAATCACCGATTTTAATACATTCCTCGGCATCGCAAACTTCACTTTTACGGCAAAAATCGACAATTCTTCTAATCGCGCCGGAAATTTGGATATTTCGTATGATTTCTCAAGCAGTGGTTACTGGCATTGGTTAACTGATAACGTAGTAAGTAAAATATAAATTTAGCCCCCTTTCCTTCATCAGTAATCTACATACCTAATGCGCAATTTCCAGGATATAATTTATACCAACGAAAATCTATCAGATCACGATAGAGAAGAAACAGCTCGAAGAATAACTGCAGCACTGCCAAAATTGTTGCACGAAAATATCAATAACAACTCAAAATTTGCCAACTCTCTCAATCAAATTTTTCAATCCTATACTCAGCCTCGCGTCGAACTAATTTCAAAGCATCCGGATTTCCTTCGCAATCCTCAACAGTATCATTACCTGATACCTACATTTCCTTTCCTTTGTTTCGAATTGAAACGAATCGTTATCAATGGACTGTCAAATTTCGATTCTTTCAAGGTGCACAAGACGTCCCCCTTTTTTACACACACTCTGCTGATGAAAAATCTCCGAGGGAGTATGGTTTTGGATTACAAATCTAAAGAGGAAAAGTCTTTAGAATTGGAATTTCAAATAAATTCGCTTTTCGTAATGAAAAAAGACGAAAATGGCTGTATTAAGGCGCAGGCGAAATATTATTCCGTAGGTCCGACGGTGCCAGGCACTAAATATTTGAGTACTCGCCAGCAAGAGTTGCTTATGAATGCTCTGGAATCGGCCATCGCGTCGTCGATAATGCCTTTTACGAAAAGTGAGTCGTTATAATTATTTTATTTGGCAAAAGGTCTCGAAAATTGGTCATTTTGCATTTAAAATTCCTAGTTCGGATTTGAAAAAAAATAAAATGAAATTTTAAAACTCTTTTAAAATTTTTCACCATGACTTTATTTTTTGAAAAAATGGGGCGACTGTCGACTGATTGAAAATCTCTTAATTAATGTTGAAATACATTTTTAAAGAAACGTTTTCTAAAGAAATATCAACACATTAGGGGTTTTTGAACACCCAATAGAATCTGAAATTATTTTAAACACGGAAGGGACCATATATTTGTACCAAAATCAGATGATCTAATAATCATTCATTAATTAAAATTGATAAAATTGCTCCATATACACAATAATTATTTCAACAGTATGATTCTATATTTTAATTTCGTTTATTTTTCTTTTCATATCATGGAATCATTCAATCAGTTGGAAGAATTTGTGATCTGGATACGTCGTTGGAAGAAATCCAAATTTCAAACAAGTCTGACTGGAACACGATTAAAAAATCGTACAAAGAATGGATTCCATTCAGTGAAACCACTAAAATTTTTCCTCGCGATAAAAAGGTGACGAACTGACAGCAGAAATGCCTTCAGCTATCGAGAAAAAAATTTCAAAACGTACGAATAAGCAAGGTAAGAAAAGCGTGGAAACTGCTGCTGGGAAAACCTTTAAAAAATTACAGTTTCACAAGTTATAGTTTTTAATTGTGCTTGCAAATCTAAATAGGTATTTAATAGAAATTTCAAAAAGTAATTATCTATAAGGTATAAGTTGATATGATTTATTCTGAAAAAATATCAAAATATATCTAATAATGAACTGTTACGAATTGTACCAACTCCTTCATTCATTTAATTGGTGAAAATCACTGATACATATTCAGAATAAATAGCACGAAAAGAAATCAATCAGATAAAAATTGATATGAGATTGTACTAAAATGAGACGGATAAATGTAAGTATCTAAAAAGAATTTTCGATATTTTTTCCTAAAAAATTAATTTTGTACAATGAAGATTATTTTTGACCCCAAAATGACATCGTCAACCCTCTCTGCCGAGGCATAACCTTGAAAAAAATAATTAATACACTCTGTGCGCCATCTCAGGCTCTATTTCGTCACATGAAGCACTCGGGTGAATTGAAAAAAAGGAAGCAGCCCAAAGAAGAACGGAGCAAAAAAACCTCAAAAAGAGCCCATTTTAAAAAAAAAACGTAAGGTTTTTCTGAAAACCTTGATCATCCTCCAAACAGGCGTGGTTTGAGTTTCTACATTTTCTTGAACCACTGATGATCTTTTGAAAAGTTGCAAATCGCTTGAAAATTTATTGATTTTATAAAATTCAAATTACTTACTCAAACACCACAAAATCAAGACAACGATTTTTTGGTCGCCTAAAAAATTCGTTGATGACTTTTTCAAAAAAATTTCATGGAAGTGCTGCCAACAGCGCAATAATTGATGAAATTTTCATAAAATTTCATTCGGCAGCATTTCTGCAAAAAAATTTAGAATTACTTTTCAAGTCATTGCATGAGCAACTTGAATTTTCATGAAAAATGTGTGAATCAAAATGCATTTGGCAGCACTGACACAAAAATTTTCAAAAAATATCATCAAAAATTATTCTAAACGTCCAAAAAAAAATTTTGGATCGATTTTAAGGAGTAAGTGCGTGATTTTACTTTGGTACAAATAAAAATCAAAAAATCTTTTAACTTTCGATTTGGAACTTGGAAGACGAAAAAAAAATCCAATTTCGTGATCAATGATTTAAGGAGATGTATGAATTCAAATGTGCTTTTTCACGGATCGATCGAGATTCCCAATCAAAATTTTATTGGAAAGTCTCCCTGTCAAATTCTCTCATTCCGAATCAGTGAAAAGTCACTGATAAACAGTCAGAATTGCAGCACAGGAAAAATCAGTAAACTTCACTGATTATTCAAAGAATTTCACAAATTTTTAAGTTAATTTCATAATTATCCCTGAGTTTTTAGTGAATTTCCACTGATTTCCAGTGATTTTCTTTCACTAACTTGCTTTCAGTAAAAAAATTTTCACTGATTTATTACTGTGCTAGTGTGCTGCAATTCTGACTGTTTTTCAGTGTTTTTTGATAAATTTTACTGATTCAAAAATGAAAGAGAAGTGAACCACCTCATCAATTTTCATTGAAATCTAGAATATTATTTTTTTGGTCCATCGTAATAAACGTCCACAAATTTTTCCATTCTTTTCACCACAAAAATAACCTCGTTACAGGACTTGGAAAAATTTTTGACTTTTTTCAATTTTGGTACTTCTCAAAAAAAATCTTAAAACCCAAAATTTTAAAAATTTTAAAAATTGAAATATTTAAAAACTAACAGTTGCATATGATAGAGTTTTGGATAAGGATAAAAAATCATTGCATACAATTTTTACCCAATCAAAAATTTAAAGGGGCAAAAATTTACAAAAAAATCAATTTTTCGTGAAATTGGCAACACTGTCTCCCCCACTCAACTCTTTTCAAATATTTTGAGTACAGCGTTGACGTTGTCCCTAGCCTACCTACACGTAGGCAACCTTTCGTTCAGATCAACGCAAGGCAATGTGAAGCGATTTCTCTCTAAATTACAAAAAAAAACCTTGTGTTTCGAAACTTTTGGGTCACCCTGTAATAATCACAACATCACACGTGCTTGGATTTATTTTGCAGCCATCTAAATCATTTCAGATTTTTTGGATAGGTGGCAAGTACAAAAATCACTCAAAAACTGTTTTCCATTTCAATTTTCATCAAATTCGAAGAGAAAAAATGGCCAAATGGAAAAATCAACGTCTGATTTGTATTCAGCAGATCTAATTATCCCTTTTTACATAAATTGAGCGACCCTTTTATTCAAAGCCTCAAAACGACTTTGTTCATTACTTTTCCACGCACGACTCGATTGATAGAAAAAATTTAGGCAAATAAATAAATTTTGGGAATTTCTTAAAAATAATGTTTATTGAAGTACCTATTTCGATGCGCAGAACGCAAATCTGGCATTCGTTTTTCGACTGACCTTTTTCCTGAAAAAATGTTCAAAATTTGTTTTCTCATTTCAACAGATTTTTAAATAACTTTTTTCATTGATTTCCTTTTAATAAAAACTTCCCTCTGATTTCTCCTTAAACTGCAACTCTACCTACATTTTCAAAGATTCTCACTTGATTATCAACTAAAAAAATACTCTTTTTAAACGAAAAAATTGATTTTGTTAAAAATAAAAGTACATAGGTACAGTAAAATACCAGACTGCTTCTTGAAAATATTTATATATTGATAGATTATCACAGCACATCGTTATATTTTTTCGTATCAAAATTGATCTCTGAAATTACCATTCCTCCATTCTAATTACAAGAAAGATTTAATCAATATAGAAAACACACGTATCATTTGATTTGACAACAGTGAAGTACTTAGTCGTTCATCATGGATTTATATTCCACAGCAAAGCTTTTGTTCTTCCTACTGTTCGAATTGAAAGGTAACAAAAAAAACTCACTTTCCTACTTCAAAATGAACTAATAAATAAGAATCTTATACCCCAAACACTCCACATTGGTAAAAAATTTTGACACAATTTCAGACATTTTTCTAACTCGAGCAATAAGTTTGGAAAACGACATCACAAAACCTTTAGATAAATGGATCGCCAAGATATTCACAATTGATGCAAACACAGCTTGCAATTTATTCGCAACCATCACCGATTACAAACTGAAAGAATTCGAGCACAATTTGACCCAAAAAGTGCACCGTTTCCAATCAAAAGTGTATTTTCAAAATGTCCATTTCATGACAAGAACGGAATCGGACGAGGAATCGCCGGATTCGCGAAAATCCAAAAAATCTCCAGTTATATCGGACGAATCGGATAAACCACTGACATCTGAAATTTTTTGGAAATTTTCCGAAAATAAAATAGTACGTAGACTTATATATTTCCTTCCTGAATCCCAAATCAATCAAAATTCTCAATTTTCCACTCACAATGCGGGGAATTAACCCACTCGTATGATTCGCAGGATATTTTCTTCGAAGAACTCTTCCTGGAAGCGAAAGGAACCATCTGCGCACAAAAAAATGAGCCCTACCTTGATTTCCATACATATATTGGCATGTTGAACGCGACCTTTTCCGCAGTAGCATCCCAATCACCCACCAATCCAAATCGTTTGAAAATCTCGCAAAATTTTACCCATACCGATTTCTGTATTTCCTTCGACGAAGATGAGGTAAAAAATCGAATTTTTTTTTAGAAATTACTCAATTTTAAATACTCGATTGCATTTCAGGATATACACTGGACCAACGTGGGAATACTAACACCAGCCATTAAGAAAACCGAATTCGATCCAAACAACCTGGACGATTACACCGCCTACGACTACGATAGTCGCATAGGCATAGATAAAAATTCAACGGACGAAGACCCTCGTCAAATCTCATCGGCCGAGCAAACGGAACAATTAGAACGAGAAATCACACCACTATTGGCTTCGATGGTACGCGAAAATCTCATTCGCAATGAAGAATTCGAATACGAAATCAAGGAAATCTTTCATGCCTATAACCAGCCTAAAAAAGAGATAATCTCAAAACATCCGGATTTCACGAACAATCCTCAACAATATCACTACCTAATACCAAAAATCAATTATTTGAATTTTATATTGAAACGTATCGTGATCAGTGGCCTATCGAATCTGGATTCGTTCAAGGTTCACAGAGCGTCTGGGATTTTCACTCACACTCTGCTCGTGAAAAATGTCGAAGGGAGTATGACTCTGGATTACGGAACGGAGAATGAAGCACCTTTGAAGATGAATTTCCACGTAGATTGCCTTTTCATATCGAGAAGAAAAGATACCAACTGTGTTTACGTACAAGCCCAATATTATCATATTATTCGAGCAAAGGCCAATACGTCGTTGACCAGTCGTCAATCGGAAGCAATGGTGCATGGTTTAGAAACGGCCATCGCGTCTTCGATATTGCCCTGGGTGGAAGGTGAGTTATCAAAGTTGAATAAATATGGCAGATTTTTAGGAAAACTAGCTATAATTTTTAAATTCCATTTTTTTTGGGGGGGGGGGAGGGGGAATTGAACTATATCCTTTCATTTTCTCCATAGCTGAAACTCGTTTCAATTAAAGGTTAATTCTTTATCGAAGAAGATTATTAATAAAGATATAATATCGTTGATTTTAAATTAAGATTCCAATTTCGTAATGAAAGAATATTTGCTTCTTGTCTTACAACAGTTGGAAAAGTATGTGATCTCGAATCGCCATTAGAAGAAATCAAAATTACGAATATGTCTGATTGGAAGGCTGTAAAGGAATCTTATAGAGGATGGATACCATTTAATGACGACCTTGATAACAATGAAGCTCCGAAATTTCCATTCGATGTTTTCCAACGTTAAATGACCTCGCTGGCTGCAAATTATACAATAGTCCAACCGCAATACCTCATCTCGAATCTCGAACCTTCCATAATTATAAACGTTAAATTTTGTTAATTTTTGATAATAAAAATAACTTCGCCGAATCTCGTTCATCAAAAAGACCAGTATGAGGATTTTAAAAGATGAGAAATATATAACAGATAATCGAACTCATCTCTTCAATATTTTAGTCTTCTTTTGGTAGATTCTAATTGACATTTTCTATAAAAATGAACTTTGAACTTCCAACTGAAATATCTCGAAAGCATAGCTTTCTAGAATAAAACTAATTCAGGATGTTTAACAAAATTTCTTGAGGGCCACTCCCCTCCCAACAAAAATTCAATGCGTTCGTGTGCCTGGGGCTATCCCCCCCCAATACATTTTAGATCACCTTCAAGTCTTCTAAGAAATTAGAACGAGAATTTTTTTTCCGTTTCAAAATATTCAATTGTCTGAGGTGGAAGAGAAGAGTTTATATCTTAATTTTGAAGAAGAATTGTATAAAATCACTGAGCCCGAGCGAAACGAGGGCGAAAATTTTTGAAAAAAGAGCACCCAGAATCTGAAATTCTTTTATCAAAATTCGTGCTTTTTTTCGTGTTATGTTTTGACTTCCAAAAAAAAACTATATCTATGGACTCCTCTCCACATCTCCTTCCAAAAATTCGAAACATTTTTGAAATATTCCAATCGAGATCGTTGCTTACTGAGTCTTTTTATAAATGAGAGGCATAATTTTTTTCACACAAAAATATCAATTGTCTGGGCTGGAAAGGAGGAAGGTTCATACCATCATTTTGAAAAAAAATTGTGTAAATTCACTGAGCGAGAGCGAAAATTTTTGAAGAAAAAGACATTCAAAAGCTAAAATTTCTTCATTGTTTTAATCAATCTTTTAATATTAAAAGGGAGGCGAAATCCAACCCTTTTTTATTTTTGAAAAAAAGCTTGACCTTTGAGTTTATTTGAGTAAATTAGGCAAAAATCTTGACTTTTCAGTGCCCGCATGACTTTTTTTGAAAAAATCTTGACTTATCAGGACCGTTACACACCCTGTAATTGCACTCTGTAGAAAAGAAATTTTAAGCTCTACAATTTATGTTCCATTCATTTTTTCCGTAGAACCCTTCCTTTGCTCAAAAAATTGACCTCAAGTGACAAAAATTTCAAAAATCTGTAAAAAAAAATTTTTTCAAAAAATTGATAACTTCTGACACTTGAAATCAATTTTCTGAGTGAAGGAAGAATTCTACGGAAAAAATGAATAGAACATAAATTGTAGAGCGTAAAATTTCCTCTCTGTAGAATGCAATTAGTTTTTTTCTAGAAAGCTATGCTTTCGAGATATTTCAGTCGAAAGTTCAAAGTTCAACTTTCAAACAGACTTGTTTTTTTGACCGAGTTTTTCTCGGTAAGTTGATTTTGGCCAGTTGTCTCTTTTCGTAGACCAGGTCACATATGTGCTTACTTCTCTCCTGAGAGGAATTAACGTCTCCGGCGATGAACAGTTCAGTATGTTGATTGGTAGACCATTATGAATAAGATAAATTTTAAAAAATCATCGGGCCAGAATTTTTTCATGACCTGGACACCTCTTTTCAATTTTATCAAAACCGCAAAGTAACATTTTGAGGTTCTATTTGAGGTTCTATTGGGTATTCACAAATAACGAGTATCAAAGTTAATAAAATAATACCACAAATCATTTAAAATGTAAAAAAAAGTCAAATTTTCATGAAAATAGTTGAAAATGACGCAAAAAAGTTTAAATGTTGAAAAACATTTCGAAAAAATTAACGAAGCACCTATAACTAGATATAAAAAAATATTGGATTTTTTAAATTTAAATTAATTTTGACAACATTTTGAATATTCACATCCTATTCCCCATTTTGGTAACATTTTTTTTTAAATTGCGAAATAATTTTGATGAATATTCAGATTTTAAACGATTCTCATGCACTCGTGTACCTAAAATCAATTTTAATGATATTTCCATAAATTTTTTCTTCCTAACAAGAGAACCATTTCAGGTGTCCACCTTCGATTGGAACGAAACCTCAATTTTGGAATAAGCATATCCTAAAAGCTGCATGCTGATATCTCGATTTTTGAAAATTAAAAAATCAATTTTTGCAACAGAAATATGATATTTTTTAAAAACAGGTACCTACTTTATTATCAACCGCGATGAAACACGAAGGGGGTAAAAAATGCATCTTGACCCTTTTCTCTTCCTACGTGTCCACCTCATTTAACCCCTCAACCATTCTGCCACTGCTGAATAAAAACAAATGAGTAAGGTGGAGTGGGTACATCGGTGGGGGGGGGGGGGGGTCAAATAGTATCAATACCACCAATTTACATACATAATCATGGTGTCCACTATATTTCAGAAATGATTTTCCCTGACTTTTCCAGGTTTTCCATACCAATTTTTCGAATTTTTCCAGACCTTATAAATATGATATTCGTAAACCAGGGAGGGGGGGGGGGGGTGGTAATTTTTTCGCGTGATGTACTTACATGCCGAAATTTTGTATAAAAATGATATAAAATGCATAGGGCCTACGTTTTTTTTTTTCAAAATCACTAGATACTTTTTACGAGATCTTTCGATGCCCCTCTTCGGGTCAAAAAAAATATTCAAATTCAATTCTGAAAAATTTTTCGCCCATCCAACTCCCCCACGCCACAAAAATTTGAAAATTTGAATTTATTACCTACAGAAAAAAATTTAAATAAAAAGGAAAAACCAAGTATTCCAACGCAAAATTAAGTTTTGAAAAATGAAAAAAATCATGCCAGGGTGTCTACTAAATTGAGCGAATAAAAATTCGGATTTTTCCGAGCTAAAAATTAAAAATTTACTTCACATTTCATTCCTTCCTCCCCCTCCAAAATGAAAAACACTGGTCTCAAATTTATAAATTCACGCAATCCCTTGCAATTTTTTAGTTTGTACCAAAAAATAAAAAAGTGAATGTGAAGGTAAAATATAAATCATTTTATGGAAATATATGAATGTGTTGAGCCCGAGCGAAGCGAGGGCGAAAATTTTTGCGAAAAAATATCTTCAAAAAAAGAAAATATCACTTTTCCCTCATTCATGTTTTCCAAAACTTGGCCAATAATTTCGATTTCTGTTCCATTCCCTCCCTTTTTTTTCAACATCGTGGTCCAGGGCATCATGACATTTCTTTCTCATCACAGCTCATTAAAAAGTAATGTTTCCAAAAAACTTAGGATTAAAAATGAATTCTGTAGAAAGAAAGAGTGTAAATTATCCCGAGCGTAGCGAGGGAAATTTTTTTTGGATAATTCATTATTCAATGGACAAAAAAGACATGCATTTTGAATATCAATTTTATTGTACATTACGACCGATAAAAAATGATGAATAAAACAATAATTGGATAAAAGATGTAATAATTTGGCCCGAGCGGAGCGAGGGCGAAATTTTTTGAGAAATTTATAATAAAATAAGCAAAAAAACACTTTTCTAAATGATTTACCTACAATTTTTTTTGGATTTTCGGAAAATTCCAGAGAAAATTCTAAATTTCCCTGACTTTTCCCGGTTTTCCAGAGAATGGACACCATGATAATTAGTCCGGGAGCCCGAATAGGACATGGATTGCACCCCCCCGCCGATCCTCTGAAACATGATTTTTCTTGAAGGGGGCATCCTAGGCAATATTTTAAGCGGTTGTATTCAAAAAAAAAGTTGGCCCTACTAACAAAATGGCGGCCATTTTGATTGACAGATTCGCCCAAAATCGGAATTTTCACGTCTAACTCATTAATTGTGGGACTTACGAAAAAATGTATAATAACAAAAAATGTTCTACATAAAATTTAGAACATTTTTTATCATAACATCGAACTCGTGAAATGGTCGCGTTCGCGAGATATACGCGCGCGAAGTTGCGCGCGGCAAATTTTTCCATGTTCACTTGTTACCTATTCTGACTACGAGTTTACTTTCATCGCGGAAACGTGGTTTAAACCCTCGTTGATTGCAATTTACAAAATACTTCTCACATTTTCAAAATACTCACGTATGCAGTGGTCCACCCAGGGGGCTAGGGAGCTATAAACCCCCTCCCCAGGTTAGGAAAGGGGATTTTTTTAATTACAAAAATGTGGAGAAAAGGGCAATTTTTTGCTCTTTAAACATGATTTTTCTAAAAAAAAAAATGTCCTCTCTCCACTCGCGTAGTATTTTAATAATTTTATTTCTTAAATAAACATATAAGTATGCAACTATCTAATCTGAATCAGTCTTTGATAAAATTCTGCCGTTGAGAATCAATGATTTTCATTGAAAATTAAAATTTCGTGTGGCATATCGATTCTAACTAATTTGAGAGCGTAAAATATAAATATCAACTTACTTTTTGATCCGACCCTCTCCCCGTAATTTTTTGAAATATTCAATTCCGTATGATCACATCAGCCTGGAGGAAGGGGTTAGTTAGAGCACGGGGAGGAGGTCGGATTAAAAAGTAAGTCAATATTCGAATTCTACGCCCTCAAATTAGTTAGAATCGAAATGCCACGCGATATATATTTTTTCAATATAGTTTTTTCCCAAGAGGCTAGAGGGGTCCTAAATGGTCAAATCCAAAAAATAAGCAAATAGTTTTTTGAATTTTTCCCCTATCAAGAAGACAAATAGGTGAGTTCAGAGGGGTCGAATGAAAAAAAGTGAATACATATTCAAAATCAGCGCCTTTGAATTAGTAGTAATCGGTGCGTTACTTCAATTTTTCGATTTTTTTTTGAATTTCGGTCAAAATTGTAGACCCCTGTATCTCCCAGGGGTCTAAAGATCCCATCTTAAGTATTTTTTGGTTGAAAAATGGGTAAAAAATGCTACTCTCTGTAATTTTTCGGATTTTTAAATGGTAGTTTCATCTTTTGTTTTTATCGTAAAAGTTGAGTTTTTCCCAAAAAAAGTTCAACTTTGAGCTTTTCAAAATGTGATTACTGTTTTTAAATCTCCTATTAGTTATCTTTCATACCCCGTAAACAGTTTTTCCCCAAGTACAACCTATCTCAAGATTTTAGCCTTCAAATTTGGGTAAGTCGGCTAAAAAACGCAATTGCATAAAAATTTAGAAGCCCGCCTACTCACCCCCTTGAGAGCTAGAAAAAAAATGACTTTTGTGAATAGACCGCCAAGGGTAACTCTTAAAAAAAAATTTGAGCGAAATCGGAAAACCCGACTTCATTTTTGGTTTGTTTTAGTATGAAATAGTCCTGGAAGATCAGTGGAAAATCATTAATTTTCAATGAAAATCACTGATTCTCAAAGGCAGAATTTTTTCAACGACTGATTCAGATTTAGAGAGTTGCATACTATTATGTTTATTCAAGACGAGCGAAGAGAGGATAATTTTTTTTAGAAAAATCATGTTTAAGGAGCAAAAAATTGCCCTTTTCTCCACATTTTTGTAATTAAAAAAAATCCCCTTCCTAACCTGGGGAGGGGGTTTATAGCTCCCTAGCCCCCTGTGTGGACCATTGCACACGTGGGTATTTTGAAAATGTGAGAAGTATTTGTAAATTGCAATCAACGAGGGTTTAAACCACGTTTCCGCGATGAAAGTAAACTCGTAGTCAGAATAGGTAACAAGTGAACATGGAAAAATTTGCCGCGCGCAACTTCGCGCGCGTGTATCTCGCGAACGCGACCATTTCACGAGTTCGATGTTATGATAAAAAATGTTCTAAATTTTATGTAGAACATTTTTTGTTATTATACATTTTTTCGTAAGTCCCACAATTAATGAGTTAGACGTGAAAATTCCGATTTTGGGCGAATCTGTCAATCAAAATGGCCGCCATTTTGTTAGTAGGGCCAACTTTTTTTTTGAATACAACCGCTTAAAATATTGCCTAGGATGCCCCCTTCAAGAAAAATCATGTTTCAGAGGATCGGCGGGGGGGTGCAATCCATGTCCTATTCGGGCTCCCGGACTAAATACATACTTCCATTTTTACGCCCAAAACATACAGTTCAGTACGATTTTATACCTATTATCACATTTTCAAATAATAGTATTTTTCCCATAACCCCTTCCTTCAGGACTCTCCATCTCCTCTGCCAATGGTCGAACAAAAAAACAAATTTTACAAAAAATGTTTGAAATTGACTATAGAACAAAAAAGTACAAAGCTATTTTCACCCCAAAATCAAATCCAAAAGAGATAGAACCGAAAAACCATTTTTTGGAGAGTTGAACCTCCATAAAAAAATTAGCAAGTGGTTTGAGGGAACTCTTAGGGGTTACTCAGAGGATCACTCTCGACAGTTTTCCGCCGTAAAAGCTTTTCTGGGCAGAAATGATTTTTCATTTCCTAATTTACCTACACTATATGGCACGAATTGAAACTCACAGTTCAAAAGTGTTTTCTTGAATGATGCTAATTTCTGAAGCTCAAAAACTCAAATTACACTGGCGATTTTAACGAAATTCTCACCATAGCACATTCTTTCCCATCCTTCTCCTCCCTTCCTTTCAAATTTGAACAAAATAGCTTGATCGTATGCCCCCCTCCCTCCCCCAAAATAGAATTTTCGGGTACAAAAAAATCGATCGTTTTGATTTTTAATCCAATCGGGGTATAAAAGTACCTAGATACGCAACAGTCATTGGAAAATAGAAAATTTCAACAAATAATCCCTGAAGAGGGCTCAAGCATCAAAATGGTGGCTTAAAAATGAAAAAAATCTTCACAGGATCAAAAATGGTGAATAGTTGACATTTTTTTTTCGAAATCTCAATCGATTTCTGCTGTTTTATATTTTTGATAAAGCACTTTTTTCGCAGTTTTTTTCCCTGAACCAAGCAAATTATTTAGATTTTCCAACAAAACACCACAATAGGACTCTAAAATAACATAAAAATTACTTATACAGATAGCAAATCTTATCCCTAGATCTTTCAACGATACAATATGATTAAATATTTAGCAACCTTGAGAAATTCAAATTACTCCTGATCACCAATTCGATAAATAGGTAAGAAATGCGCATTCGATGTAGAAATCCAACTAAGGCATCTATAACATGTTGATAAATCAAATTAAGTATTGATCTACGTAGTTGGAAACCCGATTTGCAATTTTTTCACTATTTTCATCGTCAAAATGAAGCACTTAACGAAGATATTGTTCCACATTTTGTTGGCGTTCACGTTCAATAAAGGTATGAAAACTATATAAATTTAATATTTAAATAATAGTTCTAGTTCCAGACTGAAATTAATTCAAATTCTGCTCTACTCAATTGCAGGCACGTTTTCAACGCGTTTGCTCGAACCTGTTTCCATGGAATATGACATCACGAAAAAATTAGACAATTGTATTACAAATATGTTCAACGGTGTTGATTCGGACACAGTGCGGAGTGAGTTATTCGAGTTGAGGACGCACACATTGAACGAATTCGATTATAAATTCGATTTCAAGGCTGAAAATTTCAAAAACAGGGTGTCCTTTCGTGATATCACTTTCTTCGTAACAAATAGCATGTGGCCAGAAATCGATTGGGATTTTTCCGAAAATAAAATGGTAAAATGTAAACCAAAAATCAAAATGATGACCTTGATCAACATAATATAAAATTATTAATGTACAAATGCCCTGTCCTATAATTTTACAGCATATATCAGTCGAAAAACTCTTCTTCAACGTATTAGGAAATTTAGACTTGACAAAGAACGAATCGTACCCAGTTCAGGCCGAAATTAAGTTACTCAACGCCACCATAACCATAATTGCATCATCGAAAACTCCGACCCAAATAAAATTATCAATAACGCAAGATTCATACAGCATGGTGCATGGTAAAGTAAGTACGAACCCTGGCAAAAATACTTACAAGGGAGGTATCCCAACTCAAAGTAAAATTCTGAACCCAAACAAGAAATATCGAAAGCACATCATAACAGGACCCCGTATCCAAAATTTCAGGTGCTGAAGTTCATTTCTCGATTTTTGGCGAATTTTTAAATTTTATCCAGGAAAATGCCTAGCCCAAAAATGAAAATTTGAACTCAAAATTGCGAATTTTGGAAAATTATGTTTCAATCGATCAAATAGGTCACCAATATGGATAATCCGCAATCATAGGTGCTGAAGTGCATATGGACCATTTTTATAGGCTTTTCTCCAGTACTGGAAAATTCCAAAATTTTCTGGTGGCTCCGAAACGTCTCAAAACCGCTTCCAATCGATTCAGGAGGTCGAAAATAGGGTATACACCAAATTTCAGATTTTTTCGTTGATTAGATCAAATTTTCATATTTCGCAGGGCAGAGGTAATTTTGAAATTTCAAAAATTCTCTAAAAATCGAGAAATGAACTTCAGCACTTGAAATTTTGGATACCGGGTCCTGATATGATGTACTTTCGATTTTTTTTTTATTTGGGCTCAAAATGTTACTTTGAGTTGGGATACCTCCCTTGTTAAGCATACATGAACGTCCAAAATAATCCATTATGATCTAGTTGCAGGACTATTTCTGGTCTACTCTCGACAATAGAAACAATATGAGCACAATACCGGACGATAAAAAAAATATAGTGAACTCGGTTTTAGTGGAAGCACTCCCATTGATGTTGATCGAGCACCTGAATCAACACCAAATTTTCGATAAAATTTTCAAATGTTACAGTCAAGGGAAAAATCAAATCATTTCAACGTATCCCGATTTCTTCGACAATGAACAACAATTCTACTACCTTATACCGAGAATTCCATTTTTCTGTTTTTATTTTAAGCTCATGGTGATCAAAGGATTATCGAATTTTAAATCGATGCATGTTCGCACTCTGAGGTATCCTTTCACACATATTCTGCTGATTGAAAATATCGAAGGAAGAATGGAATTGGATTATGGAACGATGGACGAGAGTCCGTTGAAATTGACTTTCGTAATAGATTATTTGACTATATCGATCAACAAGGAAAACAAATACGTGAATGTGAACGCGCGATATTACTATATTAATGGAACCAATGGACCTTTAACTTATCGTCAGTCGCCGATGATAATGCAGGCAATCGAATCATCTATTGCATCTTCCATACTGCCATCGATGACAGGTTGGTTAATTTGGTTTAGATTTCAATTTAGTTAAAACTTATGCTTTTTATGAATCAATTAGGTATTCTAATTGATTTCACCCTGGACTAAAAACGAAATTGGCAGGAAAATATTAAAATTTCTCAAGCTCCCTGCTCCCATAAAATCATACTCAAATTTTTTATATTATGTAAATTTGCATTTTGCCAAAAGACAAATTTTTTCAATGCAATAGGTAGTTACAAAGCACAAAAAATTGATCATCTCAAAATAATCTGTCCTCTCATTCTGAATCAGTGAAAAATTATTGAAAATAAGTCAGAAAATTGCAGAACAGAATTTTTTAGAATTTTTCAGCGAGTTTTTTTAACTGGATTCAACTTGTGCTGCAATTCTGAATGTATTTTAGTGATTTTTATTGATTTTTAAAAATGAAAATGTGTAGGTAATTGATCGAATGAACTTTCATAACAAAAAATAATGAAATTTAGATATTTCTTGACAACTTTTATCCATAGCACATGCTTTTTGGGAGATTTTTGTTGTAAACCATAAATTTTTAAGCTCCTGTTTTATTTAAAAATTGAAAAATAAAAATTATTTCACTTCAACCTTCCCAAAAAAAAATTGAAAAATTGAAAAATTGCCTAAAAATCTGATCCTTGTCTAAACATTTTTCAAAATTTAAATTTTGAAGTGATTTTTCTGACATACCTAATGATAAATTTTAATTCGTGGTATCATTTTAAGAGTTTTTTTTCTTTTGTGCAGTGGAGAGGACATGCGATGTCAAAATCTTAGAACAAGAAATCCAAGTTACCCAAACATCAGATTGGAAGACCATGAAAGAATTGTACAAAGAATGGATCCCATTCAATGATGAAGACGCCCAAAAAGAATCTTAAATTAAAATAGTACTGGATGAATGATAACATACCTTAAAAATAGCTGAGGGGAGAATGTTGTATCATGAGGTATAAGAGAGTATCAATGCCATAAAACACTCACCTGCAACAGAGAAATAAATAAATTACATTAGATTGAATAATTAATAGGTAGGTTCAAGTATGTAGGTAGCTAGGTACACAGCTTACACAATATGAAAAAAAATGAATTTAAAATCAGCTTAATCTCCCTCCATTACAAAATACCAAGACCTTGATTTTTTTTAAACTTTGTATTTTACTTACATTTAAATTTAGTGAATCTTCAAGTATAATAAATATCTAGGTATGTATTTTTTAATATAACAAATAAATTTCTTTGAACCAATCAAAAATCAAATTATTTACTAATTGTTAGGTAGATATTTATTGAAGTAGAAATTTCCAGAAAATGGCTCATTTCGAAAAAAAAATCCAAGGCTCAAAACGTGATTTTTTTTTAAATTCACATTTTCAGAACAGAGATTTATGCCACGTTGAACCAACTTCAAGTCGTTTTATATTATAGGATTTCAATAGCACCCTTCATAATTATTATAAAGTCCAAATTTTTATGATTTTTTTCTACGTTCAAAGTGATGGAATATTTTTATTTTGTATACTTCAGGGTGAAAAGTTTATTGCTGCGTGTAGACCTTTTAAGGGAATATTTTGCAATTCCCTGGGTAAATTCACATGGTATTTTACTCATCTGCGCAACTTTTAAAATTTTTAATTTCCACCCTTGTTTTTAAAAAAAATTGATAAACCTCTAAAAATGTCATAAAACAAAATTTTGACGATTTTCCTTCAAGTTTTTTTTTCATATTTTCATGAAGTTTTGCAAATTTATCTAAGAAAATAGGGTACTATTTGATTTTACAGCGTTCCAGGTTGTTCTGGTTAAGAAATCATTTCCAGAGACACTCGCTTTAATTTTCACAATTTCGGAAATCATTGGCACATTCAAATTTTAAAAGTGCTTCATTTATCATAATAATGAATAATAATTTAAAACGACCAATTGAAAATGAATGAGGGGAGGAGGAGGGGGAGGGGAAACAAACCAATGCAAATTTCATGGGTACAAAAAAGTTGGACAATAATTTTACAGACTCGGAGCCTGGTCGTGGAGATGAAAAGGAGGACAAAGAGGAAAATCCCTAATAAAGGCAAAAATGTATTATTAGTTGAAAAAAGAATTTTATCTTGAAAAAAATGTACTTCGAATTGGAATTTTTTTTAAATTACATTTCAGCAGGAAATTTTCCATTTCTACCCCCCTACCGCTTTCCCATCAGCTAAATCATTTCCCACAATTTTTTTATCAACGTATAAATTAAAACTTTTCTTTCTTCGATCTTTTTGGCAGTTGAAATTAAAGTAAGTAGATATTTCAAGCTTATCCAGAAAAAAATTTACATTAAACAGGAATTAAATTTTTTAAATGGAAATAATTGTTGATCTAATTTTATGACTTTTCCAATATCTTTCAAATATACTCCGGAATTAATAAAGGGGGATGGGCGGTGACAAGGAATTTTTATAAAAATTACAATCTGATCATAAAAATAAATGAAACAGAAAAAAAATTATGTCATGGAATGAACTTAAAAGACAAAAAAAAGAACGATTCTTCAAAAATTAAAAAAAAAATGCAAAAAAACGAAAAATAAAAAATTAGCTGAATAGGTATGCTCCAAAAATTTGGATTTTGTTATACATTCTCAAAAAATGTCTAAATGTTTCTATCTATCAAAAATGGAAAAATTCTTCAACAAATGATACTCTTAAGTATGGTAGGTACTTAAAATTCTTTGAATATTTATGTTCGAGGCTTTTTCATAACTTTTTTGACCATTCTGAACATTTATTAAATTTATTTCAACATTTTTTCATCAAATTATTATTTTCTTTCAAAATTAATCACTATACTCGATTTAATAATTAATTAATATCTAATAAACATAAATAGACGGACGATTTGTACATCTAAAAAGCAACAACCTAATATGCTTTTCTGTAATTATATTTGAAATGAACTAATCTATCATCATCATGATTACATCAAGTTCTTAGAACTTAATATTTACCAAGTATTGATCAATTTATGAATAAACGATTCATTAAAACCCATAAATGATCAATATTGAATTTTGTTGTTTTGATTGAAAATCAAACGCCAAATGTGAAATCAATTTTTAAATTAATTTTCAAATTTTCAACATGGACAAAAAAAATTACAACTTTTTTGTAAAATGATCAAAATGAGTAGGTATCGAATTCCAAAAATCATAATGAGTCGAGATAACTCGCAAATTTTCTATTTCTATTTAGGTAGTAGGTACCTACATTCGAAACATAACAGGAAAATAATTTTCATAAGACACGTGCCTCAATCCATTCAAAATAATAATTTGAAAGTTTAAATGTACTCGAATTTTAATTACCATTTTCAGAATATTTCAGTTCCCAGCTTGAAATTAATCAGTAATGCCCAAAATCCAAAAATTCTTCACTGATGATTTCAATGTTCAAAAATGTAATTTTGATCAATAAAAAAAATTATATGTACTCGAAAGATCAAAATTGAATGAAAAAATTGCAATTTCGAAACCTCCCAATAATCTGAGTTGAAATGAAAATGATGAAAAAACTCATCCGGATCATTAAATACTTACTTTTCGTAACATTGCTAATTACACAATTCGATTTTGAAACTATTATCTCCGAATTGGTGATCCGATGTTTTGATAATTTACAATAAATTTTCGAAATCATGTACAAAATGGCAATATAAATTCGACCCATTTAATTAATACAAACACTTATTGAGTTGGAAATAAACCTGAAAGTTCTCTCTCGGCTTTTCATTTTTTTACAATTTTTATTCAAAATGAATTACAAAACTGCGACCTTGTTTTTTGTTCTCTTCATACTGAAAGGTAAATATCAAATTCACAATTTTTTTCCAATTTTAACCATACTTGGAATAATTTATTCGATATTTTTCAGAACTTCTCTCAACTCAATCCGTCCTCGCATCATCTTACCAATTCGACATCACAAAAGCTCTCGACCAATGGTTCTCCGAATTATTCACAATCGATTTGAACACGATCAAAGTGAGGGAATCTTTTTTCGCAGCAGAACACTACATATTGGCGAATGTCGACTACAATGTCAACCAGAAAATAAAACCTTTCGGAAAAAAGATTCATTTTCAAGATGTGAAATTTTACCAGCACTGGAATGACAAGGATGGAACGACGAGAGTCTCGCAAATGAATTGGAACTTTCCCAAGAATAAAATTGTAAGTACAAATTGATTTGTGTATCCTATTTTTTTTAAATTTTCAAATCAATTTTTTTTCCAAATCACTCTTCCACTCGTTTTTACAGAGCGTAGTTCTGGATAAATTCCGAATGACCGTGGAGACCAATATTCGCAATGCATCGAATGAACCAGGCTTTAAGATTTTTACCACGTTGAATTTCCGCAATTTCACATTATGTGCCACTCTTCCATCGACCAACACAAAGAACATCTCTTACGATATTTCTTACGGCCATTACTACCTGCATAATTTCGGGCACGAAGTAAGCAACTAAACTCCTAGATTTAAAAAAAAAAAAGATACCCTCGTCGATGTGAAAATCACAAAAAAAATTAATTCCAGGAGGAAATAAAATGGTCCAAGGAAGACGAAGGAACCCTAAGACTGAACAAAACCGAAGAGCTAGTCAAAGAAATTAAATCAGCTCTGGTCGTCTTGTTATGTGAAAACATGAAACGTAATGAAAATTTTATCCGTGCCTTCGATGAATTAAACACAATTTATACCCAGAATAGAAAAGAAATTATTTCCACCCATCCCAGCTTCCCGAACCAAGAACAGAAATATTACTATCTCATACCCAAAATACCATTTTACCGTTTCGTCTTGAACAGTGTCTTGATTAAAGGATTATGGAACGTGGAATCACTCAAAGTCTACAATTCACCGGATATTTTCACTCATTCGTTGCTGATTAAACACGTCCAGGGAAATCTGATTTTGGATTACGGATCGCAATACAAAGAGGCTCCGGCACCTTTGGAACTGAACTTCAGAATCGATTATCTTACGATTTCGATTCGTTATAAAGTCAATTGCGCGCATGTTGAAGCGAAGTTTTATGAGTTCAATAGCACAAAAGGACCGTTATCTTATCGCCAATCGACCATTTTGATGCAGAGCATCGAATCGGCTCTTGTATCTGCCATAGTCCCGTCGAAGGAAGGTGAGTCATAGTTGCAAATTCACTTTACATTTTTATAGACTACTCTGATAATTTATTTGGGGTAAAAGAATCTGAATAATTTATGTCTGCGGAAAGATAGCCTAATTTGAAGGATTTTTAGAAGAGATTTCGTAGGTAACAGAAATAAGCTAAGGACTGATTCTTGAGATCTCAAAAAACCACATTTCAGTTTTGAAAAAACACTAATAATGAAGTTGAAAACCATTTTCCTAAAAATCCCAATCGTATTTTTAAAACTGAAAAAATTTGGTATAGGCTAAAAGTGGAACCACCAAAAAATAACGCCAGTCAAATAGATGAATGAGTGTTCATAAAATGATGAAAAGGTACAAATTCCTGGTTTTTGAATTAAAATTATTCATAAAATGACTAAAATTTTCATCATCGCATTTTTGGAACGACAGATTAAAAATAGTAAGGCTTCCAATTCAGCAAATAATCAACCTCGAGTATTTTTAGTTATTGTTATTGAAATCGCTTCTTTTTTGAAATGATGTAATTTTAATTTGATGTTTGTTTTTTCTTTTCATAAATACGACAAAAAGCATGGAGAGTGTGCGATATCAAACTTCCAATTGATGAGTCTAAAATTATCGGCAGCAAATCCGAGCCAAACTGGGAAAAGATCAGAGAAGTTTACAGCGAATGGATTCCTTTCCCAGAAGACGAAACTGTCAAAATCTCTAAATAAACTTCGCGGATTATTTTAAGTATAATAAATTTAAAATTAAAGAAAGGCATTAAAATTTTTTATTATTGAAAATGGAGTTGTTTTTTCTTTAGATTTCAAAAGCGTATTAAAATTTGGATTTTTTTTTTTTTAAAATTTTACGCCATATTCCGATCATGAAGAAATTAAATATATCATCACGAAAAAAGACCTTTTAATACATTTGACCAATATTTTAAAAAATGTTCGAAAATATTGAATGGCACAAAGCACTTTTACAGAATATTCAATTTTAGTTAAAATTGCTCAATTTCGTAGGAATGGAAAATCGGACTATCTTCAAACTGTGAAAAAATTAACTTTCTTTATAAAAAAAATTTAAAACTATACTTCAAAATCTATTTCATGTCGAAAAATATGAAAATTTTAATAAAAAATCATTAAAAATCCTCCAAACAGTTATAAAAAAATTATTTCAGATATCCCAAAATTACTGAAAAATTGGGCACCAGCTCAAAATTCAAAAGAAATATCTAGGTGGTAGGTACCTAGCTACCTACTTGATTTTTTGATAAAAATTGATAAAACTTTATTCAAAATGTTCAAATTATTGGAAAAGTTTTTCAACCATAAATTTCATAGGGGCAAAAAATTCAATTTTCATAAAAATTAGCTGAAATTTATATTAAAAAGTAGATACTTTTTTCAATTTTCATCAATTTTTACCATAATTGGAATAATTTTGTATCAATTTGAAAAAAATTTCAGAAGTTTTTAAACATTTCCTTTGAAAATTTCAATAGTTGTTAGTATGTGAGTCTAGCGATTTCAATTAATTTTACCCAGATAAAAAAATGACGATTTTTTAATATGCTAAATTACCCATTTTCCATTTGATAACGTTGATTTGACACTTTTTCTGAAACAAATAATATAGACTTTTTTTTTATACAACCTCTCCAATAGGGTAGGTCAAAAAACCAAAAATTTTGATTTTTGAAAAGTTAATCCTGCAAAAGTTGTTGGCTGGATAGGCTAGAAAAATAAAAAAATTTCAAAATCGTTTCATATCTTCCGATCGCGCAAGAGCCTTCAACTCTTCAAAAATTGCTAAAAATTCAAAGAGCTTATTTGCACATTTTTTTTGAAAAATTGACATTTTATAACTTTTTTCAATTTTTCTTCAGAAGTAAAGAATTATAAGAAATTAAAAAAAAACTATAAAACATTAATTTTTTCAAAAAATTGTGATTATTGGTTTAAATAGTCCCAAAATAAGCTCTTAATTAA
The DNA here is from genome assembly GCA_033439095.1 of Pseudococcus viburni. Classification (NCBI taxonomy): domain Eukaryota; kingdom Metazoa; phylum Arthropoda; class Insecta; order Hemiptera; family Pseudococcidae; genus Pseudococcus; species Pseudococcus viburni. Next base: position 871,403 of record JAVBJF010000118.1, on the reverse strand, counting down.
TTTTGATAAATTTTGATTCTTTTGGAAATTTTTTGATCTAAAAATATTGAATTTTTGGTAATTTTTGAAGAATTGAAAGCTCTTGCGCGATCAGAAGAATTGAATCGATTTTAAAAATTTTCATTTTATTTTTCTAGTCTATCCAGCCAACAACTTTCGTTGGGAGTAACCTTTCAAAAATCAAAATTTTTGGTTTTTCGGCCCACCCTACCCTCCAAGTCTTCATTCGTTCTCATAACTGCAATCGAAACACAAAAAATGGGGGAAAAATGTTTTATTGCAAAAGGTAGGTCGTGCACCTCAAAAAAAATCTATAATTTAAATTTAGCATTTTAAACAGAAAATTCCATATGCAAGTTTTATGTAGAAAATTCAAATTTGATGGTGAGGGAGAAAAAAGGTTGTTGAGGGTCGTAGCCAAAAATTAACACAATTTTTGAACAACAAACGTCATTCCATTTAAGTTTTTCATTTTTTTTTGTATTTTTCACTAAATTTGGGCGCTAGCAGAGGGGATTAAAGGGGCTAGATTCTAAAAACAAGTTGATAATCGAACTAAGCTTATCAAAAAACACAATAAACGACACATAGCATGTAAAAATTTCAATTTTTTCACTCTCAGCCAAAATTATGGGATATTTTGACAATTCCCCACCCCCTCCAGGAAGCAAAAACTCAAAATTGAAAGTCATTGTTCAAAACTGAACATGGTTCGAGACGTACATTTTCATTTTATTTTTAATGGATTTATTGAATTTTTTTCCAAATGTGTTGGTAAAGGTTGAATTATTCATTAGAAAAATATCATTTTTTGGCTTTGAAAATTTTTATGAATATTTCTTGAAAGGAAATCGTAAAAAAGAGGTATAAACTCTGCTTCATGACAACGGCTGGGAATAAAATAATGGTTCTTTCCTAAAATAAAGAGTAATCAAAGACCACATCTTGTAAAACAATTTTGAGTGAAATTAAAAAACTCAGATTAAAATTCGGTTGAATCGAAATGGTATGACCCGACGTAGTGATACCCTCGGATCAATATCGATTCAAACCAGATTTTTTTACTTCCTTGATATTTCCCCTCCCCTCCATCCAAAATCTCACAACTGAAATTTCACAATACTGAGATAGTCAAAAAATCAATATAGAGGTTTGAAAATTTATTTCGATTTTTAGAACTCTCCAAACATTGAGAATCTAAAATAAGCATCAATTTGTACAACTCAATCGAGTTGATTTCAATTTACAGAAAAATATTTCATCCACTGAATCGAAATCATTCCTGTAAAAGGAGGACGCAAGTACCTAAAATGCAAAAATAATCCACAGACTCCATCTTTCGAAATAAATCCATACCCAAACTTAAAAAATTACATTCCAATGATATCTAAACATCTCATAAAACGACGGCGCATGCCAATTTCCAAACTATCTAAAATCATAAATCAATAATCGTAAAAAAATAAAATGAAAAATTTCCCAACGGGCCATTAGTATTTCTCATAACATTGTAAATTAAACCACCCTACAATTAAATTTTGAAACCACGGTGCTCTTTGAACTGGCTATCCGATATTTTGATAATTTGAAATAACTTTTCGATAAATAAAAAGTGCATTCAAAGTATAAATTATTCAGTTGAAACAGAAACTCGTCGTCATCAAGTTGCCAATCGTGACAATTGGTAACTCTCTAAATTTTTTTACGTTTTTGTTCAACATGAAACATAAAAATACGATTTTGTTTTTTGTTCTCTTCGTATTTAAAGGTACGTAATATCAAGAGAAAATTTTAACAATTTCAGAAATACTTAATCATTTAGCGAATAAATTCCAGAACTTTTCTCAGTCCATTGTATACCCGCTCAATCCCTCCAATATGATATTACCAAAGCTCTCGACAAATGGTTTTCCAAATTATTTACAATCGAGCCAGGCACCAGCAAAGTGAGAAAATCGTTCACCGCAGCCGAACACTACAACTTGGAAGAAGTCGAGTATAATTTAAACAGGGAAATAGAACCTTTCCAGAAGAAATTCTTGTTCGTAGATGTGCACTTTTATATGCACCGAGGAGACATTAATGGATCGTCAAAGACCCCCTCGCAAATCCACTGGAATATCCCCAAGAATCAAATAGTAAGTACGAATCATTTTTTCAAGACAGGCTTGTAATTGGCCTATTCCAAACCAACTCGAACCAAAAATGAAGTCGGGTCTTCCGATTTCGCTCAATTTTTTTACGAGTTCTTCTTGATGGCCATGGCCTATTCACATAACCACGATCATTTCTCTTTCACTTCTCGAGGGAGCTAAAGTGGGCCTCATAATTTTTATGCAATTGTGATTTTTTGACAAATTACCCAACTTTGAATGCTCATATCTCGAGATCGGCTGCATTTGGGAGAAAACTGTTTACGGACTTTGAAATAAAATTGATAGAAGATTCAAAAACTTCAATCATCTTTCGAAAAGCTCAAAGTTGAACTTTGGCGGTGAAAGCTCAGCTTTCATGATAATTACAAAATATGAAAATTACAATTTAAAAATCTGAAAAAATTACAAAAATTAGCCCTTTTTAACTTTTTTTCAACCAAAAAATTTTAAAAATAGGATCTCCACACCCCTCGGAGGGTACAGGGGTCCGCAATTTTGACCAAAATTCAAAAAAATCGATAACGTAAAGTAACACATCGATTTCTACTAATTCGAAGGCGCTGAGTTCAAATATGTTCTCATTTTTTTCATCCGACCCCTCTGAACCCCCCTATTAGCCCCCTTGATGAGGTCAAAATTCAAAAAAATGAAAAATAACTTGTGACCTGTCGTTTGTTAGGTTTTTAATAGCACTGAGTTCGAATATCTGCTCATTTTTTAGATTTGACCCTTCAGTGCCCCCCAGCCCCCAATTTTGGGGAAAAGTATGTTGAAAAATGAAAATAGCGTGTGGCATATCGATTTTCATTCATTTCAGGGGGTCTGTCTATCTTCACACGGAATGAACAACAAAATGTAAATCGTTCGTTCGAATCGTAACTTCGCAACCTGTTCAAGATAGCAGGGATGAAGAGCTAGCTAAATGCTAAAAGTTTAAAGCGAAAAGCTGAAAGTCGATCAAATTTAGGTAGCAAACCGAAAGTCGAGAGTTCAAAAGTTTTAAAAATAGCAAGCTAAAAGCTAGTCGAAAGATTTTTTTACAGATTCATTTTTTAGCATTTGACTCGAAAATTTGAAATCGAAATCAATAATTTTTCAACCAAAATTTTTTTTTCGATTCTCAAAACAGTTTCAATTTTTAATTTCCTATCCTTTTCTCCAGATATTTTCAACTCTAAAAAAATTTATCTTCAAAATATTTTTCAACTCTAAAATTTTTTCATCTAGAATAAAATTTTTATCAACTCTGAAATTTTCCCCCCCAATTTTTTTTTCAGGTAAGTTTAAAAAATTTTCAGCTCTGACATTTTTTCCAAAAATACATAGTTTTCATTTTTTATTTTTCAATTCTAGAAAATTTTTCTCAAAATTAAATCTTTTCTCAAATTTTTTTGCTCTCGAAATTTTTTCTCAGAAGTTCAATTTTTGCAGCTTTTGAAATTTTTTTTCTCAAAATTTCATTTTTTTTAGCTCAAATGTTTTTCTCAAAATTCTATTTTTTTTAGCTCAAATGTTTTTCTCAAATTATTTTCTAGCTCTGAAATTTTTAGAATAAAAACATTTTAACAAAAATTTGGGTTTAAGAAATTTAATGTGATAAAAATTTGAGAGAATGTCAAGTTTTTAAAAATTTGGGATCAAAGAATAGGATTTTACAGTTGATAATTTAGACAAATAATATGAGACGTTCCGTATAACAAGGGACAACTTATTCGGATTTTTGAAAATCGAGTTATTCACACTAAGTACGTTATAGTCCATAAAATTCTGAACAAAATAAAACCAGAACGAAGAAATTTCATTGAAAATTCGCGGAGTTATGAATTTTTGAAATTGAAAGTTGAAAAAAGTTGATTTCGAGAAAAACGAGCTTAAAGTTTTTAAAATTTTTTTCCCTCATTTTTTTCATTTTTTTAGCGTTTAAAACGAAATTGTGAGAAAAAGAAGCAGCTTAGGGAGAATGTGAATGGGAGCAAATTGTAGAGCGCGAAATTTCCTTTCAGATTACGGCATTTATTTTTGTCAAAAATGCTTAGTTGGCATCTTATTGTTCAAAAATGAAAAATCGACAAATTTTCAACTTTTCTCATTTTTTGACATAAAACTAGATTTTGCAAGGAAAGGAAGCGTTTTCATGAAAAAATTATTATTACCAAAATTGTAGAGAATTAAATTTGCTCTCTGCTGTGAGCGATTAGTTTTTCTCCACAAAGCCATGTTTCGAAGATATTCAACTATCAAATGTTCTTCATGAATAAAAAATCGACAAATTTTCAACTTTTCTCATTTTTTGACATAAAACTAGATTCTGCAAGGAAAGGAAGCGTTTTCATGAAAAAATTATTATTACCAAAATTGTAGAGAATCAAATTTGCTTTCTGCTATGAGCGGTTAGTTTTTCTCCACAAAGCCATGTTTCAAAGATATTCAACTTTCAAATGTTCTTCATGTAATTTTTTTTTTAAAAATGCAAAAAAATTTGATAAAAAATGAAACACGTTTTTCTGCTACTTGCGAACTCTGTTGGAATTTTTCAAACATACCAGGTGAAAGAGGATGAAATTTTCTATCCGAATCGACCAAAACCCGAAAATCGACAGTTTCAACCCAAACACCTTATTTCGCGTTTATCTCGAAAACAACTTTTAACATAAGTTGTCCCTTTTTAAACGGAACGTCTCATATTAGTAAGTAAATGAAAAAATTTAAGCAAAAATGAAAGTCGAAGAAATTGAAAAAAATCATGGAGTTGAAAAAAATTTCGAGGAAGAAAGTTTAGAGGAGAAAAAATTTATTGAAGTTGAAAAAATCGATTTATTATGAGGTAAAATTTCGAAAACTGAAAAAATTAAAATTTTGAGGAAAAGGTACAGTCAACAGCTGAGATGATCAAGGTGAAGGTGATAAAAGAATGACGAAAAAAAATGAACGAGATCGCGCATAGCTCGGTCATTTTGTTATCCCGACAGACCCATTTGAGGGTATTATTCGAATATCGACCGAGTTGTTATGGAATAGTCTAATTAGAAAAACAATCGAATTTTTAAATTTTCTAATCTCATATTTCATAACAGTGTGTGCTGTATAATAAACTACGAATCACCGTAAGGGCAAAATTACGCGCGACACGAGATATAGCCGGTAACAGGCTTTTCACCACGTTGAATTTCCACAACTTCACATTATGTGCCACTGCTCCAACATCATCGATCAAAAATAAGACCATCGATTTTGATATTTTCTACGGCACTTACATCCTACGCAATCACGGATGCGGAGTAAGCATTCGCACTTAAAAATTAAAAGACAAATTTCAAAATCTAACATGCAAATATTAAATTTCAGAGAGACATTCAATGGTCGGGCGAAAGCGGAGAAAGCATCGATCCCAGTAAGCAAGAAGAACTAACCGAAGAAACAAAACCAGCATTGCTGGCCATGTTTCGTGAAAACATCAAACGTAATAAAAATTTCATCAACGCCTTCGATGCACTTTTCAAAGAATTCGCCCAAAATAACGAAGAAATCGCCTCCGATCATCCCGGAATCTTGAACCAAGATCAAAAATATTATTATCTGATACCCAAGATACCATTTCACCGATTCGCCTTAACCAGTGTCATAATTAAGGGATTATCGAACTTAGAATCTCTCAAAATCTACCTAGTTCCTGATATTTTCACTCGATCTTTGCTGGTAAAACATCTCCGAGGGAATTTAATTTTGGATTACGGATCGCAACACGCCGATGCTCCGAAACCAATGGAGTTGAGCTTCAGAATCGATTACCTTTCGATTTCGACTCGTACTAGATTGAATTGTGCCCATGTTGAGGCCAAGTATTACGGATTCAATAGTACCAATGGACCGTTGTCGTATCGTCAATCGACCTTTTTGATGGAAAGGATTGAATCAGCTATCGTATCTGCGGTAATGCCATCGAAAAAAGGTGAGCCATTTGTGTTAATTTATTTTAGATTTTTTTGGTAGATGAAAATAACTAAAAATTGATTTTTTTCCATGTGTTTTTCTGAATAAAGTTTGGAAAGTGTGCGATATCGAATCACCTATCAATGATCTCAAAAACACCGGCAACACATCGGTGCCCAACTGGGTGACGATCCAAGAATCGTACAAAGATTGGATTCCATTCCCAGAAAACGAAGTGGTCCAAATCAAAATCGAATGAACTTTATCAATTTTTCCGGAATGAAATGAAAATATCACGTGTGCGGTGTGTTTACGAAATGAAACGATTTGGAAGATAATTATAGACCATCAATTTGAAGATACATATTGATTATGTGTTAGACTAAGATCAATTATTTTTAAATCGACTGACTTTAATTAATTTTCTATCTTATCGTATGTATTAATTTTAATTGATTTTTACGTTTCATTAAAAAACATCAAAGTGTCTATGTACTTTCGTTAATTTTGTTGCTACATCTGAAAAAGACCATCAACATAAATGAAAATATTTTGGTTGAGCAATAATCTCAAAGTTTGGATTAAACCGAAAAATTAGTCTTGTGAAAAAGGAGAGAAGAGAGTGACCAAAGTTGAAAATATTTTGACATTAAAGACTGAGAGATAAAAATGTACATTATTGACTCCTCCTTTCCATCAATTTCGTATTTAGGTAATACGACTTCACAAGCAATAATTATGAAACATTTCTCAAAAATTTAGGGTTTATTTACATTCATTCGATTCTTTTTTGTTGTTATTGTTTTTTTTTTTTTGATAAGATGATATCAGAAACGTATTTTTGAAGTCAACAATTATAAATTAAAATTTTCTATTTTGCTCAATAAAATCAAAAAAAAATTGTATTTTGGTTACACCCACCCTAGGAAATCGCTTCTTCAATTCAGGATTAAAATCACCTATCTAAAAAATTGATTTTAAGGTTTCATTTTAAAAAATACATATTTTTATTTAATATTTTGACGAAAAAAATACATTTTTTAAATTATTCCGATCATTTCCCAGACCCCTAGCTCAAGTATTTTGGCGGGAAGGGGCCAAAATGTGCATTTTCTTTCACATTTTTTTCATTTTTCGCCAAATACAGCAAACAATTTTGCATTTTTTTTTTAGATAGCATCTAGAGGATTAAAGGAACAGAATGAGCCCATATACCTACCAATTTTTTTTTAATTTTAAAGGGGTGGAAATAAGAATTTTTAATTTCAAGGGAAGTGAAGGAAATTTTTTGTGCTTTGGCACAAAGTTACATCTCGTAGAGATGTATTTACGATAATTTTTTCAAGAATTTTGGTGCACTTCTTCACGTTTTTTCGGCCATTTGAAGTTTTCAATCGTAAAAAATACCATAAGCAAAGAGCGACCACCCTGGAAAAATTTCTAAAAAATACGCTTTTTTTTGTAGAATATCGCTGTGTATTTAGTTTTGACGATTTCTTTGAACTAAGAGCCGAAAATAACGAAAAACTGCACAGAAATGTTGTTATTTTAGTAGATTTTTCAAGTTTTGAGCGTTTTATACAGAAAGAAATGACCAAATAAAGAAACCAATTCCATATCCGTGTTCAGCAGGTCAAAATACCCCGATAAACACCTTTCGCAAAAGTTTTGGTTAAAATTTTAAAATTCACCTTTTTCACCGATTTTTCATTAAAAAAAAAGTAAATTTCGGGACTTCAAGTAAAGCGATCGCGAAAAAAGTGTTTATCGGGGTATTTTGACCTGTTGAATATGAATATTTTTTTCATTTCATCATTTTCTCATATGTACTACCTCTTCCTTCACCCCGAGTCCTCCTCCCCCCGCCCATTCACACCCTTTTCCTCTAATTTATATATATTTCAACGTCTTTACCGAAATCCATCTGTTAAGACGTATTTGAGCTGATAGTTTTTCAGATAGGGTTTCATTTTCCCCACTTTTTTAATACGTTGTGTAGTAGTTCTAGAGTTGAAATCCTCCCATGTAAATTTTCAACTTCCTAATACTAATTGATAGTGAAGTTTTTGGTCTTGAATATTGTTTTATTTTCGAAAAAAGGTGTTATTGTATTTTTGACCTCCAATTCCCCCCTCCCCGTCAGAAAATCTCTAATGAATTAATTTTGTACAGCCCAACTAGAGACCAAATTGACAATTAGAAATTTGAAAAAAAATTCAAGTACCTATCTTCGATGACTCGCTCTTGTTTTCGTGAACCTTTTTTCAATCTCGAATTGATACGAGTATCTTGATTCTTGAGAAAAAATTTCAAAAAATTATTGTTCGAGATCTGGTCCCTCAATATTGTAACTCATTGGTACGATTTAATGTCAAACACATGGAGGATACGTGAAAACAAAATTCACCATTACTTCTCTTGGGTGGTTTCTGCAGCTGAAATGTAATTCAAAAGATTTGAAATGGAAAGATTTCAATTTCTGACTAATTTTGGGTCGCAGAACACGAATATGGCATTAATTGTTGTGTATTGTAATTTTCTTGCTCAAGAGACCAGATTTAAACTTGAAAATGGGGACATTTTAATTTTTAGGGAAGAAATAACGAAATGAAAAAACCAAATCCATATTCGTGTTCAGCAGGTCAAAATTCCCCGATAAACACTTTTTTCGCGATCGTTTTACTTGAAGTCCCGAAATTTACTTTTTCGTGAAAAATCTGTGAAAAAGGTGAATTTTAAATTTTAATCAAAACTTTTGCGAAAGGGTGTTTATCGGGGTATTTTGACCTGCTGAACACGAATATGGAATTGGTTTCCTTATTTGGTCATTTCTTTCTGCATAAAACGCTCAAAACCTGAAAAATTCACTAAAGTAACAACATTTCTGTGCAGTTTTTCGTTATTTTCGGCTCTTAGTTCAAAGAAATCGCCAAAACTAAATACACAGCGATATTCTACATAACTAAACGTATTTTTTAGAAATTTTTCCAGGGTGGTCGCTCTTCGCTTATATCATATGGTATTTTTTACGATTGAAAACTTCAAATAGCCGAAAAAACGTGAAGGAGTGCACCAAAATTGTTGAAAAAATTATCGTAAATACATCTTTACGAGATGTAACTTTGTGCCAAAGAACAAAAAATTTCCTTCACTTCCGTTGAAATGAAAAATTCTTGAAAATGATGCAATAAAAAGGTCATAGCTCCGAAAGAGAGGGGAGTAGGGGTCCAAAATTTTGTGAAAAATTATTTCTAGCCAATATACACGACTGGAGGTGTTTAGGAGCCCAAAAGCGCCGAGGGCCAAATTCACCCCTTATCAGCCCATACCCTTTAGATGTCCTCTCTACCGAAATACTTCAGATTATGGCCCAATTGTAACAATTTTTCGTATCTGCTGAAATTTAAACTCACTGACAAGGAAACATAACGAAATCGACAAAAATTATCACAATTTTCAAAATAACAAGATCATATTTTTAAAAATTCTATGCAAAATCGCCAGACCCAAGGCCCAAGGCGAAGTGTGCTTGAAGTAATACAAAAGAGAAACCTTTTGAAAATTATATTTCAGACAAACGATGAGCCATACACCTCATACAAACAGAAAAATTACACGATGTACCCAAAATTCTTATCATTTCTTAAAAACCACAGTTTTAAATCCGTATTTCCGGGTCTTTCGCTCTTTCCTATTTCCTTAATCTAACAAAAATAATTAAAAACACCACGTACATTTATAATCTTTCAAATACAGAAACGTTTGTGATTAAATGGCTATTATCATAATGCAATTTCAAAACTATGTACTAAATGATCTCTTGACCAGAATTTTGATAATTTATAACTATTTTTCAATATACACGCATGCATTAGACTCGTTCAATTAAAACCGAAGTTATTCAAAAATTGTGTTTGTATTGAGAAGTGTTGGTCTTCATCATCATGAAATACCAAACAATTCTCTCGTTCTTCGTTCTATTCTCAATGAAAGGTTAGTAATTTTTAATTTTTTTTATGTTAATTGCTTTTTATGAGATTAATTTTAAAATTACACCCTCTTTAGGGTGGTCCTTATTTATACTTGATGAAAAAAAAAGTATTGAATTTTTCTCGTACCCCCCCCCCCCAAGTTGTTCCTTTTTATGAGAAAATAATTCCCTGAAATTTTTGGCCCCCAAAGTTAATATTAACACGTGCCTGTAAGCCCCCCAAAATTCCAAAATTTGAAAAAATTGAAAAATACAGCAAAATTACTAAAATTTTAAATTTTTGTGCCAAAGTCATTTTAATTACTTACCTTTTTATGAAAATTGGGTTTAAAAACTTTTTGATCCCCTTCCCTTACAAATAAGTGGTACCGTATTGTATTCAAAAGAGCTAAACAATCGATAGGAGGACGTAACCCGGTGAAAAATGACATTATAGGTATTTCTCGCTGAAAATGGTCTAAGACCAAGTCCTGGGCAAAATATAATCACCCGACCACCCCAAACCTGTTTCTATCCCCCTCCCTCAAAAAGGGGGGTTTGCTTCTCCCTCCTCAGATTTTAATTTTTGAGTAAAATTAGGTCAGTAGCTTTTTAATTTGCGCCACAATACCTACAAAACGCATTTTTACAAATTTTTTATCAAGGGAGCCAAACCTCTAACCATCTTTTGGGGCACCCCTTTTTTTATAATGAAGCAATTTCAACATTATGGGTGTCGATTCCATATGAATTGAAGTTGCTAAACGCAGATATTTCATCATTTTTGAGTTCTGCCGCGAATATTATTTTTCTCATTCCAGTGAAAAATAATAAATGTGTAATAGAAATTCAGTTGATTTTTGGAAATTAGAATTCAAGAATGATTATTTTAGCAGCATATTGGAATAGTGTTCCTGTATTGTTTGCGAGTGGTTCGCGGTGGCTAGGTTTTCAAGTTTACAATGTTCATGACTTATATCAAATACGTAACTGATTTTTTCATTTTAACAAGATTGTGTTTAATTTGAAAGACAATGTAATATTCTTGTTCCGGAACCTCAATTCATATGGAATCGACACCCATAATGTAAAAATTGTTTCACTACAAAAATTGGATTATTACCCTGGGTCTGTACAGCAGATATGGACTCGGTAATAATCTTGAAAATTTTTATTCATCATCAGTGTTGATCAAGCCAAGTTGGGGTTTTCTGTCATAAAAAATTAATTTCCCAACAGAACACACTTATAAGGGTTTGAATATGGGTAGGGGTTGTTTAGGGAGGGATGAAAATGACAAATTAGCAATGGGACGCTGAAAAAAATTATTTACCCTATAAAATCACAAAATCGGTACATTTGATCCCTTGCATTGATTATAACTGCGATATTTCTTTAAGCCCCCTGAAGATGGTTAACTTTAAATGGTCATAGGTCCGGCCCCCTTAACGCTAATTTTTTTTTAAAAACGTGTTTTGTAGGTATTGCGGTATAGATTTAAAAAAAACTACTCCCAAGATTATAAGATCTGAAGAGGGAGAAGCAAAAATCACATTTTGGGGGCCTTGATCTACCGTAGCACAGTGGGCCAGGAGACCCCCTAAAACGTTCGTTTTGCTCAAAAACCCCGAAAGAACGTTCAAAAAATGTTTACCTTATGTTTTTGGGGTCGTAGATTTCAAATTTTGAAGAGAAAAAAATTTTCGAGTGAGGGGTGGGACAGGAGAGAGGGATCTAAATTGAAATTTCATAATAATATCATGTAATATGTCTAAATATACGTTTTCGAGGTCGTAGATTGCGAATTTCGCCCTCAAAAAAATTTTGGAGTGTGAAGAGGGGCACGAGGGAGGGGTAAAAATTGAAATTTCACAATAATATAGTGCAACTAGTCAAAATATATGTTTTCGAGGTTGTAGATTACGAATTTCGTGCTCAAAAAATTTTTGGAGTGAGGGAGGGATTAAAATTGAAATTTCACAATGATAATGCACATATAATATGTCAAATTATATACATTCAACAGGTTGTAGATTACAAATTTTGTACTCAAAAAATTGTACGAGTGAGGATATAGCGAAATTTAAATTTATACCCCACCTACTGCCTTCCTTCTACAATTTTTTGAGTACGAAATTCGTAATCTACGACTTCGAAAACATATTTGATATATTACACGATAGTATTGTGAAATTTCATTTTTTTACCCCTCCCTCTTGCCCCTCCTCCAACTCCAAAATTTTTTGGAGAATGAAATTCGTAATCTACGACCTCGAAAACATATTTTTTGACATATTACACGATAGTATGGTGTAATTTCATTTTTTACCCCTCCCTCCTGCCCCCTTCCTACTCAAAATTTTTTTTGAGTACGAAATTCGTAATCTACGACCTCGAAAACGTATATGGTGATATATTATACGACACGATAGCATACCATACCGAATTTTTAATTTGAACCCCTCGCAAAAAAACGTGGATTTTTTTATTTATTTTTGTCAGAAAATTGCCCGTGTAGACAAATCGTGCAACTTTGTGCAAAAAATAACACCGGATTCGGTTTCATAACACTAAAATCTATAATTTAAACCATAAACGGACACTGACGCCGACTGAGAAAGTATAGTTTTATTCCAAGAACCATTTTAAAATCTTGCGAAAATATGGACATCTTTCGAGAGTTATGATTGAATTATCATTTCTCAAATCGAAAAACCAAATACATGGCTGAATAGCCCTTACTTTTCTGATCATTTTGCACTAATTGACATCTCAAAAATATTAACATGAACCAGAAAAATATTGCTTTGTAAACACCCCATAAACAAGATAAAACTAGTTGACTGCACATCGTCAACTTTGGTGGGTGCTGGAAGGGAAAGGGGGACGAAAATCAAAATTGCGCTACTCGTTTCGTGCTACCCTGATATCTAACAACAGATTAGCAGTGTTGCCAACTTGATCCATGACAATTTTTTTTCGCAGAAAACTAACGTTTTTGGGGGTCTCCTGGCCCACTGTGCGTAGTAAGGAAAGCAACACGTTGGGGGGGGGGGTCGTTATATATTGCCCAGGGCATGGTCTTAGACCATTTTCAGCAAATAAGGCCTTCAATCATTTTTCGTCGGGTCCACCTCCCTTTGGAGCTACATCGACTATACTATACCTACAGAAGATTGCCAAATTTTTACCACTTTCAAGACTCATTTAATCAACATAGGAGGGGGCTAAAATGTTTTTTCGAGTCTTTTTCATGAATAATGAATTACTTGGAGGGGTTTGAGCACAAAAATTTAAATTTTAAAATTTTTTGATAAAAATTGGTATTTTTTCATATTTTGAATAATGAGTGACATTGAGAGGCTTACAGGCACGTGTTAATTTCAAAAAAATGAAAAATAAAAAAATAGGGAATTATTTTCTCATAAAAAGGAACAACTTTGAGGAGAGGGGGGGTACGCAAAATTTCTCAAACTTGAAAATAAGGACCACCCTACCTTCTATTCGATTTACAGATATTCTTTTAACTCAATCAAGTCGTATCGCTTCAATACTCAGCTGGGTAGATACTAAGGTAGCTTCGAAAGCGGAAATCCATAACGCGAAAATAAACATCCAAAATGCAAAAACAAACGTCAGTGATATAATTAAAAATGCATTCGCTTCGGCCGAAAACCACAGAATGAAAGAACATGGCTATCCAGAAAAAATAACCGTTTCTCCATTGGGAAAACCTGTGGGCGAAAAATGCCAATCCTCGGTGGTGAAGGGAATCGAAAGCAACAAAATCAATGCAGAAAACTCTTCCGGATCGAAGATAACCTACGAAGTTAATTTTTATACCCATGAAAATGATGCAAAGAAAACAAACCCGTTTTCATTGGTTCCACGAAATTTGTCCAATGCTGAAATAGTACGACCTTAATAATGTAATTTCTTCATTTTTATAATTAGCAATTAATGAAAGTTCCTTTTTGTGGCAGGCTGTGATGACTGAAAATTTACGAATTACTTTGGAAGTGAAATTACGCCGAGATACAAATAAACCTTACTCCGAATTTGCATTTTGTACAACGCTGCATTTCGAAGATTTCGTATTGAATGCAAATCGAACTAATGGTGGAAAATTTGTTTTCGATATTTCCTACCAATGCTACAACGCGTGGCATCACGGCGATAAGGTAGGTAAAAGAAATTGCAAAATTGTCACCTTATCTTTAGGTACCTACTTGATTATCTAATTTGAAAAATTTCGAATTTTAGACGGAAATGAAGTGTTTGTGGGGTGAATTAGATGCATCCAGCAATGAAACAGATGAGTTAACAAAAAAAATGGTACCTTTACTGCCTTCGCTGTTACGCGAACATATCAACTGCAATCCAGAATTTTCTCAAGCTTTCGATAAAATTTCCGAAATCGTTCAAAAATACAATATTTTGTAACGTGTGAATAAAGGCAACCCGTTTTGATTTTGTGTTTATTACTTGAATTATCTTCAAAAGATTACTTGATTAAATGTCATTAGAAAAATCATAGTAGTGCTTGCTTCCAATTGCAATATGACGCAATTTGTTTAAATTTCAGTTGGCTACACTGCTACAAAAAACTTCCGAAAATTAATTTCAAAATATATACGCGATTAAAAAAAATTCATTTGGCATTTCAAACCATTGGTTACGATGAGCAACGTGCAAAATTTTACAAAAATTTCGTCAAGTTGGCAGCATTTTAATTGATTTTTTACGTTTCATTAAAAAAAATCAAAGGCATACGTTTAAAAACACGCCATTAAAATAGATTAGTATCTACGCCACAAAAAGTAAATACAGCAGAATATACGTACTGGATTTGAAAAATGCTCCAAAAATACTATCGGTAAGAATACAAAAAAATTTCTCAAGTTTATCACGAAAAAAAAACACCTAAGAAATAATTGAACTAAATAAAATGAATTTGTTCGAAAAAAAAGCATCAAACAGCTTCACGAAATACCTTTGAAGCCTCAGAATGAATTTCTAGTTTAATTTTGACCCCGAATTGAAGAAGTGATCAACTGAGGTAGGTTCAAAATTCAAAAAAATTTTGTTTTGTCTTAAAAATTTATGTTTGATAACACAAGCCTTTTTTTAATGTCATTTTATCAGAAATAGAATCAGAAACGAACAGCGGAGGTCAAGATCTTTGCTATAAAAATATATTCAATATAAGTCACTTTCCTCTTTCTACTTTGGCAAAATCTCAATTATTTTAAGGCTGTAAAGTATTTTTTCCAGGAACATTTCTTGCCCAAAAATGCAAATCGAACTCAAAGTTACGAATTTTGAAAAAAATGTGTTTCAATCGATTAAATATGTAGATCACCAATATGGATAATCCGCGATTATAGGTGCTGAAGTGCATATTGGCCATTTTTATGGACTTTTTCTAGCGCAGCGCTGGAAAATTCCAAAATTTTTTGTTGGCTCCGAAACGTCTCGAAACCGCTTTCAATCGATTAGGGAGGTCGAAAATAAGATATATACCAAATTTTAGCTTTTTTTGTTGATTAGATCAAATTTTCATATTTCGCAGGGCGGAGGTAATTTTGAAATTTCAAAAATTCGCCAAAAATCAAGAAATGATCTTCAGCACCTGAAATTTTGGATACGGGGTCCTGTTATGATGTAATTTTGATTTTTTTTTTTGTTTGCGCTCAAAATTTTACTTTAAGTTGGGATACCTCCCTCGTAAGCGAAATCGCGAGACTCGAGATTTAGTGTGCTTAAAGTAATACAGGAGAAAAGCCTATTGAAAATTATATTTCAGACAAAAGATGACCCATACACCTACACGTCTTTCATACAAGCTAAAAACCAAAAGGGTATAGCGGGGTAAGAGGTGAATTTGGCCCTGGCTTCGATTTTCGATCTAACTCCCCCAAATGGTACCTCTTGATGTAAAAAAAATCTGGAAAAATGTTTGACCCCCCCACCCCACCCCTTTCGAAGTTATGGCCATTTTATTGCAATATTTTCAAGAATTTTTAATTTCAACGGAACTGAAGGAAATTTGTTGTTCTTTGGCACAAAATTACATCTCGTAGAGGTGTATTTACGATAATTTTTTCAACAATTTTGGTGCACTCCTTCACGTTTTTTCGGCTATTTGAAGTTTTTAATCGTGAAAAACACCATATAAGCGAAGAGCGACCACTTTTTGAAAATATCTTAAAAATGTGTTTTTTAACTTTGATTCACCTTACGTATTCAGTTTTGCCAATTTCGATGCCACAAGGGTCGAAAATTGCGAAAAACCGTACAGAAATGGTGTTATTTTAGCAGATTTTTCAAATTTTGAGCGTTTTATATGGAAAGAAATGGCCAAATGAAAAAACTAATGTCGGATTCGTGTTTAGCGGGTCAAAATACACCGATAAACACCCTCTTCGCGATCATTTTACTTGAATCCTCAAAATTCGCCATTTTTGTTATGAAAAATCAGTTTA
Organism: Pseudococcus viburni; assembly: GCA_033439095.1. NCBI lineage: Eukaryota > Metazoa > Arthropoda > Insecta > Hemiptera > Pseudococcidae > Pseudococcus > Pseudococcus viburni. Next base: position 854,862 of record JAVBJF010000118.1, on the reverse strand, counting down.
AAAAAAGGTGAATTTTGAGACTTCAAGCAAAACGATCGAGGAATGGGTGCTTATCGGGGTATTTTAACCCACCAAACACGAATCCGACTTTAGTTTTCTTTTTTTGGTCATTTTTCCCGTATAAAACGCTCAAAATTTGAAAAATCTGCTAAAACATTAACATTTTTGCAAAGGTTTTCTTGATTTTGGCCGTTTTTTTGAACTAACACGGGAAGTGCAACGAGGTGTGACATGCTGAAATAAAAGAAATTTTACAGGCTTGTAGAGCATCACAAGAAACTTCCACAGCTAAAATTGTAGTCCCTGAAGTTGACTTGTGAAGGGAAAAGAGTTATGAGAACATGAATTCTGAAAAATCGCCTAAAAAAGTATGAGTGAAAATTCACTCAGAAATATTACACGCGGATCCATGCGACTACCCCTTCTGCAGATGGCCTAAGTCGAGGTTAGTTCATGGTAAAAAAATTACATTCCAAACGCCATAAATTGCGGAGTTATTTCAATTTTCCTATTTCTCACATTAAATTTTTGTAATTTTTTCGGTATATCAGGCGATTTTTCGAAATTCAAATCCCCATACCTCCCCCCCCCCAGTTAACTTCAGGGGCTAAAATTTTGGCTGTGGAAGTCTTTTGCGATGTTCAAGTAGCCTGAATTTTTTTTTTATCTTGACGGGTCGCATCTCGTATACTTCCCTTGTGAAGACCGAAAATCGCAAAACCTCATGCAAAAATGTTGCTGTTTCAGCAGATTTTTTAAATTTTGAGCGTCGGGAAAAATGACCAAAAAAAGAAAACTAAAGTCGGATTCGTGTTTAGCGGGTCAAAATACCCCGATAAGCACCCATTTCGCGATCGTTTTGCTTGAAGTATCAAAATTCACCTTTATTACTGATTTTGAGGATTCGAGTAAAATGATCGCGAAAAGGGTGTTTATCGGTGTATTTTGACCCGCTAAACACGAATCCGACATTAGTTTCTTCATTTGGCCATTTCTTTCCACATAAAACACCAAAAATTTGAAAAATCTGCTAAAATAACATCATTTCTGTACGGTTTTTCGCAATTTTCGGCCCTTGCGGCATCGAAATCGCCGAAACTGAATACGTAAGGTGAATCAACGTTAAAAAAACACGTTTCTAGGATATTTTCAAAAAGTGGTCGCTCTTCGCTTATATGGTGTTTTTCACGATTGAAAACTTCAAATAGCCGAAAAAACGTGAAGGAGTGCACCAAAATTGTTGAAAAAATTATCGTAAATACACCTCTACGAGATGTAATTTTAAGCCAAAGAACAGAAAATTTCCTTCAGTTTCGTTGAAATTAAAAATTATTGAAAATATTGCAATAAAATGGCCATAACTTCGAAAGGGGTGGGGGTCAAACATTTTTCCAGATTTTTTTTACATCAAGGGGTACCATTTGAGGGAGTTAGATCGAAAATCGAAGCCAGGGCCAAATTCGCCTCTTACCCGGCTATACTCTTTGAAATCTTGTTTGGATTATTTCCATTTCCTAACGCTCCCAAAAGCAAATATGAAACATCACGTAGTCGAACATTTTAATCTTTCAAATACAGGCAACGTTTGTGATTAAATGGCTATTATCAGAATGCAATTTCGAAACTATGTGTGTGATCTCTTAACCGGAATTTTGATAATTTAGAACTATTTTTCAATATACACGTATGCATTATGCTCGTTCAAATAAAGCTGAAGTTATTCAAAGCTTGCGTTTGTAATAAGAAGTGTTGATTTTTCAAGTTTGGTTTTCATCATCATCATGAAGTACCAAATAATTCTCTCGTTCTTCGTTCTACTCTCAATGAAAGGTAAGTAATTTTAATTTTTGGGAAAAGATTTGAATTGCTTTTCATGCGATTAATTTTAAAATTACACCATCGAAACGGATATCCATTCACTATTCAATTTACAGATATTCTTTTGACGCAATCAAGTCCTATTTCTTCAATGCTTAACTGGTTAGATACCAAGATAGCTTCGAAAGCAGAAATCTACAACGAAAAAATAAGAATCCAAAATGCAAAAACAAACATCAGTGATATAATTAGAAATGCATTCGCTTCGGCCAGAAATCACAGAATGATAGATTATGGGCATCCAGAAAAAATAACCGTTTCTCCTCTGGGGAAAAAATGCCAACACTTGGAGGTGAAAGAAATCGGAAACAACGTAATCAATGCAGAAGACTCTTCCAGATCGAAGATCATCTATGATGTTATGTTTTCTATGAGTTCTTATTACGATGATGCAGAGAAAACAGAACCGTTTTCATTGGTTCCGCGAAATTTATCAAATGCTGAAATAGTACGACCTTAATGATGTAATTTCTTTGTCATATCAAATGTACAATTAATGAAAGTTTTTTTTGTGGCAGGCTGTGACGACTAAAAATTTAAAAATTACTGTGGAAGTGAAATTACGCCGAGAAACATACGAACCTTACTCCAAATTTACATTTCTCGCAAGGCTGAATTTCATAGATTTCGTATTGAGTTCAAATCGAACTAATGATGGAGAATTTTCTTTCGATATTTCTTACAAACGCTATTACGTGGGACCTAACGACTACAAGGTAGGTAAAATAATGTAGAAAACTTGGGTACGTAATTAATTTTAATTATCTAACCTGAAAATTTTGAATTTTAGAACGAAATACAATGGTCGTGGGGTGAATTATCCGCATCCAGCACCGAAGAATATGAATTAACAAGAAAAATGGTACCTTTACTGCCTTTGCTGTTACGCAAACATATCAACTGCAATCCAGAATTTTCTCAAGCTTTCGATGAAATTACCAAAATCGTTCAACAACACAATATTTTGTAACGTGTGAATAAAGGCAATTCGTTTTGATTTTGAGTTTATTAGTTGAATTTCCTTCAAAAGATAACAGCTAAATCATAGTAGTGCTCCCAGTTTCAATATGATGGTAATTGTTTAAATTTCAGTGGGCTGCAGCGTTACAAAAAACTTCCAAAAATTAATTTAAACATACTTTTGCGACCAATAAATTTTTCATCTGATATTTCAAGCCATTGAATAAGTACGGCAGGCACCTTGAAAAATTTTATTAAAATTTTGTAGTCAGGTAAGTAGATTATAATACAGTTGGCGGCACTGCCAAAACAATCAATTTTGGTGCACTCCTTCACGTTTTTTCGGCTATTTGAAGTTTTCAACCGTGAAAAACACCATATAAGCGAAGAGCGACCACTTTTTGAAAATATCCTAAAAACGTGTTTTTTAACGTAGATTCGCCTCACTTATTCTGTTTTGGCGATTTCGATGCCGCAAGGGCCGAAAATTGCGAAACTCCACACAGAAATGATGTTATTTTAGCAGATTTTTCAAATTTTGAGCGTTTTATATGGAAAGAAATGGCCAAATGAAGAAACTAATGTCGGATTCGTGTTTAGCGGGTCAAAATACACCGATAAACACCCTTTTCGCGATCATTTTACTTGAATCCTCAAAATTCGCCATTTTTGTTATGAAAAATCAGTAAAAAAGGTGAATTTTGAGACTTCAAGCAAAACGATCGCGAAATGGGTGCTTATCGGGGTGTTTTGACCCGCTAAACACGAATCCGACTTTAGTTTTCTTTTTTTGGTCATTTTTCCCGACGCTCAAAATTTGAAAAATCTGCTGAAACAGCAACATTTTTGCATGAGGTTTTGCGATTTTCGGTCTTCACAAAGGTAGTAGGGTATACGAAGTGTGACCCGTCAAAATAAAAAAAAATTCAGGCTAGTCGAACATCGCAAAAGACTTCCACAGCTAAAATTTTAGCCCCTGAAGTGAACTGGAGGGGGGATGGGAGTTATGGGGATTTGAATTTCAAAAAATCGCCTGATATACCGAAAAAATTACAAAAATTTAATGTGAGAAATAGGAAAATTGAAATAATTCCGCAATTTATGGCGTTGGGAACATAATTTTTTTTACCACGAACTAACCTCGTCATAGGCCATCTGCAGAAGGGGTAGTCGTATGGATTGGCGTGTAATATTTCAGAGTGAATTTTCACTCATACTTTCTTAGGCTATTTTTCAGAATTCATGTTCTCATAACTATTTCCCCTTCACAAGTCAACTTTAGGGACTAAAATTTTAGCTGTGGAAGTTTCTTGTGGTGCTCTACAAGCCAGTAATTTTTTTTTATTTTAGCGTGTCACACCTCGTTGCACTTCCCGTGTTAGTTCAAAGAAAAGGCCAAAATCGAGAAAACCTTTGCAAAAATGTTGATGTTTTAGCAGATTTTTCAAATTTTGAGCGTCGGGAAAAATGACCAAAAAAAGAAAACTAAAGTCGGATCCGTGTTTAGCGGGTCAAAATACCCCGATAAGCACCCATTTCGCGATCGTTTTGCTTGAAGTCTCAAAATTCACATTTTTTTACTGATTTTTCATAACAAAAATGGCGAATTTTGAGGATTCAAGTAAAATGATCGCGAACAGGGTGTTTATCGGTGTATTTTGACCCGCTAAACACGAATCCGACATTAGTTTCTTCATTTGGCCATTTCTTTCCGCATAAAACGCCCAAAATTTGAAAAATCTGCTAAAATAACACCATTTCTGTACGGTTTTTCGCAATTTTCGACCCTTGTGGCATCGAAATTGGCAAAACTGAATACGTAAGGTGAATCAAAGTTAAAAAACACATTTTTAAGATATTTTCAAAAAGTGGTCGCTCTTCGCTTATATGGTGTTTTTCACGATTAAAAACTTCAAATAGCCGAAAAAACGTGAAGGAGTGCACCAAAATTGTTGAAAAAATTATCGTAAATACACCTCTACGAGATGTAATTTTAAGCCAAAGAACAGAAAATTTCCTTCAGTTTCGTTGAAATTAAAAATTATTGAAAATATTGCAATAAAATGGCCATAACTTCGAAAGGGGTGGGGGTCAAACATTTTTCCAGATTTTTTTTACATCAAGGGGTACCATTTGAGGGAGTTCATGGTGTCCACTATATTTCGGAAATGATTTTTCCCTGACTTTTCCCGGTTTTCCAGACCAATTTTTCGAATTTTTCCAGACCTTATAAATATGATATTTGTAAACCAGAGAGGAGGGGGGGGGGGGGTAATTTTTTCGCGTGATGTACTTACATCCCTAAATTTTATATACGAGTTAAAAAAATATTCAAATTCAATTCTGAAAATTTTTCCGCCCATCCAACTCCCCCTCGCCACAAAAATTTGAAAATTTGAATTTTTTACCTACAGAAAAAATTTAAATAAAAAGGAAAAACCAAGTATTCCAACGCAAAATTAAGTTTTGAAAAATGAAAAAAATTATGCCAGGGTGTTTATCAAATTGAGCGAATAAAAATTCTGATTTTTCCGGGCTAAAAATTCAAAATTTTCTTCACATTTCATTCCCCCCTGCCCCTCCAAAATGAAAAACACTTGTCTTAAATTTATAAATTCACGCAATCCCTTGCAATTTTTTAGTTTGTACCAATAAATGAAAAAGTGAATGAGAAGGTTAAATATAAATCATTTTATGAAAATATATAAATGTGTTGAGCCCGAGCGAAGCGAGGGCGAAAATTTTTGGGAAAAAAGATCTTCAAAAGATGAAAATTCACCACTTTTCCCTCATTCATGTTTTCCAAAACATGGTCAATAATTTAGATTTTTGTTCCATTCCCTCCCTTTTTTTTTCAACATCGTGGTCAATGGAATCATGACATTTCTTTCTCATTACAGCTCATTAAAAAGTAAATTTCCAAAAAACTTAAGATTAAAAATAAATTCGGTAGAAAGAAAGAGTGTAAATTACCCCGAGCGTAGCGAGGGAAATTTTTTTTGGATAATTCATAATTCAATGAACAAAGACATGCATTTTGAATATCAATTTTATTGTACATTACGACCGACAAAAAATGATGAATAAGACAATAATTGGATAAAATTTGTAATTATTTGGCCCGAGCGGAGCGAGGGCGAAATTTTTTGAAAAATTTATAATAAAATAAGCAAAAAAACATTTTTCTAAATGATTTACATTTTTTTGGGGATTTTCGAAAAATTCCAGAGAAAATTCCAAAATTCCCTGACTTTTCCCTGACTTTTCCAGACCACCAAAATTCCCTGACTTTTCCCGGTTTTCCTGGTTTTCCAGAGAATGGACACCATGGAGTTAGATCGAAAATCGAAGCCAGGGCCAAATTACCCCTTCCCCGGCTATACCCTTTGAAATCTTTTTTGGATCACTTCCATTTCCTAACGCTCCCAAAAGCAATTATGAAACATCACGTAGTCGAACATTTTAATCTTTCAAATACAGGCAACGTTTGTGATTAAATGGCTATTATCAGAATGCAATTTCGAAACTATGTGCGTGATCTCTTAACCGGAATTTTGATAATTTAGAACTATTTTTCAATATACACGTATGCATTATGCTCGTTCAAATAAAGCTGAAGTTATTCAAAACTTGCGTTTGTAATAAGAAGTGTTGATTTCTCAAGTTTGGTTTTCATCATCATCATGAAGTACCAAATAATTCTCTCGTTCTTCGTTCTACTCTCAATGAAAGGTAAGTAATTTTAATTTTTGGGAAAAGATTTTAATTGCTTTTCATGCGATTAATTTTAAAATTACACCATCGAAACGGATATCCATTCACTATTCAATTTACAGATATTCTTTTGACGCAATCAAGTCGTATTCCTTCAATGCTTAACTGGTTAGATACCAAGATAGCTTCGAAAGCAGAAATCTACAACGAAGAAATAAGAATCCAAAATGCAAAAACAACCATCAGTGATGTAATTAGAAATGCATTCGCTTCGGCCAGAAATCACAGAATGATAGATTATGGGCATCCAGAAAAAATAACCGTTTCTCCTCTGGGGAAAAAATGCCAACACTTGGAGGTGAAAGAAATCGGAAACAACGTAATCAATGCAGAAGACTCTTTGGGATCGAAGATCATCTATGATGTTATGTTTTTTATGAGTTCTGTATACGATGATGCAGAGAAAACAGAACCGTTTTCATTGGTTCCTCGAAATTTATCAAATGCTGAAATAGTACGACCTTAATGATGTAATTTCTTTGTCATATCAAATGTACAATTAATGAAAGTTTTTTGTGTGGCAGGCTGTGACGACTAAAAATTTAAAAATTACTGTGGAAGTAAAATTACGCCGAGAAACATACGAACCTTACTCCAAATTTACATTTCTCGCAAGGCTGAATTTCATAGATTTCGTATTGAGTTCAAATCGAACTAATGATGGAGAATTTTCTTTCGATATTTCTTACAAACGCTATTACGTGGGACATAACGACTACAAGGTAGGTAAAATAATGTAGAAAACTTGGGTACGTAATTAATTATAATTATCTAACCTGAAAATTTTGAATTTTAGAACGAAATAGAATGGTTGTGGGGTAAATTACCCGTATCCAGCACCGAAGTAGATGAATTAACAAGAAAAATGGTACCTTTACTGCCTTCGCTGTTATGCGAACATATCAACTGCAATCCAGAATTTTCTCAAGCTTTCGATGAAATTACCAAAATCGTTCAACAACACAATATTTTGTAACGTGTGAATAAAGGCAACCCGTTTTGATTTTGAGTTTATTAGTTGAATTTCCTTCAAAAGATAACAGCTAAATCATAGTAGTGCTCCCAGTTTCAATATGACGGTAATTTTTTAAATTTCAGTGGGCTGCAGTGTTACAAAAAACTTCCAAAAATTAATTTAAACATACTTTTGCGACCAATAAATTTTTCATCTGACGTTTCAAGCCATTGAATAAGTACGGCAGGCACCTTGAAAAATTTTATTAAAATTTTGTAGCCAGGTAATAAGATTATGATACAGTTGGCGGCACTGCCAAAACAATGTTTTGAAAAATTACCAATTAAATTTTATTCTTGACAACTAAAGTTTTTGTTGGGTTATTAAGGTAATTCTAAGCTCGGATAAGTAGTCAAATTTCGTATTTTGGTCTCAATACAGCAGATCATTCCTCAGTCTGGGATTAAAATAATCCCTAAAAAATTAATTTCGAGGCAAAAAAATTGAATTCATTTGAACCAGTTCGAATGTACATATTTCTTATAGGTACGTTTTTTCAAAACCAATTATAGTTGGAAAACTTTTGAAAAATCATAACCAACATTTATGTAACACTTTAATTCTTCCCTTTCCTCTCTCTCCTCTTCAATAGAAGCTTTTGGATAAGATAACACCATAATTTGAAAATAATGATTAAAATAAATTACTACGTAAGTAACTGTTTCAATTTTTTGTAAATTATTGCCAAATTAAATACTGATATCGATATAGTCTACAATCCAAACATGAAAAAGTGCTCTAGAAATCGAATTCAGCGATCTTTTTTGAGAACCCAAAAAATGAGCTACCAAAATGTCGGCACTATCCGCCTCATTTGAAAAAGTGCAGTTTCAGATTTTTAACCCTGCACAATGGGGGGTGGACCCCTAAAAAGGTGATTTAGGGGACATGGTCCGAACCAAAAAATTCGACGGATTTGGGTTGAGGAACTTTTCCCGATACCGAATATGTAATTTTTTTCCGTTTCACCCAGCACAACTGTATTTTATTGCACTTCAAGTGCAATAAAATGCATTTTGGACGATTTTTGATGGTAAAAGAGCCCTCCTATCCAAAATATAGGTGAGAACCAAAAAATACTCGTCAATTTTGTTGAATGAAGTCATTTAAAGTCCATTCCCGCAAAAATGAGCGAAAAATTCCTGCACAATGCGAAGTAATGAAAATGAACAGGTTGGTCACCCCATCGCCCCACCAAAATTAAGTCATGGAATACTTGCTCAAAAATGGCAATGCGATGCATCAAAATGGGTCAAAATTTTGCACTGAATCCGAAAATCATCATCATTTTTAATTTTGACGCCCCCTGGGTGGAGTTTTGCCCCCAAACTACAATTTGAAGGGGTAAAAATGAATAATTGACCTTATTAGATGAAACGTAATTGCAATTTACACGCGCCAGGCTGTAGCAGTCCATGAGTTCCAATTCTGCAGCATATATAGACTTAAAAAAATTTCTACCCCTCGCACCTCCCGCCCTTGACGCATCATACCTGATAAAAACATTTATTTTATGACATAGCCGCGTGACATTTTAAAATGCCTTAAAATTTCGCGCTGAGTTCGAAAATCGCAGTAATTTTTTAATTTGACCTATCTTTTTGTTTTTTTTATTTCCTAATGTCTTTTCATTTTTCAAGAAAAAAATTGTCAATTTTTTTTGACTGTTGAAAAAAAAGAAAAACACTATGCCACTGACAGACTTAAATGCGGCCGGCATCCTCCAATGAACTACGTATAGCTTGAGCGCGAAATTTTAAAGGATTGAAAAATATCACACTGCTATGTTATAAACTAAATGTTTTCATCAAGTATGATGCGGCGGGGGCGGGAGGTGCGAGGGGTGGAAATTTTTTTGAGTCTATATACAGTATGACATAAAAGTCTTGTCCACGAAAAACACTTCTCGATTACTCGAAACTGAAAAGAGATATAGGGGTGATTCAAGCGGCAATGTGTTCCTGGTGACAAGGGCATTGAAAATTGATAATTAAATTTTCAGCCCTACCAACAGGGTGTCCACAAATGGAGAAACCGGTTTTGGTCAAAAAATTGGGGTCTGGGTTTTTTATGGAAATGAAGTCTACACACTGAGACGATTAAAATGTGATATTTTTTTCTGGAAACCGGTTCAATAATTTGCAACCAGTTGTCAAAAATATCTCAAAAATGAAATGGGGGTCTGCGTTTTTAATGGAAATGAAGTCTACAAACTGAGACGATTAAAATGTGATATTTTTTTTTGGAAGCCGGTTCAATAATTTGCAACCAGTTGTCAAAAATATCTCAAAAATGAAATTTTTGGTCAAAAAATTGGGGTCTGGGTTTTTATGGAAATAAAGTCTACACACTGAGACGATTAAAATGTGATATTTTTTTTGGAAACCGGTTCAATAATTTGCAACCAGTTGTCAAAAAATCTCAAAAATGAAATGGGGGTCTGCGTTTTTAATGGAAATGAAGTCTACACACTGAGACGATTAAAATGTGATATTTTTTTTTTTGGAAACCGGTTCGCAAATTTGCAACCGGTTGTCAAAAATATCTCAAAAATGAAATGGGGGTCTGCGTTTTTAATGGAAATGAAGTCTACACACTGAGACGATTAAAATGTGATATTTTTTTTTGGAAACCGGTTCAATTTCAGGTGATATCGATAACTGGTTGCGAATTCATTTGAAATTTTTCTCCATCTCTTTTTCTTGTTGTTGAAATTGACAGCAAGTATCAGAGGATAAACCGGTTCAAAAAATGAGTTCACTGGCATCTTGAGTGTTTAAAGCTGTACAAATTTTGTTTGAAATTTTTTTGTAATCAGGATTTTTGAGAATTTTTGACAACCGGTTGCAAATTATTGAACCGGTTTCCAAAAAAAAATATCACATTTTAATCGTCTCAGTGTGTAGACTTCATTTCCATAAAAAACCCAGACCCCAATTTTTTGACCAAAAATTTCATTTTTGAGATATTTTTGACAACTGGTTGCAAATTATTGAACCGGTTTCCAAAAAAAATATCACATTTTAATCGTCTCAGTGTGTAGACTTCATTTCCATAAAAAACCCAGACCCCAATTTTTCGACCAAAACCGGTTTCTCCATTTGTGGACACCCTGTTGGTAGGGCTGAAAATTTGATTATCAATTTTCAATGCCCTTGTCACCAGGAACACATTGCCGCTTGAATCACCCCTATATCTCTTTTCAGTTTCGAGTAATCGAGAAGTGTTTTTCGTTTTTTACCCCTTCAAATTGTAGTTTGGGGGCAAAACTCCACCGAGGGAGGTCGAAATCAAAAATGATGATGATTTTCGGATTCAGCGCGAAATTTTGACCCATTTTGATGCATCGTATTGCCATTTTTGAGCAAGTATTCATTCCATGACTTAATTTTGGTGGGGCGATGGGGTGACCAACCTGTTCATTTTCATTATTTCGCATTGTGCAGCAATTTTTCGCCCATTTTTGCGCGAATGGACTTTAAATGACTTTATTCAACAAAATTGACGAGTATTTCTTGGTTCTCACCTATATTTTGGATAAGAGGGCTCTTTTACCGTCAAAAATCGTCCAAAATGCATAAAAATTGCACTTGAAGTGAAATAAAATGCAGTTGTGCAGAGCGCAACGGAAAAAAATTACATATTCGGTATCGGGAAAAGTTCCTCAACTCAAATCCTTCGATTTTTTTTGGTTCGGACCATGTCCCCTAAATCACCTTTTTAGGGGTCCACCTCCCCCCAATTGTACAGAGTTAAAAATCTGAAACTGCACTTTTTCAAATGAGGCGGATAGACCGACATTTTGGCAGCTCATTTTTTTGGTTCTCAAAAAAGATCGCTGGATGAACATTTTTTCGTGTTTAGATCGTAGACTAATAAATTAGACTACATTTATCGTTATTTTTAAGATTGAAAAAATGTTATATTACATTAATACACACGAAGAACCATTCGAAAAGTATTATGAAACAAACGATAACCTATATTTTACGTCTTTCATAATCAAGAAAAATTTTCATGGCCTAGATTTCGCATCATCTTTGTTGCAAAACCAAAATTTGAAATCAGTCTTTCCGGGTCTTTCATAATTGTTATCAAAAGAGAAGACGAAACATCACGTACGCTTGATTCTTTTAGCTTTCAAATATAGGCATGAGCAGTTGAGCACCTATAAGGGATTGCAGGGGGTGTGGCTGCACCCTTATAAACCTTTCGATTTAAAATATATACACAGTATAGTCATTAAGTTCCCAAAATAATTTCATAACTCGAAAACTAGAAAAGCTACCGCTCGGGTAAAAATCGCATAAATTCTTTGAAATCTGCTCTATAAATGTACGAAGTTTCGTTGGGATCGGTGCAGATTTGAAGACTTGGTGATAATTTTCCGAAAAAAAGATTTTTCGCCTAATCATACTTTTTCGGTGTAAAAATCGTCGTCTGAAAGTTTGAAAATTGGAAAATACACCGTTTGAAGGGGTAATTTGGGGTTGGTCCATGGATGTGATTTCCATAGTCCAACTTATCATTGAACCAAAAATTGATTGATGAGCTATGGAAAAAGAATCGGAACATCGTCTTACAAATGAAACCAATTCGTTAAATAAATAAAATGAGAGAATCTGCGAATTGGTTCCATTTGTAAGACGATGTTCGGATTCTTTTTCCGTAGCTCATCAATCAATCTTTGGTCCAATGATCAGTTGGACTCTTGAACTAACATCTCGATAGTCCAAATTGCCCTTGGTTTTTAAAAAAGATTTTCACTTGAATAATGCGCCACATTTGACCTTTATGAGACAACTTTTCAACAAATTTTCAACTTTGTTATTTGCTCGAGCAATATGACGCCTGATTGACTGAATTTTATAATGCTATTTTTTAATTTTCCTACCTTCAATTTTTTTTTTAGTTACGAGTACTACAGAAAATTGTCTGAAAAAAAGTTGAATAATTTTTCCAATTGATTTTGAAAGGGGGAGGGGGCAAAAATCAGAAATTTTTGACCGAAATGGAATTTTGACACTTTTTTTGAATTTCTCTACTCAATACTTCCCAAAAAAGTCATCATTTTCGCAAATTTCTTCTACTGAGAATTCAGGAAAACGTTGTTGGCGAATTCTGTTTTTTTACACGAGTTCGTCGAATTGAAAAAAAAACAAAACAAAATAGCAAAGGACACAAAATGAAGTTTGATGGACGCTCTGCTACACTGATTCGATTGTAAACGAGGAGGGTGTCTACAGATTTTTAATAGGTATTCGAAATTCGCAACTTTTTCTCGACTTTTTTCCATGTAATCTACCTCTTGATTCGACCCCCCCCCCCCCCCATATCAACGAGATTAAATTTATTACAAAAAAAAAATTCAAAACGGAAGGAAATATATATTTTAAATCAAAATAATAAAAAAATGATGTGTAACTTTTTAAAATTCCTGAAGTAAGTAATCCAGAATTGATGAAAAAGTAATATTTTTTAAAAATTTCACTCCCTTATAAGAGAAATACAAACGTATAAAATTTATGAAGAACGGAGGCGACAGAATTAATTTATTCTCGTAATGTACACTTCGAGGTGGAACAGCAGAAAAACGAAAAAAATAGGGTCAAATGAAGAAAAATCAAAAAAAATACAGTTTTCCAAATTTTTTTAGGAAAAGTGTTCAAAAAACTGAAAGGGCATAGCTGGGTAAGAGGTGAATTTGGCCCTGGCTTCGATTTTCGAACTAACTCCTCCAAATGGTACCCCTTAATGTTAAAAAAATCTGAAAAAATTTTTGACCTCTCACCCCCACCCCGAAAACCTATGACAAAATGTTGTTCTTTTAGCAGATTTTTCAAATTTTGAGCATTTTATACGGGAAAAATAACGAAAAAAAGAAAACTAACGTCGGATTCGTGTTTAGCGGGTCAAAATACCCCGATAAACACCCATTTTGCGATCGTTTTCCTTAAAGTCTCAAAATTCACCTTTTTCACTGATTTTTCATAACAAAAATGGCGAATTTCGAGGATTCAAGTAAAATGATCGCGTAAAGGGTATTTATTGGGATATTTTGACCAGCTAAATACGAATTCGACAATATAAAACGCTCAAAATTTGAAAAATCTGCTAAAATAATAACATTTCTGTACGGTTTTTCGCAATTTTCGGCCATCGCGGCATCGAAATCGCCAAAAGTGAATACGTGAGGTAAATCTACGTTAAAAAACACGTTTTTGGGATATTTTCAAAAAATGGTCGCTTTTCGATTATATGGTGTTTTGCACGATTGAAAACTTCAAATAGCCGAAAAAATGTGAAGAAGTGTGCCAAAATTGTTGAAAAAATTATCGTAAATACACCTCTACGAGATGTAACTTTGTGCCAAAGAACAGAAAATTTTCTTCACTTTCGTTGAAATTAAAAATTCTTAAAAATATTGCAATAAAATGCCCATAACTCCGAAAGGGGTGGGGTGGGAGGTCGAAAATTTTTCCAGATTTTTTTTACATCAACGGGTACCATTTGGGGGAGTTTGATCGAAAATCGAAGCCAGGGCCAAATTCACCTCTTACCCGGCTATACCCTTTCTTCAATTATTTTATTGTTTTGTATAAGCAAAAAAAAACTGCAAATAATTTAGGAAAAATTCGCGACTTTTGATGAATTTTGGATCAATTTCGCGACTTTAGCGACCAAAATCTAAATTCGTGACTTTTATGACCTGTAGACGCCCTGAAGAATTAAAATAAGAACTTGACAAAAACCAGCTTTGACCCCCACCATCGGCGACTGAATCTTGAAAAATGAAATTACTTTTTTAAATGTCTTTAGTTTTCCTTCAAAAATTTTCTCCATCACAACGCTTCAGTCTCTCTCACAGCCTTAATAATTTTTTTTCATAAAAAAAATTAATAGGTACTTCTCTTCTTTTGCGAAAATTCTCTGCCTTGAATGACTGGCCGGCTACGTCACAGATTTTTCGAATAAATCAGTGTAAAATTACGCCCTTCAAAATTTTATTTTGCAACCTCATTAATTAAATATCTACCATCGCACCATCACGATCCAATTTCGAAACTATTTGTACATAGGAAATGACCTCAGATTTACAATTTTGATAATTTATAGCAATTTTACAATATTAGGCTCGTTCGATTGATATTTAAATGATTCAAGAATTGGCAATCGTCTTAATAAGTATTGATTTCTAATGTCTGGCCATCATGAATAACCCAACGACGTTTTTGTTTCTCGTTCTATTCATACCGAAAAGTAATTTAACAAAATTTTTATAATATGTAATTTTAAATTATCTACATTAATTTTAAAAACCACACCCTCAGAAATCAATCCACTCTCTGTATTTTTTTTCAGACATATTTTCCACCCAATCGACCACTTCCTCTTCAGAACACGACGTCAAAACATGTCTGAGAGACTGGCTAAATACGATATCTGAAAAAACCGAAAAATGGCACACAAAAATCGATGATGCAGTGAAAAAAGCATTCGCTTCAGCCGAACACCACCGAGTGAAAGAAATCGAATACAATGTAACCGACCTAGCGGACACTTTCAAATCAAAAATCATCTTCCACGATATCAATTTTTATACCCACCATGTAGATGCAGAGCACACAAACAGGTTTTCATTGCTCACCCCGAAGCAGAAATTATCCGGCGATAAAATAGTAAGAAAATAACATTGCAATTTCTTGAATTGGCAATTCATGAAAATCTCTTTTGTTATAGAGTGTGTCGACTCGAAACTTACGAATCACTTTGGAAGTAGAATTACGTAAAGAAAAAGACGAACGTTATGTCAGTTTGTTTACAACATTGCATTTCAATGACTTTGTATTGAATGCAACTCGAAAGTCAAGCGACCCCAATAATGCGACATTTTCTTTCAATATGTCGTACGGACAATACTATGTGTATAATTACGGATACTATGTAAAACAAAAAAAAACATAAAAAATTATCAATTTTTAAAAGTTTATATTTGTATTTACAAAAAAATTTTAATTTCAGATCAGAATAAAATGGGATGGAATTGTCTCTGATGAACCAGATTCTTCGAGTGATAAGGATAACTCAAATAAATCTGATTCTTCAAGCGATGAGGATAACTCAAATAAATCTGATTCTTCAAGCGATGAGGATAACTCAAATAAATCTGATTCTTCAAGCGATGATGATCACTCAAATGAATCAGATACTTCAGGCGATGAGGATAATTCAAATAAATCTGATTCTTCAAGCGATGATGATCACTCAAATGAATCAGATACTTCAGGCAATGAGGATAACTCGAACGAATCAGATGTTTCATCAGATCATGATACCTCATACGAATCACGTTCTTCACGCTATAAAATAGAAAACAGATTTACAACAGAAATAACACCCATGTTGCCTAAACTGTTACACGAACATATCAATCGTAACCCAGAATTCTCCCAAGCTTTCAACGAAATTCCAAAAGCCTACCATCCACCGGCCAATTTCATCTCATTATATCCACGTTTGAAAAATCATCGAGAAGTAATACCACAAGTTCCATTTTACGGTTTCCGCTTGAGAAATATTGTTATTCTGGGATTGACGAATATCGAATCGATCGATATCGATGAATTTTCCGTTTTTTTCACTCATACTTTGTGGGTGGAAAATATCCGAGGAAGTTTGACTTTGGATTACGGATGCACGAAGGAGACTCCGTTGGAATTAAATTACCAGATCAGTTACCTTTTGATATCGTTTAAAGAAAATACTGATCTCGTGAACGCGGAAGCAAGAGGGTACAGAGTGAGTCCAATAGCCGGTGGTTCATTGACTGATCTTCAATCGGCGGTAGTGATGGAGAAAATTGAATCGGTTGCTGCTTCTGTGTTGATGCCGTCGAAAAAATGTGAGTTAAAAAAGATATTATTGAGTAAATTAGGGTTAATCTTTTGGCAAAATTGTTTTGGAATTCTGTCGAGACTTTCTGCAAATATTCTGCTAGAACTGCGAGGTATCCCCCTCCTCGAGTGCAACGTGTGCTACATCGAGACTGCAGAATTCTGGCCGAATTTTTGCACAATCCTGACAGAATCGTAGCAAACTTCTAGCGAATTTCATTTTGCAGAATTCTTGCAGAATCTGAGATTTTCTGCAGGAATTCTGCAAAAATTATGCATTTTCCGCACGACGCACAGTGAACCAAATGAGCGAAATACCTGTTCATCAATGGAAAAAAAAGTTACCCCTGGGCTCATTCCATGTCAATTCGAGCAGGTTTTGAGCTTGGGTCTTCCGAATGCGCTCAAAATTTTTCTACGGGTCCCCTTGATGGTCTAATGAAGGAATCAACATCATTTTGATCCTAATCCTTTATGGGGGGGGGGTGGGGTGGCCCGTAATTTTCGCACAAGTGGGATGCTTTGCAAAACTGCTCAGCTTTGAAGGCTCATATCTCCAGATTAGTTCAGTCAAAAATGAATCTGTTGGTGCAGTTTTGTAGAGAATTGAAAGGAGATTCAAAATTGGTAATTAGTCATTACATTTTGAAAAGTTCAAGACTGAGCTTCTGTGATGAAAGCTCAACTTTCATGATAATTACAAAAGCTAAGCGCTACCATTGAAAAATCTGAAAAAATAATGTATGGAAAACTTTTTATGTAATTTTCAACTAATTACGTTTCAAGATGGGATCTCAAAGCCCCTAGGGGGCACAGGGGTCCTCAATTTTGGTTAAAATTCAAAAAAATTGCAAAAATGAAGTAGCACATCGATTTCTACTAATTCGAAGGCACAGAGTTCGAATATGTGCTCAGTTTTTTCATCCGATCCTACTGAACCCCCCTATCAACCCCCTTGATAAGTTCAAAATTCAAAAAAATGAAAAATAACGTGTGACGTATCGTTTGTTAGGTTTTTGGGGGCACTGAGTTCGAATATTTACTTATTTTTTGGATTCGACCCCTTAGCGCCCCCCTAACCCTCCCAATTTTGAGAAACACTTGCAAAAAAATGAAAATATCGTGCGGCATATCGATTTCCACTAATTTGAGGGTGCTGAGCTCGATTATCAACTTATTTTTCCGATCTAACTCCCCCATGACTTACAATGACCTCCAATTCATCCTACTTTTTGTGGTTTAGGGGTCATTCTAAAGTATGGGAGAGGCAGATCAGAAAAGTAAGTTGATAATCGAGCTCAGCACCCTCAAATTAGTAGAAATCGATATGTCGCACGATATTTTCATTTTTTTGCAAGTGTTTCTCAAAAAGTTGAGCCGTTTTGCAAAAAATCACACTTGTGCGAAAATTACGGGGACACCCCCCCTGTAGGATTAGGATCAAAATGACGGTGATTCCTTCATTAGACCATCGAGGGGAACCAGTAAAAAAAATTTTGAGCGCATTCGGAAGACCCAAGCTCAAAACCTGCTCGAATTGACATGGAATGAGCCCCTGGCGACATTTTGTCTACCAATGTTGATAGTACACTGTTGAAACGCAAAAAAAAACAATTAGATCAACCCGGACTTTCTCCAACATTGCGAGTGGTCGTGTGCTGAAATTACAATGTAACAAGTTGCCAGCGACTACAATGTAATGCATTGTGTCAAGTGTTTTCTTTAATTCAACGTGATTCTTGTTCATGAGTGATTTATTTTTTGAAAAAAATCATGATTGAAGAAAAAAATATGTATTTTTCAATTTTTTAAACCTCATAGCTCCATCTCTTTTAGTTTTGGAGAAAAAAATTCGCAAACATGTGTGATATTTTTTGAAACTATGAATATTATTCACTTGTTTAATAAGGGTCTTTCTTAAACCGCCCTGGACCGAAAAACCAATCGTGTGAAATTATATATTGAAGTGTGTGTAATGTAAAACGATTCCTTTCAGTTTTTTCCCTTTTTTGCCCCAGGGGTCAATTTAGCGGTTAAACAAAGTCAACAACGATGAAAAAATTGCAACGAATAATATACAAATTATTTGGGAGTAATTTTTCACACCTAATTCTATTTTTTTATTTAATTTCTCTGTAAACCGTTCAGAAACAGTGCTGCCAACTTTGAATTTTTAAACAAATTCATTTTTTTCATTGATTTTTCATGACCAAAAAAATAAATTTCGAAACTTCCAGTAAAACGATTGTGAAAAAAGTGTTTATCAGGGTATTTTGGCCTACTGAACACGAATATGGGATTAGGTTTTTCATTTGGTCATTTCTTTCCATATGAAACGTTAAAAATTTGAAAAATCTGCAAAAAAAACACATTTCTGTACGGTTTTTGCAATTTTCGGGCCCATAGTTCTAAGGAATGGCCAAAACCAAATACACAGCAAAATTCTACATAATAAAGACATCTTTCAATAATTTTTCCAAGGTGGTCGATCTTCGCCAATATGGTGTATTTTATGATTGAAAATTTCAAATAGCCGAAAAAACGTGAAAGAGTGCACCAAATTTGTTGAAAAAATTATCATAAATACTCCTCTACGAAATGTAGCATTGTACCAAAGAACAGAAAAATTTCCTTTACTTCCATTGAGATTAAAAATTCTTGAAAATATGAAATCAAATGGCCATAACTTTGAAAAGAAGGGGGATTGGGGTCCGAAAATTTGTGAAAAAACTTGGAATGACCCCAAATTTAAAATCTTTGACCCAAAAAACCTAGAATTCTACACCCATGTCGATTTTTCTCAATTTTTCCCAAATTTGGTGTTGGTACTGCTTCCCTTGAAGGTTGAATGAAAAAATAACCCCAAATTCAAAACCCTCGACCTAAAAAACCTAAGATTTCATACCCATGTCGTTTTTTTTCAATTTTTCTCATATTTGGTGTTGGTGTGAGTGAAAAAATAACCCCGAATTTGACATCCTCGACCCAAAAAAACCTTGAATTTCATGCCCATGTCGAATTTTTTCCAATTTTTGCCAAATTTGGTGTCGGCACCGCCTCCCCTTGAAGGCTGAGAGAAAAAAATTGAAAAATTTGAATTCAGCGTGAAAAAATAGTATAGCGTATGAACTTTATGCTCTTTTTGGGATCTCTTTTTGAGAATGAAACTTGATGAACAGGTATTTTGCTCATTCGGTTTACTGTGCGACGACGGAAGGTGGAACAATGAAGTAAGTCCAGACCGCAAACCAAACTGTAAAAATTTTCAACTTCACTTCCTAGACAAAAATTATACAATGATCTACAGGGTAACCCAAAAGTTCCGAAACGCAACGTTTTTTTCGTAATTTAGAGAAGAATCGCTCTACATTGCCTTGCGTTAATCTGAACGAAGGGTTGCCTACGTGTAAGTTGGCAAGGGGCAACGTCAACGCTGTACTCAAAATATCTGAAATCGGTTGAGGGGGAGGAGACAGTGTTGCCAATTTCACGAAAACTTGATTTGTTTGCAAATTTTTGCCCCTTCAAATTTTTAATTAGGTAAAATTTGCATGCAATGATTTTTTATCCGTATCTAAAATTCTTATCATATGCAACAGTTAGTGTTTAAATATCTAAATTTTTAAAATTTTCGAAATTTTGGGTTTCGAGATTTTTTTTTGAAAAGAACAAAAATCGAAAAAAGTCCAAAATTTTTCAAAGATTCGTAATCAATGAGAGATGAATTCATATTTTTTGAAGGGAATGAAGCTCCAGCTATGTCGTGAATGGGTTTTCATTATTTGTTGGAAACCAGATTCAAAAATATTTAATTAGGGAAGAAACGGGGGGGGGGGGAGGTAATCATCCAAAATTGGCTACACAACATTTCGATGAGTTCATTTGTTGATTTTAATGTGAAATAGGAGAGATAAATCGAAATTAAATATAATTAATAATTAGATCAGATCAGATAAATAATATCTTTT
The DNA here is from genome assembly GCA_033439095.1 of Pseudococcus viburni. Lineage (NCBI taxonomy): Eukaryota > Metazoa > Arthropoda > Insecta > Hemiptera > Pseudococcidae > Pseudococcus > Pseudococcus viburni. The sequence continues at coordinate 834,373 of JAVBJF010000118.1, read as the reverse complement.
TATAATTAATATTTTAAAAAAATATTATTACAGTTTGGAAACCGTGCAGCTTTGAATCGAAAATCGAAAAAATTCAAAATACGAGTACACGAGACTGGAACACGATCAAGGAATTGTACCAAAACTGGATTCCATTCAACCAGCACGTTGCACCGAGAAAGCCTTGATTTGGCTATCGGATTTCCAAAAATATCAGCAAAACAAGGTGAACCGTCTTTGCGAATTTAATCTAGATTATTTCGATGATTTATCCAAACGAAGGAGGCTAAAATTGTTTTTTTTTCATGAATACTACCCCCAAGCATGGAGAGAATGCTCGATTGAATCACCAATCAATTAGCTCAAAAATACCGGTATCAGCATATCCCAGAATAACTGAAAAACGATCAAAAAGGAGATCCCGTTTCCAGAAGAAGAATTTCTTAAAATCAAGATTGAATAAACTTCATCTACATCAAGACATCGATGAAATTAAAAAAAAAACTGTAAGATTATTATAAGTCATAAATTTGATGATACAAATTAATTAATATGTTCAACTAAGACGAATTATTTTTAAACTGTTTAATTTCAATTTTTCAATTAGTTTTATTTCATTATCGCTTGCGTGTTAATTATATTAGATTTATGCGGATCATTAAAGAAAAAAAATCAAATTATCTACTTTCGTTAATTTTGTTGCTATTTGAAAATGATATTTTGAAAATGAAGCAATTTTTTCAAGTCTTTGAACTTGAACTCTAAAATCATACCGAGACTACTCGATAGAATGAAAATATTTCTACTCCGAAATCAAAATATGTCTCGTGGCCTATACATGAAGGGAGAAAAGTGACCAAAATCGAAAATTATTGACATCAAAGATACGTTTTTCCATTCCCCAACTCGTTTTTCAAATCATTCCTTAAAAAAATAAAGAAACAAAAAAAATTGAAGAGTTGACCCAAAATTATCACAGAAATACCAAAATTTTAGAAGTTGAAAAAAAAAACATTTTCACGAAGAATTGAAAATTTTACAAAATTTATTAATCAAGTCCCACCCTTTCGATCTTCTTTTGATTTCTTTTTTCATTTGAATTTTTTTTTGGAAAACTGCGCTTTTAAAATTTTCAAATAATTAATAAAACAAATTATTCGTGATATTGGAATCATACCGACGACGAGCCTCTAAATTTAGACAAAAATATTTAATTTAACACCCCTTTCCTTTCGAAAAAATTCTTAAATTACAATAAAAATCGATATAAATCTTTTTCGATTTTTTTAAAAATTGAAGAGCAATTTAAATGATTTTGTCGCGTCTGCTTGAATCTGATTTCACTGGCATGAAAAATGTAAAAAATTACGAATAAAATAGAAGAAAAAACGACCATGTCGATAGACCTTTTGAAAACTTTTGAACGAAATCTTGAAATTCAAGTTCAAAATATTTCGATTGAATTCGTATCTGACGAAAATTTTTTTAAAACTCATATTTTTCTATTAATGATTCACACGTGGAAAAATTTCAAGATCTGAACCTCGACTCATGATCGTTGCAAAATCAAAATGATATTTATATTTCCGGGTCTTGAATATCCAATCAAAAGTGATTACAACATAATGTATGTGGCTTTTATTCCTTTAATTCTCGAATACAAGCAATGTTTTTGATCAAATGGCTACGATCATGATGCGATTTCCAAACTACTCTTGTACTACATATGATTTATGATTTATAAAAAAGATATAGTTCTATTTAAAAATCGGATTGGTAAGTGTTGATCATTCAAGTTGGACCATCATGAACTCCCCAATGATTTTCTCGTACTTCATTTTATTTTCAATGAACGGTGGGTACTTTCATAAAATATTTCGATATAATTTCAAGTGATTTTCTAAGATTAATTTTAAAAATTCTACCCTCATTCAGAACGAATATTTATTATCATCTTGACTTACAGACATTCTTTTGACGCAATCGACCGGGATACTTAGAAATCGTGACGTTTCGAATGCTATAATCGATAATGCAATCAGAGAAGCATTCTTTTCAGCCAGCAGACACAGAATGAAAGAAGTGGAATACAAAATCGATGCCAGATCTGATAGGTATTTTGAAAAAAATGGTCTATCTATGTTTGAGCCTGAATATAGAATCCACCCTTCGACGTCAAAAATTGATTTTTGAGTTGAAGTTCCCCTGTGAACTCAAAAACCAATTTTTGACGCTTAAATGTGGTTTCTATATCTTGGCTCAGATATGAAGGTCCCTCTCCCAAAAAATTCCAGCACACATTTCACTATTTGGAGTTTTTTTCACTATAGGCACATTTTTCTGTACATTTGATTTTTTTTCACAGACAGCCCAGTGGTTTCTTAAATGCTTTTTTCGGAGGCTTTTTTCGTAGTAAGACCACCGCGACCGCTGCCCCTTCTGGTATATTGCAGAATATTTTCGGAACGATGATCATCTTTCACGATGTGAATTTTTATTTCCATTTCGTGGATAAAAGGTTTACAACTCGGTTTTCACTCGTTCGGCAAAATGTATCCGATGATGAAATAGTACGAACACAGTGGTGTAATTTTTTCATCATATTGGATTAGCAATAGCAAGTGATGAAAATTCATTTTTGTTGCAGAGTGTTTTGACGAATAATTTACGAATTACTTTAGAAGTAGAGTTACGTCGAAAAACAAATGAATCTTGCTCCGGATACGGATTGTTTACAACGTTGCATTTCGGGAGTTTGGTATTGAAAGCAACTCGAACCAATGAAGCGAAATTCGTTTTCGATTTTTCTTACTATAGCTATCTCGTGTGGAATCATGGGGCCGGGGTACCTTAAAAAAAAACTATTGATCGATCTTTAGATTTATATGTACTTGACTGAAACAAATTTTAATTTCAGGTGAAAATAAAATGGCGTCGGTATGGATTAGATTTTCCTGGCAATGAAGCAGATGATTTGACACGAGAAATAACACCCATACTGCCTTTGCTGTTACACGAACATATCAATCGTAATCCAGAATTTTCCCGAGCTATAGACAACATAATTGCCAACTCCTTTATTGTACCTACCTAACAATAAAATCCCGTTAATGTGAGAATAAAGGCAACCGATTTCAGTTGTATGTTCATTTAGATTTTGAGTGGATACCCTTTCGATCCTCTTCCTAAATGCACAAACCAAATCGCTCAAAATATCACCAATATTGTGAAACAAAACGTCGAAGTTGAGTATTTTTATGAAAAAAATTTGAAAATAAAAAAAAAAACAATAAAGCTCCTTCGGAGTCTGTCTAAGACACCTGGAACCAAAACAACGGTGGTTTTCTAACTTTTTAGATGGAAAAACATAGTAAAAAAAAATTTGAGAAAAATCCGAAGACCGCGAGTCAAAAAGTGGCTGAATTGACATGGAATGGCTCAGTATTTCAATCTGATTCGATGGGAACACCGCAGGGGTGAAATCGACGCTGGTAAATGACCTGGGTCTGACTCTGAATACTGACTTCTGACAACTGGCTCTCAGAATTTGAAGTAAAAATTTTCGTTCAAAAAATAATAAGTGTTTATTGTTCTTCACTTTACGAGATTTTTTATTTTTGTAAATATTCAAAAAATAAACGATAAAAGACTATTTAGAAGTCGCTAATCACAAATCCGGTTGCTATTTTGGATGATGAAACTTTGTTTTCAAGATATGGCTAATTTTCACCCAGAAATATAATACATACAAAGTGAGTCGAATATCACTCCCTTGGACTCTCTTTCGATTTTCTCAGTACAACAAAATCAGGCTCCAAAAAGTCGAAAAATTATTTTTTTGTTTCACCTCAGTAAATCATATCCTTCTACTCAAAAAAGAAAATCATTCAAACTTGTTTTTTTCGTTATCGACTCATTTTATTATTATTTTTTAATAGTGATTTCGTTTTTAAAAACAGGATAATTTTTTTTGGAAAATGAAAGTATTGTTTTTATTTATGAAAAGTATCCGCGAGCTTTTAAATTTATACAAAAATATTTTTACCCCCCCCCCCCCCCAAAAAAAAAAAAACAAATCCTCAACTTTTCTCTGTTTTTTAAAATTATTTTCTAATTGGACACAACATTGAGAATACTTCGAACTCGTTATGACATAAAAGCGTGAATACGCGACAGAAAAGGTTTCATGAACTGGAAATACAATTGCAAACGCAATAAAGAAACTACGACAGAAAACTGCTTCGAACGCCACGGGTAATGCAAAAAATACATTCAACGATAAATAAAATTCGCACGTCAGTATAATTTTTTCACAAAACATAATGTTAAAAGTGACATTCAAATCAGAACAATATCTCACAACGACAATTTTTAAGATTAAAAAAAGTTATGAGACCTCCAAAATAAAAGATGTTTATTGTAAGTAAAAAAGTATAATGAAAACATTTCAAAACCTGCAGTTTTAAGAATCTCACTAATCCTTTTCCCTTCTCCCCTCCTAATAAATCTCCAAAATTAGGAATATTCATTATGAAAGAAAAAATTCCAGAATCAGAGGTCATATAAATCCAACAAATACCCCGTTCATTAAACAGGGAACGAAAAAAATTAATATATTTTGGATTTTGACGAAAATTGGTGAAGTAGTTTTCTTTGGGTGGGAGACCTCCCAAAAATTTTTTGAGGCCCTCGGCTCAAAGGGAGACCGAGCTGAGAGCCTTAAAAAAAGAGGCCATTTTCGAATAAAAAACGTATTTCAATTTTTTTTTAGTCCCCTACGAAAAATTTCATTACACTTTAATTACACAATTTTTAGAAAATTTTAGTTGGCAGCACTGCTAGTACTGGTACAAAAATAATTATAAAAAAATTAATTTAGATTTTTTAGCACTGCAATGAAATTTTTTTGAAAAATATGGCTCGATTTGAAGTGTTTGATTGAACAATTTGAATTTGATAAAGATCTAAAATTCCTCAAATTCACTTCTCATCAGATCTTTTTTTTTCATTCTTCCACTCTAATGTTCATTTTGGGTAAAAAATATGGCCAAAAAATTTCAAAATTTGTGGTCATAAAAATTGGTGAAAATATTGTCGTTCAATATCTTGCTTTGTCGCTTAAACACTCATTTCTGTCGGGAGGAGTTTTCGTGATTCATAAACAAAAATAGACGTGGTGACGTCTAATTTTGTCATTCAAAATGTGGATGTTCTAACAACCTAATTTGTCGCATATACACCTCTTTTTGTCGTTATTACTGGCTGTCGTTCTCACCTTCTATTTTGTCGTTCGATTATATCTCCCCCCCCCCCAAAAAAAAAAAAAATCCCAAAAAATCATCAATATTTTCAAGAAAATAAGATCTGATTTTCAAAAATTAAGACCAAAATTGTAAAAATTGAGAATAAATTTTGATCAGGTACGTCAAATATATCGTTACAAAATCGAAATTTGAAAAACATATTTCCGGGGTTTTCGTAACCGATATCAAAAAAGGAGAAGAAACATCACGTATTTCACTTGCTTAATTTTCAAATAAGACCAATATTTTGATTAAAAAATTACCATTGAGATTCAATTTTGAAATTACGTAGTAAATGATCCCTGATCCATAATTTTGATAAATAATTTATGGCAAATTTTCAATGTTGAGCTCGTTCGATTAAAACTGAAATTATTTAAAAATTACCAATCGTGTTGGTAAGTGTTGATTTTTCATGTTTGGTCATCATGAATTACCGTACAACTTTCTTGTTTCTGGTTCTATTCATATTGGAAGGTAATTAATGAAACATTCCATTATAATTTTAAATAATTCATACATAGCTGATTAATTTCAAAAAGTATATCATGAGGACGAATTCATTCTCAACTTAATTTACAGACATTTATTCGGCCCCACCGACCTTCCCTTCTTCAGAATACGATATTACAACATGTTTGAGAGACTGGATAAATAATATATTTGAAAATAACGAAGATTCGAAAAAGGAAATCAATGATGCAATGAGGGAAGCATTCGCTTCGACCGAATACCACAGAGTGAAAGAAATCGAATACAATGTAACCGATCCAGGGGACACTTTTGGGTCGAAGATCATCTTTCACGATGTCAATTTTTATGCCCATTCGGAAGATGCACAATTCACAAAACCGTTTTTGCTGAGAACACGGAAATCATCGGACGATGAAGCAGTACGAACTCACTGATGAATTTTTTTTTCATGGTAGGACTCGCAATTATTAAAAAATTTATTTTCCTTGCAGAGTATATCGAATCGAAATTTAACAATTACTTTGGAAGTAGAATTACGTAAAGAAAGAGACGAACCTTACGCCAACTTGTTTACAACGTTGCATTTTGAGAATTTCGTTTTGAATGCAATTCGATTGTCGAAAGATCCAAATAATGTGACTTTTTCTTTCAATATGTCTTATGGACGCTACTATGTGTATAATCACGGATACGAGGTATTAAAGAAATATTCAATTTTTATCTATCCCTGATAGATTTGTACCAATCAAAAAAAAAAACATTTCCATTTTAGATGGGCATTAAATGGTACGGGATTTACTCAGATGACGATTCAGATTCTTCATCCGGAAACGTTGTATATAAATTAACGAAGGAGGTAACACCAATTTTGCCTCTACTGTTACGCGAGCACATGAACCGTAATCCCAAATTTTCCCAAGCTTTCGACAAAATAACTAAAATGTACCGTCAGCCATCCGAAATCATCTCGCTGTATCCAGATTTCCAAAACCACCCGCAACTCTATTACTACCTCATTCCAGAAGTTCCATTTTATGGTCTCCGTTTGAAAAATGTCGTCATGCAGGGCCTGGCGAATATCGAATCGCTCGATATCGACGAACATTCTGAAGTTTTCACTCATACTTTGTTGGTGAAAAATATTCAAGGAAGTATGACCCTGGATTATGGATGTGAAAAGGCGACTCCTATGGAATTGAAATACCAAATCGGTTACCTTTCGATATCGATTAGAGAAAACTCCGATCACGTGCACGTGGAAGCGAGAAGTTACAGCGTGAATCGAACTACTGGTAGTTTTTTGACTTATCTTCAATCTGCTGTAATAATGGAGAAAATTGAGTCGGCTGTTGCTTCTGCACTGATGCCGATGAAAGAAGGTGAGTTGAAAAATACGATATCGCTTTTAGTGAGGTTGGTTTTTAGGCAATTTTTTCGAAAATTGAATCATGGAGGAGGGAAGTATAAAATTTATACTGAAAAAAAATTCACAGTACGAAAAATAATGCTAATATAGTAGTTTTGGAACAGTCTCTACAAATAGGTGGTAAAAATCACTACTTTTCATTGTAAAATCTACTACAAAAATTGTACTTTTTCACTGCCTAAAATTAAAAATTACCATTTTTTGTTGTAAATTTTACTATAAATGTAGAAATTTTTACTATTTCTGGCGACTGTTTAAAAACTACTATTTTTTGTGATTTCTGCTGGGAATTTTTTTTAGAGCATGTTTAGATCCAGAACTTGAAATAACCTGATGAAAATTGCTTTTCTCCTGGCAGAGGAAGCACTTTTTGATGTTTGCTGGTTTGGCCTTTCAATTTTTAATGATTCTTTCATGAAAATTTTCATGTTCTCTATTTTGTTCTTTTAATGACCCTTATTTTCGGGTAAAAATGAAAAAAATGTGAAAAATGTTTAAAAGTAGAAAAAAATGACGCTATTAATAATACTTTAAAATGCTTCATTTGAAAAGAAACTGATGAAAAAATTTTTTCCAACATTGGTAGACACCCTGCTTCCCTTCTCCTAATGAAGGTCAAACCGCCTTTTTAAACAAAAAAATGAATAAAGTACCTATAGGAAAATTTTTTAAAATTATGATTTTTTTTTTGGAATATTGTGTTTGATTTAGAAAAACTGGGAAAAATCGTCGTACTTTTGAATCGGATGATCAGAAAAAATTTCCATTCTAGTGAAAATCTCGATTTCACCCCTCCCCCAAGGAACCTCCATTCTCCTTCTCCAATAATTTCACCAACTGACTATAGGAGAAATTTTAAATAGGCGGTTCGAGCGAAATTTTTTTAAAATAGCTTGATTTTTTATTGAATTTTTCAAAATAGTTAACGAGTTTCTATTCAATAACTAGAAGAAAAACCCCCAAAAATCGTGGAAAATAACTTACTCATCCATACTTCTTATTCTTACGATGAATATTCGTTGCTCACCTGAAACAAAAAATAATCAATTAATTAATCATCAAATAATTAAAAAAGGGAATTTTATTTTTTCTATTGGCGAAAATTCATCAAAAATAGAAATTGGCTTTCTGTTGCCCATGCATTTCACAAAACCTCGTTGGTGGCGGAGGGAGGGGATGTAGTGTGTTTCACGCCACAGACCGCCGGTACTTAAAAAATCATTCTTATAGGTTTTATGAACTCATCTAAAACTTTTGTTGAAAAAATATTCACTATAAAATAACTTCACCTTTTACCTATTGGATATTTTTACTCAAAAAAATAATTCAATGTGATTTTGTATCGCCTTCCCTCGTTCCTACTCTACTTCGAAAAAAGAAACTTGCGGAATTGAGAAATTGTCACTGATAATAATAAATTTCCTATATTTTTTTTTTCAATTTTAATAAATGAAGGGGTAAGGTCTTTTTTTTGTATAGGTATAAATAATGATTAAATTTTTAGAACAAGAATCAAGAGAGCAAAATTATTCACACGATGAGATGTCTAAAGAATTTTGAAATGTGTTTTTCTCAAGAAATTCGCCTGAAAGAATTAAATTTTTTTCGTAATTTTTTTTTTCAAAGAAATATTTACAGTGAATTATAAAATAATTAAACTCGTGGATTTAAAAAGTAAAAAAAATGCAATTGTGAAGATCCAAGCATAATGACCTATTATTGACCAACAGTAACCAGATGAGAACCTCCAAAACAGTTTTTAAAAAGTGATTTTAATACAAAATGGGAGGGTTGATTAAACTGGTATTTTAAAAATGATTATATCTGTTCAGACAATCTCTACGATTAATATTTTTCCAATATGATTACAGTCTGGAAACCGTGCAACTTTGAATCGGAAATCGACGAAATTCAAATTACGAATACTTCCGACTGGAAATCGATTAAGGAATCACACCAAAAATGGATTCCATTCAACGAAGATGCTGTAGTGCCGAGAAAACTGTGGATTGTGCAAAGAATATTCTACGCAGCAGGCAGAAACTTTTTCATGATGAATCGTTAGAACAAAAGCACACCTGAATATTAATTTATAAAATTTTTATAAAATTTTTAATTTTATATACTCAAACAGTAACTAATTTAAGAAAATTTTCAAATTAATAAAATTAAATGTTGCAACAAACTGGCCAATTCAATTAAACCGATGGTACATGAAATTAGGAAATTTTCACAAGAGAAATTTCATAATTTAAAAAAAATTCCAAAGCATTCTGTATAAACATTTTCGAATGATATTCAACATTCCAAAAAAAAAAAATAATCAGTTTTTAGTACAAAATAAAGTGAATAATATTTTCAGTTCAGACCGAAATCGCCAAATTGGTTCCTCGTGGAAGGAATTAGAGCTCAAGTCCATAAAATAAGTTGACATATGAAGTCAGAGCCTCAAAAAATATAAACGATACCACATATGTGAGTCTAGATATAGAAACCGCCCTTAGGAGTCAAAAATTGGTTTTGAGTCGATATTGATTTTGGCTCTTTTACATAGAAAGAGTGGAATCAAGGGAGAACCACAACTTAAAAACCAATTTTTGATCCGTAAGGATGGTTTCTATATCCAAGCTCACATATAATTTTTAATTTTTTTGAATTTTGGCCAAAACTTTGGGGCACCGTACCCCCTGTAGGGTCATGATCTCATTACGAAAAGTAACATGTTCAAATACTACTATAAAAACCTAATCACAGGATTTTTTTCATTTTAAATCATATCCTTAAACCTCGATGTATCACTAGAAATTAAGCTTTTTGCAACAATTTTCATATAAACGATTTTGAGTATATCCTTTCAAAAGATTACCGGTATTGCGATACAAAATGTCGAAGTTGAGTATTTTTACGAAAAATTTCGAAAAAAAAAAGAAAAACAATAAAGCTCTCTCAGAGTCTGTTCAAGACAGCTGGAACCAAAACAACTGTGGTTTTCCAACTTTTTGGATGGAAAAACGTTGTAAAACATTTTTGAGAAAAATCCGAAGATATCGAGTCAAAAAGAGGTTGAATTCGCATAGAATGGGCCAGAATTTCATTTTGGTTCGATGAGAACACCACTGGGGTGAAATCCACGCTAACATGGATTACCCTGGTCTGACTCTGAATACCCACTTCTGACAATAGACACCCAAAATGTATAATGGAAAATTTTACGTTTTTTTTTAATATTTGTGATTTTCAAAAAAAATCTCCTTCTGTCTCATGTCAGTGAATCATCTCTTCGATTCGAAGTCAAAATATAATCCAGTCATTTTAGGATTTAACCCATCAAAAATTCAACTCAGATTTCTTTTCGTGTTTTATGTTCGTAATGGTCCACTAAATAATATATCAAACTGGACACCCCAAGAACCCTCCGCAACTCCCAAGGAAGAGCTAAATGCCTGCTGAACCCACTTCTTTGCCCAAAATTTATGGGTAAAAAACATCTATTTTTCAACAATTTATAGTATTTTTTGAAATAAACGAAATTATGAAGCTAAAGGTACCCAAAATTATACGAGTGAAGAGAAATTTTTTCACACGCTATAGTATAGTCGCATTGTGAATTCCACTCGATCGGAATGTTAAAAGCTATCTGATGATTGATCCTTAATCCAGACTGAATAATAAACGAATTTAGCTTGGGTGCCATTTTTTAACCCCCTCCCCTCCCGAGGATCCATTCCCTTTTCTTAAAATCGTTCCAACTCCGGATGATTTCATCCGATTTCGATTTTTTTCGACTCTAATAATAGTTAAAAGGGTTCCGCACATTTTTTGTATTTATAAAAATTTCGAAAAACCAATTACAGGGTCGTCAAATTTCCAAAACATGTGAACCACTTAGAAAAAAATGGGACAAAAACATGAAAAAACAATCTTTTTAAGATACAACTTTTAAACGAAGAAATTTCAATTTCCAAAAACCTTGAGCTTTTTAAGGCTACAGAACACATTTTCATAACTTTTCTCATACTTTCTCTTACTGTATGCAAAGTTAAGCCCGAGTTACAAAGATTTTTGAAAAGGAGGTGTACCCTGAGGGTAGGGGAGCAGTTTTTGAAAAATCACCTTGCATGCACTCACTCATTTTACTTTTCTAAACAACTTCTATTATTATAAGTTTCATCGTATTTCGTTTATTTTTGATGAAAACCGCAAAAAATGAAAATTTGAACATGATTTATGTCTGTTTTTGGAAACTGAACGACCCGGTAATTGGTTTTTCGAAATTTTTGTAATCACACAAAGTGTGCAGAACCCTTTTAGCTATTATTAGAGTCGAAAAAATTCGAAATCGGATGAAATCATCCGGAGTTAGAACGATTTTAAGAAAAGGGGATGGATCCTCGGGAGGGGGGTTAAAAAAATGGCACCCAAGCTAAATTCGTTCATTATTCAGTCTAGATTAAGGATCAATCATCAGATTGCTTTTAACATTTCGATCGAGCGGAAGTTTTTTTTTTACATAATGCGACTATACAGGGTGTCTACCAATTTTTAAAAATCAAATTTCGCGACTTTTTCGCGATCTTTTTTTAAGGTATCTAGTATCTACCTTTCAATTTGACCCCCCCCCCCCCCCACAAAAAATCAACGAGATCAAATTTATTATAGAAAAAAGTTTATACACGGAAGAAAATACGTATTTAATTTTGAAAGAAGACAATTTTTCACAAAAATTTTCCAAAAGTGGTTATTTTATGGTGAAGAAGAGAAGTAGTTACTGCCCGAGCGAAGCGAGGGTGAAAATTTTACGAAAAATCATGTTAGAACGGATAAAATTGTTGAATGATTATTGATAAATAAATTCATGGAAAGTTTGAAAAAGTATCAGATTTAGCTTGAGCGAAGCGAGGACGAAATTTTTTCGAAGAATTTATTTTAAAAAAACAGCAAAAAAAGGCATATTACCAAATGGTTTTCTCCTTTAAAACATCCCTTAGAAAATTCCAAAATTTTCCAATTATTTTAGATTTTTCTGACAATGGACACAATATTACCTTTGAAATTCCCAATCGTGATCGCTACTTAGTCTCCCACAAGAACAAGAACATATTTTTCCGCTTCAAAATATTCAATTGTCTGAAATAGAAGGGAAGAGGACGAAGAGGTATATAATTTAAGAATGGGGGTTTTTAAATTTATGAGCCCGAGCGAAGCGAGGGCGAAATTTTTTAGAAAAAATGTTCAAAAAGGTGAAATTTCTTTACTTTTTCTATTTTGTAAAAGGTGAAAAAAATGGAAGTAATTTTTGAAAAATTCGCGACTTTTGATGAATTTTGGGTCAATTTCGCGACTTTTTCGCGACTTTCGCGACTTTCGCGACCGGTAGACACCCTGCTATACTATGTACTAGTAGGGCATTCCAAAAAAAAAAGTCACCGCAAAAACTTCAGTATGAGGGAGGTTAAAACTTTCTGATAGGAAATTACGTTCTCCCATGTTGAGGCTCACTCATTAGAGAAAATATTCACAAAAGTTTCGATTATTTTAAAAAATACTGAATTTTTGGCCAAACAATTGAGTGTTTTTGAAAAAAACTGAACCTCTCTGATAGGAAATTACATTTGTAATTATAGAACATGATTGTTCAATATTCATGAACATTTTTCAATTTTGAGGCTTATTTGAGACAATATTCCCGAAAAACAGGTTTTCAGCAGGCATTTACCCCTCCTTTGGGGATTGAATTTTTCGGGGCTTTGGTGCATTTTTTCTCTTATTTGCCAGGACAACTAGGTATAATGATCCGAGAATAGAAATTGATGATAGATCTTCGAAAAAAACTCCGCAGAGCCATTTTATTCAACGTTTTCAAAAAAAACTTTAACGCGTTTTTTTTCATTATCTCGACTTATCATTTATTTTAAATTGTAACATTTGTTTCAAAAACAAAATAAAATTTTTTGCTGATGACCAAAAGTATTATTTGAATTCGCGATTTTCTAAATTTAGACAGAAATATTTTCTTCCCTCCCCCACCCAAAAAACAATGTTTTCAATTTTTTCAATGTATTTTTCAATTGGACACAACATTGAGAAGAGGAACCCCATAGAAACTTTTAAGAAGACAAGATCCGATTTTGAAAAATTTCGAACTAAGTCGTGGAAATGGAGAATAGACCACAGTACGTACTTCAAGTATTACATATGAACGAAAAACTTCTTGAAAATTATACATATTTTGGTGACCTATATACATTTCATCATCGTTAAAAATCAAAATTTGAAAAACATACTTCCGGGGTTTCGTAACCGATATCGAAAAAGAAGACATCGCATACATTTCACATGCTCAATTTTCAAATAAGACCAATATTTTGATTAGAAAATTACCATCAAGATTCGATTTCGAAACTATGTTAGTAAATGATCTCTGATCCATAATTTTGATAGATAATTTATAACAAATTTCAAATATTAGGCTCATTCGTTTAAAACTGAAATTATTTAAAAATTAGCCATCGTATTGGTAAGTGTTGATTTCTCATGCTTGGTCATCATGAATTACCGAACAACGTTTTTGTTTCTGGTTCTATTCATATTGGAAGGTAATTGACAAAATATTTTATTACTTATAATTTAAAATAATTCATACATAGCTGATGAATTTTAAAAAGTATACCCCAGAACGAACTCATTCTCAAATTCAATTACAGACATTTATTCGATCCCACTGAGCCTGCCTTCTTCAGAATACGATATTACAACATGTTTGGGAAACTGGATAAACAATATACTTGAAAATAACGAAGATTCGAAAAGTGAAATCAATGATGCAATGAGGAAAGCATTCTCTTCGGCCGAATATCACAGAGTGAACGAAATCGAATACAATGTAACCGATCCAGGGGACACTTTTGAGTCGAAGATCATCTTTCACGATATTAATTTTTATACCCACCATGTAGATGCTTCATTAACAAAACAGTTTTTGCTGAATACACGGAAATTATCGAACGATAAAGCAGTACGAGCTCACTGATGAAATTTTTTTCATGGCAGGACAAGCAATTATTAAAAAAATTTATTTTCGTTGCAGACTGTATCGACTCGAAGCTTACGAATCACTTTGGAAGTAGAATTACGTAAAGAAAGAGACGAACGTTACGCCAGCCTGTTTACAACGTTGCATTTTGACAATTTCGTTCTGAAGGCAATTCGATCGTCGGAAGATCCTAATAATGTGACATTTTCTTTCGATTTCTCCTACGATAACTACTATGTGCATAATCACGGATACGGGGTATAAAAGAAATATTCATTTTTTATCCATCTTTGATAGATTTATACCATTCAAAAAAAAACCTTTCCATTTTAGATGGACATTAAATGGTACGGGATTCGCACAGATGACGATTCAGATTCTTCATCCGATTCAGATTCTTCATCCGAAAGTGAAGTAAATAAATTGACCAAAGAAATAACACCCGTTTTGCCTCTACTGTTACGCGAGCACATGAACCGTAATCCCGAATTTTCCCAAGCTCTCGATAAAATCGCTAAAATGTACCGTCAGCCATCCGCAATCATTTCGTTGTATCCAGATTTCCAAACCCACCCCCAACTCTATTACTACCTCATCCCAGAAGTTCCATTTTATGGTCTCCGTTTGAAAAATGTCGTCATGCAGGGCCTGGCGAATATCGAATCGCTTGATATCGACGAGCATTCTGCAGTTTTCACTCATACTTTGTTGGTGAAAAATATTCAAGGAAGTATGACCCTGGATTACGGATGTGAAAACGAGACTCCTATGGAATTGAAATACCAAATCGGTTACCTTTCGATATCGATTAAAGAAAACTCCAATCACGTGCACGTGGAAGCGAGAAGTTACAGCGTGAATCGAACTACCGGCAGTTTTTTGACCTATCTTCAATCTGCGGTAATAATGGAGAAAATCGAGTCGGCCGTTGCTGCTGCGTTGATGCCGAGTAAAGAAGGTGAGTTGAAAAATACGATTTGGCTTAAAATAAGCTTGATTCTAATTTTTCCAGGGATTTCCCTTTTTAAAAAAATATTAACAATGAATTGAACGTGTCACAGCAAAAAGCACGTATAGAAAAAATGGCGTTTTGGGGTAATCGCGATTGAAGTTTGAGTATACTTTTTTAAATACTAAATTAAGGAATTGATCTGGGGGAAAAAATTTACCTTAAAATTTCATTTTTTCGTTACAAGAAACCAGCTCGCCCATCACTTGATATATTTTCTAATCGCACTTTGAAAAATGACAACTTTTTTTCATTTTCTTGGTTACAAAAAAATGCTAAAAATACATTTTAGACGAATTTTATAATTTTTTCAAATTTATGACGAAAAATTAACCAAAAAGAACTTCGCATTTGAAAAACGCCATAACTCTTCAAGGAAACATATTGAAAGTTGAAAGGGGGGGGGGGGGGGTCGTTGGATAGAGAAAACTTCAGAGAATACGAATCGCTTGTCGCATCAAAAAGGACATATGCTGAGTTATGTTCATTTTGTTGCGACACATTTAATTATAAAATAATCAAACTGATGTACCTATTTAAAAATTTGAAAAAATTCAATTGTGAAGATCCAAACATATTTATTGACAAACAGTAACCAAATGAGAACCACCAAAGCAATGTTTTTTTTTAATTTGGCTGCGGGTAAAAACCATGTTTCCAAAATCGACTTCAAAACGTATCGATGAACTTTTTTTTTTTTTTACAGATTTCAATGCAAAATGGGAGGGTTGATTAAAATCGAATTTTAAAAATGATTACATCTGTTCAGACAACCTCTAAGATGAATATTTTTCCATTATGATTACAGTCTGGAAACCGTGCAACTTTGAATCGGAAATCGACGAAATTCAAATTACCAATACTTCCGACTGGAAATCGATCAAGGAATCACACCAGAAATGGATTCCATTCAACGAAAACGCTGTAGTGCCGAGAAAACTGTGGATTGTGCAAAGAATATTCTACGCAGCAGGTGGAAACTTTTTCATGATGAATCGTTAATACAAAATCACACCTGAATATCAATTTATAACTGATTTTATTTTATTTATATTTTTATTCCGATTTAAATTTCAACCAATCGAATATTATTAAAATTGTAATTTTAATAATTCAAACAGTAATTAATTTAAGAAAATTTTCAAATTAATAAAATTAAATGCTGCAATAAATTGATCAATTCAATCAAATCGATGGTACATGAACTTTGGAAATTTTCACTAGAAAAATTTCATGATTTTGAAAAAAAAAAAAAATGTCAACCCTTGATACATAATAGTCTGGGAGCCGAACCTACCGAAATTTTACTGAAATAATTGAAAGCTGGCACCTGTCCCAAAAGTTAGTATATGAACCCCTATTTCAAAATCCACCAGTCTGCCGATCCGCAGCTGCTGCGCTTAAGCACAGCGAAAGCTCGAAAGTTCACAATTTTCATAAACTTCTGACCGAAAACATCGATGGTCGAAATTGGTGTCGAATTACAGGGTTTTTTTGCGCTGAATCCGAATATGTAGGTCTGTTGACCCCTAAATGCTGCCAAAAGGGTTGGCAGACGGGGTAAGGGGGGGGAGAAAATTCGAAAAATTCACAGATTTTTGGTAAAATTCAAATAAAAGTGGCTACTAGCCCGTATACCAAGAACTAGTAGTTTTTTCGAAAAACTACATATTAATGTTACCAGTGATGGAAAGAACGGTGAATGCTTCCACATTCTGAACATTCGATATCATAAGTTTATTTAAAAAATGTATTTTACCTTCCCTCTCCAACCTAACCCATCATCTCTCAGAGAAAAACATTGTCGAATTTATATCTTACCACCATCGAAAACATCAATTTCGATACATTTTTTCTCTGAAAAGTACGAAATTCGAAATTTTTCAAATCTCCCTTGTATCCCTACCTCTCCGGCCACCCTTCATTCCGAAAAGAAAAAAAGTGCTAAATTCGCATTCTACGCTCTTGAAAACATGAATTTCGATATATTACTCGAAAAAATTTTAAAACTCAAAATTTTGTAGGATTTTTTCCCTGCCCACCTCAACCCTTCATCTCTAAGAGAAAATTATTGCTAAATTTGTACTCCACGACCACAAAAACATAACGTCAAAAAATATTAGGTACTCGGAAAAATCACATAATTCAAATTTTTCAATGTCTTACCCGTCTCTCGCCCATACTATTCATTTCCAAGCGAGAAACATTGCCAATCCGTATTATACGCCCTCGAAAACATAGATTATGATATATTACTCGGAAACGTTACAAAATTTAAATTTTGTATCACCCCCCCCCCCCTCCAAACCTTCATCCTTTAGAAAAAAATATTGTCAAATTCGTTTTCATACGCCCTCGAAAACGTAGATTTCGACATATTACACTCGAAAAATTACAAAACTCAATTTTTTCTAGGTTTCATCCCCTTCTTTACCTCATTTTCACTCTCAACCCTTAATCCCTAAGCAAAAAATATTGTCAAATTCGTATTCTACACCCTCGAAAACGTAGATTTCGACATAATACTCGAAAAATTATAAAAATCAATTTTTTCTAGGTCTCATCCCCTTCTTTACCTCCTTTTCACTCCCAGCCCTTAATTCCTAAGAAAAAATATTGTCAAATTCGTATTCTACGCCCTCGAAAACGTAGATTTCGACATATTACTCAAAAAATTACAAAACTCAATTTTTTCTAGGTCTTACCCCCTCTTTTACCTCATTTTCACCCTCAATCCTTAATCTCTAAGCAAAAAATATGGTCAAATTCGTATTCTACGTCCTCGAAAATATAGATTTCGACATATTACTCGAAATAATTGCAAAATTCAAATTTTTCAAGGTCTCACCCTCCTCCTTCACCCCCTTTTACCCCTACCCTCCATCCCTAAACAAAAAATATTGCCAAATTCGTATTCTACCCCCTCGAAAACATAGTTTTAGGCATATCACTCGAAAAAATTGCAAAATTTAAATCTTTTCCAGGTTTTTGTTACGTTTTAGTAAGTTATATTTTTAGCCCAGTGATTTATCGATCTGTACTTTTATCATCATTACAAATAATTTCACAGCATTTTTCATTGTGTTTTGCAATTAAGTAGGTATTGAGAAATCCAAAATAATCCCAAGTTTTATTCAAAATCATCCGAAGTTATTTTTATTTCTCAATAAAACTCATAATCATTAGAAAATTAAGATAAACAACCCTTTTTTTCATTCCATCGACTCGACCTTATCCCTATCTCATCAGGAAGTTCGAATTTAATAAAAAAAATACAGTTTTCAATTTTCAATTTAAAAAATAATAAATAATCTGCCACAGCTGCTTCTCACACCCTTTTCATGAAAATTTCCACATTCCCACCGCTACATTAATCCGTTGAGACACAAAATTTAAAAAAACCAATCCACAAAGAATCTAAATTGATAAAAAGATTCCGGAAATACGTGAAAATTATTAATTCCAATTCAGTATTTCAAAACACCACTTAACCAAGAGATACAAAATGATGAAACGATCCTCGCTTCATTTCCATTTCTTATAAAATTACCAATTAAATCGATCATTCGTAATTATTCAATTTCAAAACCACCAATTCTTACACAATCATTCAACATATCGATAATGTTGGCAAAAATCAGCCAACCCACCTATATTCCGAATCGAATTAAGGTACAGATCATTCTGAAAAACCATTTTCGACCAAATCGTCGATCAGAAACCAGCCATCGAAGATGTGGATTCGAAAATCAAACTCGATGAGTTTTTCAAATTCATCAATTTATTGCTCTATCAATCTCGATGGAAATTAATCAAAGTGGTAATTTTTTTCTACAACTATAATAATTATTATGAACCGAACCCTGCATATGAAATTTTCTCCTACTCCTTCTTCAAATTCCAAAAATTCAATCTATGTATTTATTTTGAGCTCTTCTCAGAAAAACTAATTACAACCAAAAAATGATGAAAGATTACATTTCTTGTAATGCTCTCGATAGTAAAATAATTAATATATAATTTAATTTTCAATCTCATCTCTTAACTACACAACGATTCGAAATTCAGATAAAATACAAAGACGTTTCGGGATATTTTTAAATCAGATTTGGTGTTTCTGTATGGCGATCGTACCAGTCACATCTCGAGTGTAATTTTTCCCCTCTTCCATCATGGATTATAAAATAAAGCGAGTTCTCTTCGGTTTGCTGATATTTAAAGGTAATTTAATGAAATTTTGAATTTTAATCCATATTTTCAGCTTTTTATTTGTAATTTCAATACTTCGGTTCATAATTGCATGATTTTTTAACCCCTGTGAATTAATTTTACGTCCAATTTTACATAAATTACAGCACTGGTATCGATACAATCAGCAGAAATATCATTCGAACACGATGTCACCAAACAAGTGGATAGCTGGGTCGTAAAAATATTCAAAGTCAATGGAGAATCTACGAAAAAACTATTCAACAAGATATCGCAGAAAAGGTTGGAAGAATACAATCACGATATTGGTCACGAGATATCACCTTTTGGCAAAACATTCCAATTCCGCAATGTGTACATGAACGTCAGCGAATACAAGGCTCCTCAAATTAACTGGAAATTTTCCGAAAATAAAATGGTAAGTCGATATTACCAGATACCTACGAACAAATACATTCCAAGAAGAAATTCGACTGTTTGATTATTCTCAGGGCGTATTCCTCAAAGAATTCACCGTTCGAATAGTGGGTAATCTTCTCGGAGGAGCTGACCGAGATTACAAATTCGACACCCATCTCGATATGTTAAACGTCACTTTTACCTTGAGCATAACCGAAGAGGAGAAAACTTCGCAAGAATTCTCTATCGATGATTCCTGGTTATGGTTTAACGACGATATGGTAAATGAATCAAACCCACATTCTATAATCAAAATGAATTCATTATTGACCAACGAAAAATTTATTTCAGAGTGTATGGTGGCAAGAACAAACCGAAGAATTTTCATCCAACAAAAAAACCGAATTAGAAAAAGCCCTCCGACCCGTATTACCGTCGCTGTTGCGTGAAAATCTAAAACGCAACGAAGATTTCGCCAAGAGTTTAAAAGCTCTATTCAAATCCTACAACGATGCCAAACACCATTTGATTTCTACTCATTCGGATTTCTTCACCAGCCAAAATAAATACTACTACCTGATCCCCAAGATATCGTTTTTCTGTTTCAATTTGAAAAATATCTTCATTAGAGGACTGTGGAATCTCGAATGGCTCAAGATCAACACCGGACTTAGTATATTCACGCACACGTTGATGGTTAGAAATGTCCAAGGAAATTTGGTGCTGGACTTCGGAGTACCGCAAGAGAAACCAGTCGAATTGCAATTTAAAATCGATTATTTGTCCGTTTCGATTGATAAGAAATCTGTGAATGTGGATGCCAGATGCTACAGCGTCAACAAAACCACCACACCGTTACCGTATCGACAATCGGCTCTGATTATGCAGAGGATCGAATCGGCTGTGGCCAATTCGATATTCCCGGCGCTGGCTCGTAAGTACCTTCGTTGTAAAATATGAATTGGAAATTTTTTTGTAAAATTTCCCAAATTTTTTAATAGAATTCATTTCTAAATTAACGATTCTCTGGTTCTTTTACAGATCGCAGAACGTACGACATCGATACACCGGTAGAACAAATCAAAATCGACGATAAATCGGACTGGAAAAAGATCAGGACGTCATTCCACGAATGGATCCCTTTCAATGACGACGGAGGAGCGAAACCTCCCGCAGGAGCCCCAGGGGCAGGTCAAACGAAAACGTAATTTTAATTTCTAGTTTAAAATGAAGACAACTGGTGAGCTGTATTTCGAATTTGGAAACTTATGGTGAATGGAAAATCGAAAACGAGATCGATGAAAGGTGAATTTTACTTTTATACAAACTGCCATCTTAAATAAATGGAAAGAATTGAAAATTTAGTGTTTCCAAATTAAATTTTTTATAAGGTAGATCCCATCGATTTTTAAGTATAATTAACTTGTATCATTTTTAAAGAAATTTTTCGTATGATAAAAATGTAAATTCGAAACCTGTACATAAAATTAATTAAAATTTGTATTACTAAGTAATTTTGAGTTCCTTCATCGTCTTTTATATTACAGACTCGATGCCATCAGCATAACGAAAAGTAATTTCGAGGGACAGAAAAGTATTTGGCTCATTCCACGTTAATTGAGTTTTGATCTCGAGTCTTACGATTTCGTTCAATTTTTTTTTACGAGTTCCCCTCGGTGGTATAATGAAGGAATCACCGCCATTATGATCATAATCCTTCAGGGAGGCGGGGGGAGTTGGTGTCTTGTAATTTTTGTATAATTGGGATTTTTTGCGAAATGGCTCAACTTCGAAGGCGTAATATCTCGAGATCAGTCAAGTCAAAGATGAATCTGTTCATTCCGTTTTGTAGAGAATTAAAAGGAAATTCGAAATTGATAATCACATTTTGAAAAGTTCAAAGTTGAACTTTTATGATAAAAGGTTAACTTTCATGATATGTACAAAACATGAGGGATCCCATTTAAAAATTTGAAAAAATTACTACGAAGAGAACTTTTCACGTATTCTTCAATTCTTTACTTTTCAAGATGGGATCTCAATACCCTTGGGGGCACAGAGGTCCTCAATTTTGGTCAAAATTCAAAAAAAGTAGAAAACGTGAAGTAATACATAGAAATCAACTAATTCGAAGGTGCTGAGATCGAATATGTGCTCAGTTTTTTCATCCGACTCCTCTGAACTCACCTATCAGCTCCCCTGATGGGGTCAAAATTCAAAAAAATGAAAAATAACGTTTGACGTGTCGTTTGTTGGGTTTTTGAGGGCGCTGAGTTCGAATATTCGCTTGTTTTGAGGATTCGACCCTTTAGTGCCCCCCTAGCCCCTAATTTTGAAAAAATATATGCAAAAAATGGAAATAGCACGTGTCATATCGATTTCCACTGACTCGAGAGTGCTGAGCTTGATTATCAATTTACTTTCTCGATCCACCACCCCCGGGCCCTCCACTGACCCCAAAATTACTAAAAAAATTTTAAAAATCGATGTTTTTTTTTTCAAGTGCAACCAAGACCTTAAAAACCCGAGAAACGACGCGACAGGTCAAACGTTATTTTTCATTTTTTTTGAATTTTGACCCCATCAGGGGAGCTCATAGGGGGGTTTACAGGAGTCGGATGGAATAACTGAGCACATATTCGAACTTAGCGCCTTTGAATCAGTAGAAATCGATATATTACTTCACTTTTTACATTTTTTTGAATTTTGACCAAAATTGAGGATCTCTGTACCCCCCTCCCTCCGGAGTTGAAAAATACATAAAAAGTTCTCTACATAGTAATTTTTCAGATTTTTAAATGGGGCTCTTCATGTTTTGTACTTATCATGAAAGTTGAGCTCTCATCACAAAAGTTCAACTTTGAACTTTTCAAAATGTGATTATGAATTTTGAATCTCCTTTCAATTCTGTACGAAATTGCATGAACAGATTCATCTTGGACTTGATCGATCTCGAGATATACGCCTTCAAAGTTGAGCCATTTTGCGAAAAATTCCAATCAAAACCTGGTCGAGTTGACATGGAATGAACCATTTACAAAGGTAGATGTCGAGAATTGAAAATTTCACGAATGTTTTCTCAATACTTAAACTGGCTGGAAAATATGCAAAAAATACGCATCTACCTATTTTCAATATTATCTTTCAGTTTTGAAAAATCATAAACTTTTTTGTAGTCTTTTCAAGTGTTCCCAAAAAAAAATAATTAAAAAAGGCCACTGAATTTTTCGATGCAACTCCAAAGTTTGATTTAACTATAATTTTGGTTGGGTAGAGTTGTTTGGGAATTTCGAACTCTAAAAGCTTTTTAGCAGGAGTCCGTGATAAACCAAGAGTAATTATAAAAAGGAAAGAAACAAATTTATTGAAAAATATCACCCCCTCCTCGAATTCATCTCGCCCAAAAATTATCAAATATTGGTAGTTCAGCTTTTTTCACTACTACATTTATTCAACTTCTGAAAAATTGAAAAAATTCTTTTCTGCAATGATTCCCAAAATTTTCAACAGTTGAAGAGAATTTCACGTCCATCACACAAGGCGATTTTTAGGAGCACTTGAGATCTAGTAGACGTTCCAGTCGGTAGTTCTCCAAAATACAATCGTTGAAAAAGACACTTAGAAGGACACACCGTCGATGAAATAATTATTACACTGTCAAATTCGAAAACAATTATTGAAATTGCTATCAATATTTTTCGGGGAAGAAAGTGTTTGGAATTTTTGCATTCGGAGGAAAAATTCTACGCCTTCGACACAAATAATTATTTTTTCAATTTTAGGAAAATCTCAAAACAGAGACGACCTTCTCCCCTCCTTCGGTCTACCCCAACATGATGCATGTGCTATCAGTTTACGTATTTCATCATTGAAAGACAACTTTCATAAGGACAAGCAACATTGAAAAATACTTTTAACTCGTACCATCGGGCGATTTGCATTTTTCAGATTAAATTATGAATTTCAATTTGATTTCATACGAGTATGTATGTATCGATCTATGAACCCAAAAATGATCAGATTTGTTGATAATACTAATAAACCATCCGATGTATTTTCCAATAGAAGGACTGGCTTTAATTCAAAATTAATACTCGTATTGGTACATCTTGATTTGAATGTAAATTGATGTATGCATTACCAAAATTCTGATAACTGGCGATACGAATGATATGAGACATTCAAAACCATCGATAAAGTACGATTATTGAAATTTTAGGGCAAAAATTATTTTGCTCAGATCTTATTTATTTATTTTGAAATTTATTATACTGGGTGCGAGGATTTTTACGCCCAGTTTCTGAGAGGAGGACAGGAACAGGTTTAGATTTGGTGTTGAAGTTTAAGTTTCTTTATTAGTAGGTATGCTAGGTAATAGAATTTTTGTTTCGGTTTTTGAGTCTGAAATAGTTGTGGTGTTTTCAGAAATTTTAAAGGTTTGTCTTTTACGATTTTCTTGGGAAGGAGAGGGGGGGGCATTTAAGTGACAACATTTTTTACAATATCAGAAAAGTCTACGATTTTTGGTAACGTTTCAAAATACAGGTATTTGTAATTTTTATGGAAAACCATGCCATGCCCCAGGAAATCAAAAATAGATAGGTATTTATTAAACATTCGATAAAACATTCCGTAAATTTGTTCGTTTTACAGGTTTTTTAAAAACTTGAAAAGGAGTAGCGAAGAAAAAGGTCAGATGAAAACAGTCCCTAATTTCATCCCTTACCCCCCCCCAAAAAAAATATTCAAAAAAATTAAAAAATTGAAAAAACGTTGTATTTTTTCAAAAATAATTTTGTTATGAAGATTTTTATCCAAAAATACCATTACTTACCGTCTATTTTTCATCATTGGTCTATTTTTCAGAGATCCTTTAAAAAATAACTTTCTTCAAGTTTTTTAAAATTCAGTTGGTAAAAAATCAAAAAGAAAATTTGAATTTTTTTTTCTAAGATAATTTTATTAGATAGGCAAGTATTAATATTTTAATTAATAAAAATCATCAATGGTGATTTTCCACATTTTTCTCCTTTTCTGAAAAAACATGAGGTATCTACAAGCATTTTTCTTCATTTTGAAAAAAAGGTCTGTACAAGTTGTGATGATGGAATTACCATTGATGGTTTCGGTAATATTTATGGATTGAAATATTCATATTAAAATATTTCAGGAGAGAAATTCTCATTTTTCAAACTCAACTTTTTAATAAAGAGCATTTCTATTTTTTCGATTGAATAGCAATAAAGGAGACGGGATTGATGTCAATTTCTATGCGAATTCCCTTTCCACCAATTTTCCACAAATCAAAGCTCATAGTATCAGCCCCAAAAACACTTCTGAATTTCACCTAGGTAGTTAAGAAAATATCAAAGTAAGCAGCTAATATCCAAAATATTTTAAAAATCACCATTAATCCTAAAAAAAAAATTTAATTGAGGCAAAATGTGAATACAAATCAAACAAAGCAAATTATAAAAATAATTCTTCAATTCTTGAAAATTTCAAAAAATTCAATTCAAAATGAACTTGAGTGATTCTAATACTTGACCAGATGTCCCAACCAGAATTTGAAAAAAAAGTAACTTTAGAAACCTCTGACAATCAGAAAAGTAAACAAAAAAGTTCAAAAAAGTGACCTTTTTTAAAAATTTTAATTCATGATTTCACCAAGAAAATGTAAAAAAGTCATTCAAATTTTTAATTGGAGGGTTCGTAATACTAAAATGCCATGGTATACTTTTTTCAAACAATTTTTATTTAAAACAATTTTTGATTTTTTTTAAAGCAAATTTTTTTTAAAACAATTTTTTAAAAGCAAAAACTAAAAAAAAGGATTTTTTGCTCAAATTTTTGAAAAAAGTAACTTTTTTGAATGAAAAGTAACCAATAGTAACTTTTGATTACAAAAAGTAATTTAAAAGTAACCTACTGGGATGCCTGCTTGACAAATATGTCTCTCATGTTCATGTACCTACTCAAACATCAAAAAGTTCTGATTTTTTTCTACACTTTATCGTTCAAGTATTGAAAAAATTTTCACTTTAAAAAAATAAATCAAACGATTAATAAACAAAATATCACCGTGTAATTCAAAAAATTATCACGTTTTAAAATTATGTTTCATAATTTTCTTTGAAAGAACGAAAAAAATCTCTTGAAACAGTCTCAATAATACGTATGCTTTTATTCAACAAATCATCGGCGGTGATTTTCCCTAATTTGCTCGATTTTGAAAACAACAGACGCGTGATACAATTTCAACGATTTTTTTTAAATACTTTTTTTAATTTTTTACAGGAAAAATTTAAAAAACATGAAAAAAGAATTTTCTCAAATACCCATGAAAAATTGATTAAAAGTGAAAAACAGGCCCAATTGTATTTTTGGGTAAAGCCCTCCAAAAAAAATGTTTCAATTTTTTTGAGTGGATACATATGCAGATGAATTTTACTGTTTTACTGATGAATGGGAAGAGCCCGAAGGGGAAGGATTGGGTCGAGGGAAGGTCGATATTTTTGCCAAGTCTTTTCGAGGTCTCAAGACCACACTTTAGCAATCCTTTTATTAAAATATCAAAAAAAAAGTTGAAAAGCGATCCACCCTAGTATACTTACACACAAGATTTTTTTCGTGAGGGAAGAGAGGGCAGTTAACTACGAATTAAGTGTTCCTTGAAAATCATGTAAAATGACTTACTCATGTTATTCTTACTTCTTCTTACTTTGACAGTAAAAATTCATGACTCACCTGTAACAAAAAAACAAAATAACATGTTCAGTTTTAGTTTCTTGTTAGATTTTGGATTTTTTTTCTCAAAAAATATTGAATAAACAAGAATTGGCCATCATAAATTGAAGGCGTTGCCTTTTCGCCTCTTGGACATTCTATTGTCCTAAAATTACTTCAATTTCTTTTAACTTTCATGGGGAAAAATCTATGAAATAAAAACCTGACTTTTCAACTTTCAAACCATCAATTAATTGTTTCTTTTTTTTTTTTAATGACGTCCAATTATCCAGATATGCCATGGCACAGCTAACACACCGTTGGAAGCAAGCCGATGTCTGCTAAAAATTTACAAAAAAATTCTCATCGTGCTACCTCAACAAAATTGAAAAGAAAAATTCACCCCTTTCTTTCAATTTATCTATTTGCTTGCCCATGATCTTCAAAAAGAACATACACTAAATGAGATCGACCACTTATCATTCATAAAATCTCGTAATATTCGTCCGTAAGTCAAATTAATATTTATCATTCATCAAACTATTATCACTGACTAGAGCATTCTCTTTCAGTAATAAAATTGACCTCTTTCGTAATAATTCCGTATGATTGAAATTCGGACACAATATTCAAAAATATTTTCAAACCGATTGGTAACACTTCATTTATCGAGTAAATGGGTGTAATAGTAAACAGTTTCGTTATTCGTTTTCGTCACACAATAATATGGATCAGAAAATGTATTCCTTGTTCCTCATTGCACTCATGTCCACGAGTAATTACCCAAAATAATAATTTAATATTTTATATTTCACTTCTTCAATAATTTTTTTTCAATATTAACGATAAATTACAGGATTTTCTGTGACAAAAGCCCAGGATAATTCTTCAAATTACGACATAACGGACCCCTTACGAAATGCCATTCAGGGAATAATTGAAAGCATCAATACAACAGAAAAGATCATACTGCTTCATGAGGAACAAGGTTTCTTTTCAACGTATAGTTTGAAAATAGAAGATAGAATTTTCATTGGCAACATCAAAGAAGCTAAAAACAGCCTAAGTTCGACACCCAACATATACATTAATTTCACTACGAATGAAATGGTAAGTGAAAATCAAGTAAAACTCAATACTTGCCAGGATCTTGATAAAATTATTCGAATGACTCTAATCAGCAAAATTTACTTTTCATAGCGAATAACCATTCAAAAGTACCGGTACAGCAGTGTTGTACCAGGAGATTTAATAAATCTTTGCAATATGGATCAAGTTTACACAATTTCATATTGTAATGTTACTCTGAAAAACGTAACATTTGACATTTCCAGATCATCGAAAAACAACTCCATTGAAAAATTCCTAATTGATTTTCCATCTAATCTTACAGTCGTGGGTATAATCGAAATATAAAATACCTACATATAAATTTCCACCAAAAACTAATGAAAACTTTTATTCATTTCAGAACAACTTGGTTCTTTATGAAAAAAATTTCAGTCGTAATCATTCTACCTACTTCGATGATAAAAACCGTTTGAAACAATTACTCAAATCCAAATTACTACAGCAGATGCAAGATAACTTAGTACAGTATGGTAAAAATATCTCAGAAAGATTACAGCATCATACTCGTACAATTTTTACTTCAGTTGATCCTGATTTTTTCGACGACCGGCATCGATACTTTATACTCATACCGAAGATTCCCTACATGAGTTTTAATTTGAGAAATATTACCATCAGAGGATTGACGAATTTCGTATCACTGCACAGAACTGAGGAAAAATATGGCTACTTTGGGATTGCTTTATTTATAAATGATATTCGAGGAGAACTGATTTTAGATTATGAATCTGAACGTGAAAACCCAATGGAGTTGATTTTCTCAGCAGATGATGTTCTCATACGAGCTAACCTGAGCAATCACCGGAGCAAGGTGGAAATTCGAAATTATCGAGTTATTCGAACCGGACTCAATAATGGTTCATTGACTGATCAGCAATCGGCGATGATTATTCAGCATATTGAATCAGCAATTGCATCATCGTTAATGCCTTCCATGACGGGTGAGTCATTTTTTAAACAAATATTCAAAATCGTATGGACAGTTATTGCAAAAGATTCACCTCGAATCCCAAACAAGTTTATTTCTCGATGTCATTAGCTTGCTAAAAAGTCGATCTTTAGCTTTTGATTTGAAACTTTGAAACCGAAATCAACAATTTTTCACCCCAATTTTTTTTTCGATTCTCAAAATAGTTTCAATTCTTAATTTCCTTTTCTCCAGAAATTTTTCAACACTAAAAATTTTTCCTCAAAATATTTTTCATTTTTTCATCTGGAATAAAATTTTTACCAACTCTGAAATTTTTTCCTCCAATTTTTTTTCAGGTAGGTATAACAATTTCACAACTCCGATATTTTTTCCAAAAATACATAGTTTTTATTTTTCAACTCTAGAATTTTTTCTCAAAATTAAATCTTTTTTCAAATTTTTTTGCTCTTAAAATTTTTTTTCAAAGTTCAATTTTTGCAGCTTTTGAAATTTTTTTTCTCAAAATACCATTTTTTTAGATCAAATGTTTTTCTCAAATTATTTTTTAGCTTTGAAATTTTTAGAATAAAAAATTTAAAAAAATTTGGGTTGAAAAACATTTTAAGAAATTTAATGTGAGAAAAAATCGAGAGAATGTCAAGTTTTTAAAAATTTTAAGATCAAAGAATAGGATTTTACAGTTGATAATTTAGATAAATATTAGTAAAATGAGAAAATTTTAGCAAAAATGAAAATTGAAGAAATTGAAAAAATCTTGTACTTGGCTAAAAAAAAATTGAGGAAGAACGTTTAGTGGGGAAAAAAATTATTGCAGTTGAAAAAATTATGAAATCTGAAAAAATTGAAATTTTGAGGAAGAGGTTCAGTTAACAGCATAACAGCTGAGATCATCAATGTAGCGATGAAGATGACGAAAAAAAAATGAACGAGATCGCGCATAGTTTTATTTACTTACATGTAAGTACAGCAAATGAGAAAAAAAAACTCGGATTTTGACGAAAATTGATGAATAATGATGAATGTAAATTCTGAGTGGAAGACCTAAATTGATCCTCCTGGTCCTGAAGAATCAAAGTTACGCAGAGTAGGATTCAGTATTTAGGCATCTGCTTATAAGAAAAATAAAAATTCCCTCTTCCAAAAAAAAAACATTCTCTCTCCAATAATTTTCATTTTTTATTTCACCAAACAAATAGCTGAAGAAATGTGTGTTTTTTTAAGTGATCTTGCAAGAAATTTGATGAAATATCCTCCATTTTGCAGAATGAAGTCAAGTTTTGGAGCATACACAAAACGAAAACGAACATTTTTTGTAAAAAAATTCATGCACTCAAAATTTTTAACATTTCAGACGTCATCGTCATAAACACGGTAGATATTAATGATTGAAGAAATGATCCCATAAAATCTTATTACAGATTTTCCCTTTGAAATCTGACTCTACCAGCTGACAAGTCCCAACTACTGCAATAATGAATACAGTAGGGCTGCACTGATTGGGGGAGGGGAGGGGGTGTCAAAGCGATGTTATTTTTGAAAAAAAAACACAATAAACGTTGCTTTGTCAGCTTTGGGTGGCTTGCTATTATATTAATTTTTTCATCCTGTTTTTCATACAGTAAATTCGTCCAAAAAAGTGCTCTTCCATACCCGCTCGCGAACATTTGTTTTTTAGGAACTTCCAAACACTCTTTTCGAAATTTCTTGTGATGAGATAAGAATGATTGATTTTTTTTATTTTTCGATCAAAATATTCAAGAAAAAAACCTTTTTTTTTCTCCTTAGTGGGTTCGGACTACAACTAAAATTATAAAAGATCTTGGATCTTGGTAGTGCTTTCTGGATGATACCCCAATCACCTTTTGAAGAAGTTTTCGAGTTTCTATTCCTCTCTGGACCATTGCCCTTGAATCTGGATACCACTTATGCCCTCTACAGTGGGGTTGAAAAGTTTTAGATCGCAAATTTGAAGATTTCTTTATTTCCACGAAATTTAAATTGCTCACTCAAACGTATCAAATATCTAGCCAGAATTTTTCAGTCTTCCAAGAATAAATTTTGATTCAGTTTTTCAAAAAATTTTCTTGATTGTGCTGTCAACTACATTAAAAAGTACTTGGAAATTTTTAAACGATTACAGATTGCAGAATTGCTACAAAAAATTTCAAAAAAAATGAATTTCTGGGTTCTGAATCCAAAAAAACTTGAACTTACTTTTAAACTCATTTAATGAATAACTTGAATTATTTTATTAAAATAAAGTTTATGAGCAATAATTCAATTTGCAGCACTGATATGGAAATTTTTTGATAAACTTCATCAAAATATATTCTAGGAGGCCAAAAAAATTGTCTCCATTGGTAATGTTTCAGTGAATGATCTGAATCTGGTGCCTAAAAATCAGGAAATTTTCAATTTCGTAAGCTATCGTACAACTTTTCAATTCCTTTGTGATTCAATTTCCAAATCAAAGTGTCAGAAAGGTGTAGAAACTGGAATTACATTTTTCAGGGATGACTAAAATACTCGACCTCCTTACAGCCTGAGTATTCAAAATTTTCCAACAGGTCCCCACTCACAGTAAATTTCCTCATCAATTTTTGTACAAATTCAAAGTTTTTTTAGAAAAAAAAATTACCCACTGATTCCTCGAGTTCTTTTTTTTTCTAATACTAAATAAAGTTGGGGATATTTGCCAATAAAAAAACGGTTCCAATAAAACGCACTCAGTTCAGAGAAAGCCAATTGCAAAAGTAGAAAATCCTTCCAATGAATCAACTTATAAGGAGAGGCTTCTCTATCCCATAATATAATTTCATGATGTTCACTGGATCTGACAAATGGAAATTCATGCTATTTTCTACATTTTTCTGGCTTTAAATTTTCCCAAAAAATAAATCTTCTTTTTAATCATTGATTAAACTGTTCAAAGGACGGAGAAAATATTGAAAATTCTTACTTTTTGCATAAAAATGATTAAAATTCTTGCTATTCTATGGGTTTTCTTGTTTTTCTTATCAGTAGACAGTTTAGACATCGTGAATTTTCTATCAATTTTGTTATTCGAGACCACCATAATTGTTTTTCCCACAAAATTTAATTATTTAGTTAGTACATTAAAAAAATCTCAATTACATGAAATTCTAGCTTGGACAAAAAATAATGAATAAAATGTCAGCAGATTTGAAGTCGATGAAGCAAGTTCTCAATGAATGGGTTCCATTTAACGAAGACCAAACCGTTTTGGCAGCTACGACTCCAAATTCTACCACTTATTGCAGTAGCATTGAAACAGATGCATACCAATACCACATTACATTTAAAAACCTAACGATAAAGCTGATTTCTGAAATTTCTAATCCGAGAGAAATTCAATGCGAATTCCCGAACCATTTGAAGGTAAGAATGACAATCTAAAAAAGTTGTATTCCAGCATCCGTAATGAAAAATCGTATTTCATGATTAAAATTTTTCTATTCAAATGCCACAGGTCAAACACAAAATAAATGCAACGCCGACTCGAACGGTTCATTGGAATAGCAATAAAAGCGAAGGGATTGATATATGTTTCCATGCCAATTTCACTTCCATAAATTTTTCACAAATCGAATCCAACAATTCCGTTCTGAATAACACTTACGAAATTCAACTGGATAATAACGAAGATATCAAAGTAAGGACTTGACAAACAAAAATGTTCACAATTTGTTTTCATCCGGGTCTCATAAATACGCCTACAAAATACGTACGCCATGTTTTAAAAAACGTACAATTTTCTAGTTTTTGAAAATTTTTGAAAATTTGTGTACATTAATTATAAAAATGTTTGGATAAAATAACAAACAAGAAATAGAACCCCCAAAAAATTGATCAAAAAGAAGGAAACCATCTTAAAATTACGAAAGAAATATTCTGATTATTTGAAAATAAAATTACAAATGTTTAGAAACAGAAGGAAAGTCATCACCATTGAATAACTGAACTGGGGTAACTGTAATAAAAATACGCGAAATTTTAAAAAATTTATCAACAGACAAAAAAATTGTTTCAGGTCGAACTAACACCCATAAAAGACACTGATGGAGATGAAGCCTTAAAATTAAAGGAGAAAATCAACATGACATTGATCTCAATGGCAAAGC
The DNA here is from genome assembly GCA_033439095.1 of Pseudococcus viburni. Lineage (NCBI taxonomy): Eukaryota > Metazoa > Arthropoda > Insecta > Hemiptera > Pseudococcidae > Pseudococcus > Pseudococcus viburni. The sequence goes on along the minus strand of JAVBJF010000118.1, from coordinate 801,611 downwards.
GGCATTTTGTTCAAAAAATCAAGCCAGTGGTTTGTTTACCATTTGAAATTTGTTCTCAAGCAACAAAAATGGTAGACCATTTCTTTCTATATTTTATCGACGAATTATTGAAAAAGTGCTCCCTTCGATAAAATCCAACATTAACATAAGAAAAGGATTGTAAACCAAATAAGATCGTCATTAATAAAAATACCTCTTCAATAAGACACATTTTCCGTTTCAAATGATTTTGTGACGATTATGAAAGTAGTTTGGAATTTTAAGAGGTTACCTACATTACGATTATAAATAAAATTATTTGAATTAGAAATGTTGCAAAACTAAGTCAATGTAGGTAACAGATATGAAAATTGATTGACAACACCCAAGAATAAATTTTAATTTTTGTACAAAGCTATCATTATAAATTTATTATTATGTGACAGCTTAGAATTCAAAATCATGTCTATCTTCTTAACCTATGAACGTAAGTACTTATACACTAAAAAAACTAAAGAATAAATTTCATCCAAAAAAATAATAACGGAACACCATTCACAAAATTGGAAAAATTTATTCTAAAAAAACAATAATATTTTTCGCGAAATTTGGTAAAATTTATTGGATAAAAATAAATTTTACTCAATTTCGCGATAAATGTTATTTTTACAGAATAAATTTTGCCAATTTTGTGAATGGGTGTTCCGTTATTATTTTTTTGGATAAAATTGATCTGTTTTTGGATAAAGGGTACATATATGACCGGATTATGGGTGAATTTGGCCCCAGCCCCGATTTTCACTCTAACCCCCTCAGTTGGTACCCCTTGATGTAAAAACATTCTACAAAAAATTTTGTCCCCCCACCCCCTCCCTTCCGGAGTTATGACCATTTTATTGCATTATTTTCAAGAATTTTTAATTTCAAAGGAAGTGAAGGAAATTTTCTGTTCTTTGGCACAAAGTTACATCTCGTAGAGGTGTATTTATGATAATTTTTTCAAACGTTTCTGTACACTTCTTCATGTTTTTTCGGATACTTGAAGTTTTCAATCGTAAAAAATACCATATAATCGAAGAGCGACCACCCTGGAAAAATTGCTATAAGATGTGTTTTTCCATTTAAAATTTTGCTGTGCATTCGGTTTTGGCCGATTCTTTGAACTAAGGGCCGAAAATTACGAAAAACCTTTCAGAAACGTTGTAATTTTAGCAGATTTTTCAAATTTTGATTATTTTATACAGAAAGAAAATGCCCGAAGGAAAAAACCAATGCCATATTTGTATCTAGGAGGTCAAAATCCCCGATAAACACCCTTTTTGCAATAATTTTGCTTGAAGTTTCAAAATTTATTTTTTTCGCTGATTTTTCATGGCGAAAAAGCTAAAAAAAGTGAATTTTGAGACCTTCAGTGAAACAATCGCGAAAAGAGTGTTAATCGGGGTATTTTGACCTGCTGAACACGAATATGAGATTGGTTTTTTCACTTGGTGCGATTTCTTCCCTGAAAATTCGCGATTTTTAACTTTGAATCGGGTCTTTTGAGCAAGAAAATTTAAATTCAAAATAATTAATGCGATATTTTTATTCTACGACCCAAAATTAATCGACATTTTTCCGATTTTAGATAGAGTCACATTACATATGCATGCCAAGTTGTTATATATCACACCGAGAGCAACTAGCCAACTACAGATACAGCTCAAGTGGAGTGATGGAGAAAATTTTATTCCACGTATCCTCCACGTCTTTGACACTGAATCGTGCCAAAGAAATACAACATTGTGCGACCAGAACTTGAACAAAACTTTTTGAAAATTTTTTACAAGCAGCAACACCAACATATGCATAGTAGATCGAGATCGAAAAAATTTTACGAGGACAAGAGCAGGCCATAAAAGATGATTTGATTTGTTTTCAAATTCTCAATTTTCATTTTGGCATCTTGTTGTTACGTTATACAAAATAATTTATTAATTATTGATTAACTCATGGAGAGGGAGGGGGAAGAGATGATACAAGAGGTACGACCAAATGGAAAAAACAATCCCATATTCGTGTTCGGCAGGTCGAAACACCCCGATTAACCCTCTTTTCGCGATTGTTTCACTCAAGGTCTCGAAATTCACTTTTTTCAGCTTTTTCGCCATGAAAAATCAGCGAAAAAAGTAAATTTTAAAACTTCAAGCAAAATTATTGCAAAAAGGGTGTTTATCGAGGTATTTTGACCTGCTGAATACAAATATGGCATTGGTTTTTTCCCTTGGGCCTTTTATTACTGTATAAAACGCTCAAAATTTGAAAAATCTGCTAAAATTACAACGTTTCTGTAAGGTTTTTCGTAATTTTCGGCCCTTAGTTCAAAGAATCGGCCAAAACCGAATGCACAGCAAAATTTTAAATGGAAAAACACATCTTATAGCAATTTTTCCAGGGAGGTCGCTCTTCGATTATATGGTATTTTTTACGATTGAAAACTTCAAGTATCCGAAAAAACATGAAGAAGTGTACAAAAACGTTTGAAAAAATTATCATAAATGCACCTCTACGAGATGTAACTTTGTGCCAAAGAACAGAAAATTTCCTTCACTTCCTTTGAAATTAAAAATTCTTGAAAATAATGCAATAAAATGGTCATAACTCCGAAATGGAGGGAGTGGGGGGGGCAAAAATTTTTCTAGAATATTTTTACATCAAGGGGTACCATCAAAGGGGTTAGAATGAAAATCGGAGCTGGGCCCAAATTCACCCCAATCCGGCCATACCATATCATTTTTTCAACACTTTATTTATTTTTCATTACTCATTTTTTTCAGTGTATACATGCCATACAATGTTTGAAAAAAAAACAAACACTAATGAAGATCAACCAGCTACAAGCATAAATAGAAATATTCATACGAATAATTTACATTCGTTATCATTCAATTTTAAAACTGACCCCTGATACAAAAATTCTAAACGATCATATTTTTATAATCAAGATGTAAGTAAGTAAGTAAGTTAGTTCCTACCATTTCATAATTTTTCACTTGATTCTCATTAACGTTCAATGATTATTTTTTGTGAGTAAACGTATACATATTCTATGTGGTCATAACCAAAGTAAGGTTTCCCCATAATTTGTTTAAAAAAATTAGCTGAAAACTACGTTCGTGAGTACGAGATAGTTAATGACTGAAGTATTGCGTTGATTTTCATACATTGATATGGATCAGAAAATCAATTTCATGTTCCTCATTTTACTCGCTTCCAAAAGTAATAACCATAAAATACATATAATTCCTAATTTACTCACTCAAAATGCAAGTTTGAAGCTACAATTTGGAAAAAAATTTGTCCTCTCATCACTAATTAATAAGGAATTAGCTATGATCTGAAAAGTTTGTAAAAAGAATATCTACTGATCAATAATTAATCATAGGTACCACGCTACCCAATTCTCTATTACCGATGGGGGGGGGGGCTTTTTTCAAATTGTAGCTCCAAACTTGTACTTTTAGTAGAAATGTTTTTAAAACTATTTTAACCATTCATAAAAAATTGAAAATATGTTTAAATAAAAAAAATTGCATGAATTAGGCATAAAACTATGCATCCAAATTCTGTAGAACTAGACCTTAAAACAACATCAATACCTATAAATTTAGATTAAATGTGATGAATTGCAGGCTTCTCTCTGACAACGCAGCAACATTCTCCAAATTACGATATAACGGAAACTTTACAAACCGCCATTAATAGAATAGTTCATAATTTAGATCCACACACAATGAGAGAAATTATATGTCAGAGCGAACCAACCCCCTACGATTTTATATTCAATGCGACTGACGGAAGCAAGAGTTGTACTTTCAACATGGCACAAATGAATCCCAGTATAAGTTTAACATTACACAGTGATTTTATCACCAAAGAAACGGTAGGTGACTTAAACTGAAATTCAACTTTTTCTTAAGAAGTTGGGGTAGGTAATTTAATTACGATGGATTGAAAAAAAAACATACACCGATTTTGACGAAAATTGGCAATTACTCTCTAAAGGGTATGTCCGGATTAGAGGTGAATTTGGCCCCCGCTCCGATTTTCACTCTAACCCCCTTAGATGGTACCCCTTGATGTAAAAACATTCTAGAAAAAATTTTGACCCTCCCCAACCCCCTCCCTTCCAGATAAACCCGGGGCCAGCATAGGGGGGTACTTCACCCCCCCCGCTGACCATTTTGAGGGGTCTCCGGGCCACTGTGGCCCTGCCCAAAAGTTTTTTTAAAAAAAAGGGGTGAAGGGGAGCGCCACAAACCGGCACAAACGTAGCACAACCCTCCCATATGTGAATCACTTCCCTCCGTTCAATGGGCAAGGCCGGTGACATGGACCTGACTGAAGGTTTAATTCGCATCAATAAATTTTTAATAAAATTAAATTTTCATAGAGTCGTGTATGAATAAAATAGAAAATGGGGGGGGGGGGGTTAACCCCCGCGTCCTCGAGGGGCTCGGACATTTTGAGATGCTGCTTGGAGAAGTGTCCGGTGTCAATTCTTTCGAGAAAAAAACTTGGACACGAATTTTTACCCAACTTTGCCATTTTCTTGCCTTTTTTGAAAAGTACGCGCAACTTCACGCGCGTGTATCTCACAAACGCCGCGACTTCACACGTCCATAATAGAAGTAAAATGTTCTAAATTTTATGGAGAACATTTTTTGTCATGGTCATGTGGCCCTTAAGTCGTACCGTTTTGGAGTTAGAGGGGAAAATGTTGATTTTGAGGGGGTAGGTCAATGAAAATGGGTGCCATTTTGTTATTGGGGCCAGTTTTTTTTTTGAAGACAACCGCTAAAAATGTTCCCTAGGACCTCCCCTTCAAGAAAAAATATGTCCCAGAAGATCGGCGGGGGGGGGGGTGAAGTACCCCCCTATGCTGGCCCCAGGTCTAAGAGTTATGGCCATGTTATATTATTTTCAAGAATTTTTAAATTCAACGGAAGTGAATGAAATTTTCTGTTCTTTGGCACAAACTTACATCTCGTAGACGTGTCTTTATGATAATTTTTTCAAAATCTTTGACGCACTTCTTCATGTTTTTTCATCTATTTGAAATTTTCAATCGTAAAAAAAAACGATATAATTGAAGAGCGACCACCCTGGAAAAATTGCTAAAAAATGTGTTTTTTCATGTAGAATTTTGCTATGCATTCGGTTTTGGCCGATTAAGGACCGAAAATTGCGAAAAACCTTACAGAAACGTTGAAATTTAAGCAGATTTTTCAAATTTTGAGCGTTTTATACAGAAAAAAATGGTGAAATGAAAATACTAATACAATATTCGTGTTCAGCGGATCAAAATACCCCGATAAACACCCTTTTTGCAATAGTTTTGCTTAAAGTTTCTAAATTTTCTTTTTTAGCTGATTTTTCATGGCAAAAAAGCAGAAAAAAGTGAATTTCGAGACCTTGAGTGAAACAATCGCGAATAGAGTGTTAATCGGGGTATTTTGACCTGCTGAACACGAATATGGGATTGTTTTCTCCATTTGATCAAAATGTATAACCGACCCCTGATCTCAAAGGGGGGGAGGGGGTGGACCCTCCGAAGAAAAAGTCGCATTTTCCCCCAAGCGTAGCTCAGCTGCAGTGCAAAATTTGAAAAATTGGTTCAAACAAACGTTGTAGAACATTAAAAGACGAACATTTAACTTTTTTTACTTTTTTCTACGTGGTCTTGGAGCCGAGCTATCGCGAAAAGAAAAAAAATCGGTGTTGGGAAATTTTTCATTACCTCAATGTAGTAACTATGGGTAAACATGGTAAATTTAAAATCTAGCGAACCAATGGTCGAACAAGTGGAGTTTCGAGGTTTTCGTGGGCGCTGAACTCGATTTTTATAATAATTTTGACCCCGGGACCTAAATTGGGGCCCAAAAGGAGAGTTTATTGAGTTGATGAAAAATTTTCCAACGCCACGCTGCTTTTTTTCTTTTTGCAATAGCTCGCCTCCAAGACCACGTAGAAAAAAAGTAAAAAAAGTAAAATGTTCGTCTTTTAATGCTCTACAACGTTTGTTTGGACCAATTTTTCAAATTTTGCACTGCAGCTGAGCTACGCTTGGGGAAAATGCGACTTTTCTTCGAAGGGTCCACCCCCCCCCCCACTTTGAGATCAGGGGTCGGTTATACATTTTTCTTATTCTACATAGTAATATGATGTACTATGCAAAAGAACCGCTCCTAAAAGTCGATTAACCCGATTTTCTGTGATTTTTTCTGGTAATAGGAAATTTTCAAAATTGATTTTTTTCTAAAGACCCTAGCTCCCTCCCATGACATCATAGGAAAAAATTGTAAATACCAAAATTGTTTGTTTTTTTATTCTCTACAATTTTGGTTTCAACTATTTTTTCGTAAATACGTAATTTTGAAAGTTATAGCCGAAAAACGAAAATTTGAACCCCTCACCCCCCCCCCCAGGGGGTCAAAATATTCACCGATTTTAGGGAAGTTCGGAAATATTAAAATACATACTTTACTGAGCTTATATACGAAACTTCCCCTACCTGCTAATTTTTTCTGGATCAAAACCTAAAATGTCTGTACTATAATACCGATCTTTATAGATCCTCCGAATCAAATATTAAGCATTTATTTATTTTTATAGCGTATAAACGTTCGAAGTTACAGTAGCATGTTACAAAATCTAAATCATGATCAGGATGCCAAATTAACAATCTTCTCATTAGCAAAATACAAAGACATATCAATTGTAATTCATGCACGATCAAAAAACAACGAAAACATCTCAATTGAATTTCCACCTTATTCTGTAAGTAATCGCGAGTACATACAGGGTGTTTCAGGGTAGAAGTAAGGGATTCCAGGCAGTGACTAAGCGACACATACTGAGTCTTTGTAGGTATGTTTGCCTAGCCTCCGAACCGCAGGGGCTGATTTGCAACAATTCAAAAAAAAATTTTTTTCAATTTATAATTTTTTTTTTGAATGAGCATAGCTTGCAAACCAAAATAGGTAGAGATTTGGAATTTGTTCGAGAGAAAAGAGAATTTTATCTAGATCACGATGGTCTGGTTGTTTTTTGTCTTAACAGATCAGGGAAGCAAGCAGCTGATAAAATAAACAGAAAAACGCTTGAAAAATGTGTGTCAAAACCTTCAATTTCCATCATTTTTGTTGAATTATTCAAAAATTTGTTCTCTTGACCGATCGATTAAATTAATGTTTCTAGAAGAAAAATGTTTGCTCTTTTTAATGCCGCAATCCCCGCCTCTCCATCTTACTTAGATGAAAAGTTATGCCCATTTAAATTCTTGAAAATGATTATGGAATTTAAAAAAAATACTTCATTCTCATTATTTTTGAGAATTTAAATGGCCATAACTTTTCATCTAAATAAGATAGAAAGACGGGATTTGCGGCGTTAAAAAGAGCGAGCATTTCTCTTTCAATGTTTCAATACTCTTTCGATTCTGCCACCACACGTTCTTGGTTTCGCTGAATAGGTATGTATCTCATCAACTGCTTCATAAAAATCTACACATACCTATTAATTTTTTTTAGAACTGATCTGAAATGAGAAATAATCGAGAAGGTCTGGAAGCAACGACGCTCAATATTATCAGCCGAGCTTCTCTTTGTATCGAACTAAATGGTGGCCGATTCGAAGCTTTTCTTTAGTACCTAATTCAAATTTTTTCAATAAAATAATTTTTTGGAATTTTTACATTTTTGTTAAGTTATTCAAAAACTTGTTCTGATTGCCCATCAATGAAGTGGATATTATTGAAAAAGAAATGTATTCTCTTTTCAACGCCGCAAACCCCGTCTTTCTATCTTATTTAGTTGAAAAGTTATGCCCATTTAAATTCTCAAAAATAATGAGAATGAAGTATTTTTTTAAAATTCCATAATCATTTTCAAGAATTTAAATGGGCATAACTTTTCATCTAAGTAAGATGGAGAGGCGGGGATTGCGGCATTAAAAAGAGCAAACATTTTTCTTCTAGAAACATTAATTTAATCGATCGGTCAAGAGAACAAATTTTTGAATAATTCAACAAAAATGATGGAAATTGAAGGTTTTGACACACATTTTTCAAGCGTTTTTCTGTTTATTTTATCAGCTGCTTGCTTCCCTGATCTGTTAAGACAAAAAACAACCAGACCATCGTGATCTAGATAAAATTCTCTTTTCTCTCGAACAAATTCCAAATCTCTACCTATTTTGGTTTGCAAGCTATGCTCATTCAAAAAAAAAATTATAAATTGAAAAAAAATTTTTTTTGAATTGTTGCAAATCAGCCCCTGCGGTTCGGAGGCTAGGCAAACATACCTACAAAGACTCAGTATGTGTCGCTTAGTCACTGCCTGGAATCCCTTACTTCTACCCTGAAACACCCTGTATAGGTACAACAGAAAACAGAAACTGAAAAATAATCGTTTCAAAAAATGACGATAATAAAACCTATGTATTTTAGGACGACGACCAGTTTTTTCTACTCAACAAACATAATTCATTTTTGCCTATATCTGATGACGAACGTCTGATACGTTCATTGAAAAAACAATTGAGATCCATGATATTACAGCACATTATAGTTGAATTTTGTAAAAATATATCACGCGGTTTAGAACACGACACTAGAAACATTTTTACCTCATTCGATCCTGATTTCTTCAAAGACCCGCAACGATACTTCTACCTGGTACCAAATGCGTCTTACGTTTGTTTCAATTTGAGGAACATTACCATCAGAGGATTAACGAATTTTGTATCGCTCAATAAAACCGAAGAAACAATCGACAATTTTGGAATTACCTTATTAATAGAAAATATTCGAGGAGAAATGATTCTGGATTACGGAATTACAATCGAAAAACCGATGCAGTTGGTTTTCTTGGCAGATAATGTTTTCATACGAGTCGACCAAAGCAATCTTCGAATTAATGTGGAAATCCAAAATTATCGTGTCTTTCGAACCGGACTAAATATTTCACTGACCGATCAACAATCGGCCATTATTATTCAACATATTGAATCAGCGATCGCATCGTCTCTAATGCCATCGATGTCGGGTGAGTCAAATTCAACAATTAACTGCATTATTAATTATAGAAATTTCCCTTCTCGTCAAGATTTTCACATCCTCGTGCATCGTCATTGCAATATTTTTCATCGATATTGTTACCTATATCTACTTGTAATATAATTTTTCAGTATGGAGGACCAACGATCAGCTCACAAAATTATATGATTTGCAATGCCCTTTTGGTAAAATGGTTTGCGAAATGGTAAATTCTGATTGGAAACCCGCGAAACGTTTACTCAATAAATGGATTCCATTTAACGAAGATGAAACTAACACGACAAACTTAGGTCCTACTCCTAAAAATCACAGAAATCAAACTGAATCAAACCAATATGATATTTCATTCCAAAATATAACAATCAAGCTTTTTTCCAACAATTCAAAAGAAATTCAGTGCGAATTTCCAAACAATTTGAAGGTAACTAGATCACATCAACATTTCCAAAAATCTAATTAAAAATGATTCATAGTTATGATGAAAAAAAAACCTGCGTACGTAATTTTTCCATTCAAATGCTACAGATGATCCATCAAATAACTGCAACGCCGATACAAAAAATTCATTGGAATTGGAATAGCAATAAAGGCAGTGATATTGAAATCATTTATCACGTCAATTTCACTTCCATTAATTTTTCTCAAATGAAACTGAATAAATCCAGCTCAAATGACGTTTGCGAATTGCAATTGGATAACAACGAAAATATCAAGGTAAGCAACCTATTGATATGAAAAGTTTCCATGATTTGTAATCATATTATTATCTAAGAGCTTCCATAAAACTTGAAAATTGCGGTATATTTAGGAAATATGTTTCAATTTTGAAGAATATCCTTGTTTTTTTTTCGAAAATCGAGAAGAATAAGTCTTAAAAGTTCTTTAAAATACGATATAACATATAAAATATTTCATAATTTGAAAAAAAATCTCCATTCATAAAGCATGATATTCAAAAATTGTTTGTGTAAAAATCGTTCGAAATAAAATAATCTTGGTTAAAACAATCGACTATGAACGAGGATAATTTCACTTTGCAGGTTGAATTAACGCCCAAAAAGATCCCCAACGAAGATACAGATTCGGAATTAAAGAAGAAAATCGACAGTGCATTGATCTCGACGGCGAAGGAGCGTTTTATCCGAAATGTCAAGCAAACGGTTTGTTTGCCATTCGAAATTTGCACCCAGGCAGCAAAAATTGTTGATGATTTTATTTTACAATTTATTGACAAAGTATTGAAAAAATGTTCACTTCGACGAAATAAAATTAACCATCGTCGTACTTAAATAATAAAAATATTCAATAATTTATGAATTTGAATATTCGATTTTGTGATAATAATATAATGCTTGCTCTCTCATTCTGAATCAGTGAAAAGTCACTGATGAATAATAAGAATTGTAGCACAGAAAAAATCGGCAATATTCACTGATTTTCAGCGAATTTTCGCTGGGTTTTCAAAGATTTTACCCTAATTTTTCAGCAAATTTCATAAATTTCACTGATTTTCCAATGATTATTCTCACTGGTTTGTTTTCAGTAAAAAACTTTTCACTGATTTTCTCCTTTGCTGCAATTCTGACTGTTTCTCAGTGATTTTTGATCATTTTCACTGATTTATAATTGAGAGAGTGAGAATTATGAAAAATATGTATCATCAATGACCGTCAATACGATATTTCCACATGGGCAGTTGGGCACCATGTGTAATACAGGCATCCTAGCGAATTTTTTAAAGAAAAAACTAACTTTCAGTAACTTTTTTTGAGCAAAAGTAACCAAAAGTAACTAAAAAGTCCATTTTTTGGGTGGGGGAGGGGGAAGGGCGATTTTTTTGAAGTTTTTAATTTTTTTTTCTTAAAGAATTTTTAAAAATATAAATTTTTACGTGAAGATTTGAATTTTGCCGGGAAGTGCGTATAAAAAGTGACTTTTGAGGGGGAAAAAGTAACTAAAGTGACCTTTTAGACGTGAAAAGTAACCAAAATTGACTGAAGTCGAAAAAAAAAGACAAACACCCTAAAAAAGTGACCCTCTATGATGTCTGTGTTATAAAATCTCCGTCCTGTAACACTTCAAGAAAATTTGAAAATACGTGGCAGTTTGAATCCTTAAAAATGGTAGACAATTAGACAAGGTTGAAAGACAATCGTCGAAGTCACCGAAGGTAAACCACCTTCAAATGAATCAACTACTCTCTCATTCCGAATCCGTGAAAAGTCATTGATAAACAGTCAGAATTGCAGTACAGGAAAAATCAGTGATTTTTCACTGATTATTTAAAGAATTTCACTGATTTTGCAACAAATTTCATAAATATCGCTGAGTTTTTAGTGAATTTTCACTGATTTCCAATGATTTTTTTTCACTGACTTGCTTTCAGTGAAAATTTTTTCACTGATTTATTACTGTACTGCAATTCTGACTGTTTTTCAATGTTTTTGATAAATTTCACGGATTCAAAAATGAGAGAGCAAAGAGAGTTTTCTCTAACCAATAATATAATTTGATGGTGTTAACCGGATCTGAAAAATGAAAATCATTGTTATTTTCTGGATTTTTCTTACAGGGTGTCCGGTGAGTGGTCTGCCATTTTTTGAATATATGTATAGCCGGGTACCACTATAGAAAAAACTTTACATGAACATTAGGGTGGATCGAAAAAAAAAACATATCTTGGATTTCGACCAAATTTGGTGGGGTGGTTTACTTTGAGTGGGAGACTACCCAAAAAAAATTTGAGCCCCCCCCCATGTCCAAGGGGAGAGGAGCAGGGGGTGCTCTAAGTGCACCTCTTTTTGAAAAAAACGCAGTTTTTTGTGTTTTTTAGAAAATCAAAATCGTGCGAGAAGCCGTCACAGCACTCAAACGTTGCGATTTGAGTTTCTACAACTCCCTGAACCATCGCCGTCCTCCTCCGATCAAAATTCAGACTGCTACCAGGGGGTCCAAAAGTTGCTGATTGCAATATTTCAATAATATGAATTTTTCACTAAGCTGGAATGATTTTTTTTATCAAGTAATTGAGCAAAAATTTTTTTTTCGATCACTAAAAGTAAATTTTGAAAAAAAATATGAAAATTTTATGCACCAGTGCAGCCAACAGCGAATCGTAAAATTCCAAAATACAGAATTTATGCCAACTTTGAATTGATTACTTTTTCACTTGAAAATATTATGAATTTTTTTCACTCACTAGAAGTAAATTTCGGAAATTTTTCGGAAAATTTTGTATATCAGTGTAGCCAGTTGTAAATTCTACTCTATGGAATTTACGTTTATCTCGAATTAATTTTTTTTTCGTTTGAAAAATTCATAGTATTATTTTTGTTTTCAATCAGATCAATAGAAGTATGTTTTGATTTTGAAGCCATTGTTGAGGAACCAAGCTGGTAGGCTGTCAGCTCCATAAGAGAACGCTAGAAAATTGAAAAAAAAAAAACAGAACTGGTATATTCTCTCGCAGGCATAAAAATAAATACAAGACAATTTTTTTGAAAATTTGAAGACAAATACGTTTTTGGCGAAATATTAATAAATACACAATCGATTCTACTTAAGTACATACCTCTCAACTTGTATGCGGAGAGGAACGCGAACAGCTTGGTATGTACCAAAGTTTTTTTCGATTGGGAGAAAAAATTGGTCCAATTACTTGATGAAAAAAAATGCATTCGAGTTCGTAATATTAGAATATCACAATTAGCTACTGGCTGCACTGACGTAAAAATTTTCAAAAAATTATTTTTAAATTTTCATTTCTGATGACTGAAAACAAAATTATTGTAAATTTTTCAAACAATAAAAAAATGAATTCGAAATTAACGTAAATTTCATAGTGTAGAATTTATAACTGGCTACACTGATATGCAAGATTTTCCGAAAAATTTCCGAAATATACTTCTAGTGAGTGAAAAAAATTCATTATATTTTCAAGTGAAAAAGTAATCAATTCAAAGTTGGCATAAATTCTGTATTTTGGAATTTTACGATTCTCTGTTGGCTGCATTGGTGCATAAAATTTTCATAATTTTTTTTCAAAATTTACTTTCAGTGATCGAAAAAATTTTTTTTGCTCCATTACTTGATGGAAAAAATCATTCCAGCTTAGTGAAAAATTCATATTATTGAAATATTGCAATCTGCAACTTTTGGACCCCCTGGTAGCAGTCTGAATTTTGATCGGAGGAGGACGGCGATGGTTCAGGGAGTTGTAGAATCTCAAATCGCAACTTTTACCGAGTGCTGTGACGGCTTCTCGTACGATTTTGATTTTCTAAAAAACACGAAAAACTGCGTTTTTTTCAAAAGGAGGTGCACTTTGAGCACCCCCTGCTCCCCTCCCCTTGCACCTGGGGGGCTCAAATTTTTTTTGGGTAGTCTCCCACTCAAAGTAAACCACTCCACCAAATTTGGTCGAAATCCAAGATATGTTTTTTTTTCGATCCACCCTAATGAACATGCCTATCTTGAAAATTGAAGGGGCAAATGTGGTTTCCAAAAAAATCGCGTGAAATCATGAAAAGGATGGTAATTTGAAAACTGAACAAATTTTCTTCAGATGGCGTTTTGCCCAACTCTAAAATTGAAGGGACGACAAAAACATTTGTTCAGAGAAAGTTCTAAAAAAATTGACTAATCAAGGGAACGGATTTGAAAACTGAAAAAATGTTGTTCTGAAGAATTTTTGTCCCAACATTAAAAATGAAGGAACTGCGGATCATTCAAATTGAGAAAATTTGAAAAATTTTTGAACCTCATTTATTTTGAATGACCCGTAACCCCTTCGGTAAAAAGTCTTCAGAATAAATTTAGCATAAAAGTGGTCGGGAATTTAAAAAATAAAATAATTTGAATTTAAAATTTTGCAACATTATAGGTACCAAAATTAGTTGAAAGCACCCAAGAATCGATTTTAATTTTTCTGGAAAGCTACATATCATTATAATTTATAAATTTTCCTATTATGTGACAGGTGGAACTCAAAATCATGTCTATTTTCTCAACATTTTCATTATAACGTTTGAAAAAAACACAAACACAAAAGAAGATCAACCAGCTATTACAAACATAAATAGCAATATTCATATGAATAATTTACGTTTGTTATCATTCAATTTTAAAAATGACCTCTGACACAAAATTTCTAAACGATCATACTTATAATCAAGATATAAGTAAGTAAGTAAGTAAGTAAGTCAGTAAGTTCCTACAATTTCATAACTTTCTACTCGATTTTCATTAATGTTTTAACGATTATTTGTGAGTAAACGTACATATTCTACGTGGTCATAATCAAAGTACCCTATAATTTTTAGAAATTTAACCGAAAACTACGTTCGTACGTACGCGATAGGTAGTTAATGGCCAAAGTATTGTTTTGATTTTCGTAACACAGTGATATGGCTCAGCAAATCAATATTCTGTTCCTCATTTTGATCGCATCCAAAAGTAATTACTATAAAAAATAATTTCATAAAAATGTTGATTTACCCATTTAAAAGTACATTAGAATACTATTAAACATTTTGAAAATATTTATGTTATGCCTAATTCGTGCACTTTTACCATCAAAACGTCTTTTCAATTTTTATGATCGACTGAAATATTTTTTGAAACATTTCTACTCAAAGTACGAGTTTGAGGCTACAATTTTTTTTAAAAGTCTGATCTCTTATCACTAATAGAGAGTTGGCTGTGATCTAAAATGTCTGCAAAAAGAATACTAATCGATAACACAGGGCGACACGAATTTTGTTTTTGGGTTCTCATTGCCAAATTTGGGTTGCTTTTATGTAACTAATAAAGGAAAAAATATTTTTTTTGACCAAAGTTTGCTTTGGGGGGTAGGGGGGCCAAAAAACTGATTTTTCGAGGTCAATAAGCCTGAGCATTACAAAAAAAAATGAAATTTTTTTTTTGGACTAATCTTGTAAGAAATTTCACGGCGAATCCAATGCCGCAAACCGCAGACCTCCGTCTCTTTTTTAAAAAAAGTTGAAGCTCATTCTTTCCAAAATTTTGTGAAAAAATCGCATTTTTTTGTTTTTTTTTTCGCAAAGAAGTGAAATTTGAGAGAAAAGTAAGGATTTTAAGGCCATAATGACCATGATGAGAGTTGTAGGAAATTTCACGGCGAATCGAATGCCGCAAACCGCAGACCTCTATCTCTTTTTGAAAAAAAGTTACAGCTCATCCTTAAAACCCTTAGTTTTCTCTCAAATTTCACTTTTTCGCGAAAAAGGCACCAAAAAATGTGATTTATTTCACAGAATTTTGTAAAGAACGAGCTGAAACTTTTTTTCAATAAGAGATAGAGGTCCGCGGTTTACGGCAATCGATTCGCCGTGAAATTTCCTACAACTCTCACCATGGTCATTATGGCCTTAAAACCCTTACTTTTCTCTCAAATTTCACTTCTTTGCGAAAAAAACAAAAAAATACGATTTTTTCACAAAATTTTGGAAAGAATGAGCTGTAACTTTTTTTAAAAAAGAGACGGAGGTCTGCGGTTTGCGGCATTGGATTCGCCGTGAAATTTCCTACAAGACTGATCCAAAAATTTTTTTTCAATTTTTATTGTAATGCTCAGGCTTATTGACCTCGAAAAATCAGTTTTTTGGCCCCCCACCCCCCAAAGCAAACTTTGGAAGCCAGGATTGAGCAAGGTGGTGTATTTTGATGTCTAGAAACAGAATTTCGGCATGAGAACCCAGACACAGAGCAAAAAAATTTTTTGTCGCCTTGTGTAATCAATCATAACCACCTTAATTCTTTATTACTGATACTCTCTTAATTTGAATCAGGCAAAAACTGAAGATTGCCTGATTGAAATAGACAGATTTGAGTCACTGATTCAATTAATGGATTTTCATTTTTGAATCAGTAATTTTTTCCTTATCTACTGAAATGAATCAGTAAAAATTGCAAAAGAATACATGAATTAGGCATAATTTACACTCAAATTCCATAGAACTAGACTCCGAAACAACATTAATATAAGTTCAAATTGAATGTCGTGAATTACAGGCTTCTCTCCGACAACAACACAGCAACATTCTTCAAATTACGATATAACGGAAACTTTACAAACAGCCATTAATGGGATTGCTCATAATTTACATCAAAATACATTAGAAAAAATTATAATTCAGGGCGAAGCAACCTCCTATAATCTTATATTAAATGCAACTCTCAGACACAAGAGTTATATTTTCAACATGACACAACGATTTGCAGGTGGACTTGGTACAACATTACTACACAGCAATTTCATCACCAAAAAAACGGTAGGTGAATTGGACTAAAATTCAACTATTTCTTAGGAAGTTAGGGTAATTACGATGGAACATACGCTCGATTTTGACCAGAATTGACAAGGTGTTTTACTTTGAGCCAGAGATCTGAGAATTTGTTGAGCTCTTCGCACAAAGTAGGGGACGGATCTACATACGTAGGAGACTCAGAATGAAGGTATTTTTGAAAAAAAAAAAAAAACGGTTTTGGCCACTTTTAGGTAGTGGTATCTGCTGGAACCTTGGAAATCATTTTAAAAAGGTGCGGTTCGAATATTCACACCGAACTGAACCATTGAACTTGAAACTAGATTTTTATCGTTATCACGTTTTGCCACCGCCGCGCTAGTAGTTGAAAAATTGCAAATTTGCGAATTGAGTCAACAATTTTTGCGATATTTCTTTCGTTGAAATAATTTTCAATTTATTTTTCCGATGATGTTTAACAATGTTGCGAATTAAATTTCAGAGTAAAATGAGTAAATCAAAATGATGTCGATTGCACTGCATGAAATTTTTTTGAAATATTTGTTCTGAAATTCATTCTAAGAAACGAAAGACTCGATTTTGAAGTCGAAAAAATCGTCAGAGCGTTCGTTGGTAAGATGGTGAAATCAGCCCCTTTCAACCGATCGGAACAAAAATACCCAAAAATATTGGTATTGATGTAAAACCATCTCAAAAAAATTGACCTGAAATTTCCAGGGGTTCTCATGGTTTAAATATTTCAAAAATTCGAGCCAAAAAAGGCGAAGAGAGGGAGAGCCATGAAATTTTTCCCCCTCCAAAATTTTATTACGTCTTCAGGTACAACATATACTTTTCCGAGGGTTTGAAAATAGGTGCAACATGGTCAAATAGGTGTAACATGGTCAAGTAGGTGACACCACCAAAGAAACTTTAAAATTCGAAATCTAAAAAACATTTTAGGTCCTCCAGCGTCGTTCTCTTTTGGTCCGAGGAATACAAAAAAAGTTCGAAAGGTTATAAATGAACAATCTCATCGATTTTCGTCAAAAACCATCGATATGTTTTTTTTTCAACCTACTCTTATTATTTATGTAGCTAGTTACCTAATACCGCTCCACATAGATCATCAAGTTGAATATTATGACTTTTTCATTTTTATAGCGTATAACCATTCAAGTGTACGAATTAATATTCGAAAATCGAAATACAGATGAAACTGGCGAATTCACATTCTACCCAGCACCAATATGCGAGGTATTAATTAAAATTTCTGCACCATCAAAGAACAACGAAAACATCTCAATTGATTTTGTGACTCCTTTTGTAACAGACGTGAGTACATACAATAGGGCACCCAGTTGTAAAAAATGGCACGGCTCTGTTTACATTCTATTTCTTATCGTTCTGGAGGTATTTTCTTATCATACTGCAAGCATTCTTATGGGAAATTTGCAATTTTTGAAAATTAAT
The DNA here is from genome assembly GCA_033439095.1 of Pseudococcus viburni. NCBI lineage: Eukaryota > Metazoa > Arthropoda > Insecta > Hemiptera > Pseudococcidae > Pseudococcus > Pseudococcus viburni. Next base: position 783,797 of record JAVBJF010000118.1, on the reverse strand, counting down.
TAAAAATCGAGTAATAAACATGGATTGATGATTTTTGATTTAAATTAAAGTACAATTCTTCCTCTTTTTCGAGAATATTTTTTCCTTTCATATACGGGGTACATTTCGTCGGCCCCGCCCATAATGATTTTGGAAATGAAACCTATATACATTGATAGTACATCGTTGGTGCAGGATAGTGCATCATATTTTATCGTTAGTGCACGCCCCTTTTTCACTGTGAATATGTAATCTTTTCAGGGGGTTATGGGCGGGGCTGGGAAAATGCTACCCCGCCCATAAGCCAAAGGGGCCAAACGTGGTGTGCATCGTTAGTGTATTATTAGTGCAGAATAGTGCACGCATGCTACATAAAGTCTACTCGTTATAAAAAGAATGTATATGTTATCGTGCATCGGAAAAGTCATATCGTTACGTATATATACGAAATAGGTAATGGAAATATACATCGGAAAATTCGGCCAGCGAATCAAAGGTCTGGAAATCTCACTCGTAGAGAAAATCGCGCTACTTTTCCGGCTTTTCCGAAAGATCGGGAAAGTGTCTTTCCAAAAACTCTCGTACCTCGTTCAAAATCACGCACCTCTCTGAAATAAGAAATTACACACGCCTGGAAATCGGAAAATTCGAGAAAATCCGGCATTTTCTTCACAATTTTCTCAATTTTGCGCGGCCCTTGGCCCCTTCATTTTCGATGTTAGGCAAAAAGTGTACATAACGTAATTTTTTCAGTTTTCAACGTACTATCCCTTGGTTGGTTTATTTTTTTAGATTTTTTTTGAACAAATTTTTCTGTAGCTCCTTCAATTTCCAAGTGGGAAAAAAGTCACAAGACGAAAATTAGTTCAGTTTTCAATGTCCTATCCATTCCCATGATCAAGAAAAATTTTACTTGTTTTTTTTTTTAGAATGTGCATTTGCCACTTCAATTATTAAAATAGGCAACATGTTCATCTCAAGTTTTACCTCCTCCCCCCAGCTCCAAGATAATCGTGTCAAAATTCTGCTATTTTCATTGTGGATTTTATCAATTTTTATTTTAAATTTATCCATAAAATAGTTCATTTCTTGAGATGGAAGGAGACCCGGTACAACCGAGACTTGACCCCCTCCCCCCTTCATTTTGTTGTGCCCCAAGGTGTGACATCACTTTTTCAAAACTCAAAAATGAGTGAAAGCTATTTAAAAAATTGAAAAACTTTAAAAAAAACACGTTTTTATACTATACCATTGTTCTGTCACTTTGAAACCTTCTCAGGAATGAAATGGGGCGTGCATTAACGTGTAGCATGCGTGCACTATTCTGCACTAACGATGCACACCACGTTTGGCCCCTTTGGCTTATGGACCGGGTAGCATTTTCCCAGCCCCGCCCAAAACCCCTTGAAAAGATCACATATTCATAGTGAAAAGGGGGAGTGCACTAACGATAAAATATGATGCACTATACTGCACTAACGTTGCACTATCGATCTTCAAGAAACGACACTTTTTGGGCCTCCAGAGGTGATTTTTGAAAAAATCCAAAGGGTACCGGCGGTTAAGATAGGCGAATCTGCCCCCGAGCTGAAATTCGAAACTAACCGATGGAAGTTGGTTCTTATGGTCTTAAAACCTTGTGGAGAAATTTTTGGCCCCCAACCTCCCTCCTATCCTTAGTTATGGGCCAAAACGTTCTTTTTTTCAGCCTTTTCATTAAGAATTTTTATTTTCGCGAGTTTTCAACCAAATTTTTTCAAACTTGGGTGGGTGGTACACTATACTGAAGGGTATTAGTGGGTGATTTGAAAAAAATTTTCGATCAATTTCTTCTAGCTGAAACTCGTGTTTGAAAACTTCAAATCGAGTTTTCTACATGATGGTTCAGAGGTGCAATTCTGAAAAAAATATATTTCATGTACCTAGTCCCTATGTACAACGTGATATTTTTTTTCAGAATTTTTCAGGTGGTAGAACATCTTGGAAAATGTGAAAAACCATTTTTCACAACGTTTTTCACCCATATAAATGGTCATTTTTGGCCCAAAAAAATTGTTCTCGTAATTATATTCCAAAATACGTATTTATACATCACTGGACCGATTTTCACTTTATTTCGTATCTTTTTCGTGATTTTTGTAATTTCACGTTCAAAAAAGTACTTACTGCACAAGGCTCAAAATTGAATATCTCACTTTCTTTGCATACAAAATTGTCATACGAAAGAGTTTGTAACAGATTCATGTTCAGCAGCTCACACCATTTCAATAAACTCCATTTGTACAATCAAAACACTCAAATTTTGAAAATTCACCTTCCACCCAATGAATTATTTTACTAAGGTTATCCATATTTACATGAGGAAGATTTTTGGTTAGATATCGGTCGTGTCACCACTCCAATTTTTTCCTTTGTAAAATGGTATTACACAGAAAAAATTTCAGTCCGATCGAAGGGAGGGTACCCGTGCCTCCCCTCCCCAATTTTGAAATTTCAACAAAAATTTCACAATTCATTGAATAATTTAATTTTTTGACAGGAGAAAAACGGGTTCATGGAAGCAACAAAATCACCCCTCAAAAATTGAAAACCTCAAGTTTTTGGAGAATTTTTGCTACATTCTCTTTTCTTTACAATACTCAAGTGTGAAATCCTTGCAGACCATGGTTGAGAATCGATTTTTGTGTTAAAAACCTCGAAACAATGGGGAAAAAATCGCTGTGTTCACAAGTTTTTTCACAGTCATAAATCAAAAAAAATTTATGAACTGACTGGGTATACTCTAGAGAACCTAAAACGATCCCTTATTGAGTAATTTCAACACCTACCGCCCCTCCCCACGTCACCCATAACGACGTAAGAACATTTTTGTAACGTAGCCCGTACGCAAAAAACTTCACCACCGCGTACGGTGGCGGGGTAGCATCGAACGCGTTCGGGTGTCGCGTCCTCAACTTTGAGTGCCCGGCGGCACGGGTTAACCTCAACTCCGAGAAGTGAAATTTTGGGAATAATTTTTTTTCATGCAAATGAACACTTTTAGGATTAATAATTTCAAAATCGAAAAAAAATTACCCATGCATTTTATTGTCATCTACCTAACCTTAGCATTGGCGTATTTTTGAAAAATAATTCGTTAGGTGGAAGGTGAATTTTCAAAATTTGAAAAATTCTGAAAAAATATCACGTTGTACATAGGGACTAGGTACATGAAATATATTTTTTTCAGAATTGCACCTCTGAACCATCATGTAGAAAACTCGATTTGAAGTTTTCAAACACGAGTTTCAGCTAGAAGAAATCGATCGAAAATTTTTTTCTAAATCACCCACTAATACCCCTCAGTATAGTGTACCACCCACCCAAGTTTGAAAAAATTTGGTTGAAAACTCGCGAAAATAAAAATTCTTAATGAAAAGACTGAAAAAAGAACGTTTTGGCCCATAACTAAGGATAGGAGATAGGTTGGGGGCCAAAAATTTTTCCACAAGGTTTTCAGACCATAAGAACCAACTTCCATCGGTTAGTTTCGAATTTCAGCTCGGGGGCAGATTCGCCTATCTTAACCGCCGGTACCCTTTGAGATTTTCAAAAATTTCCCTAAAATTGTCGTTTTTAGTCGTTTCTTGTCGTTTCTTCAAGAAACGACACTTTTTGTGCCTCCAGAGGTGATTTTTGAAAAAATCCAGAAATGACATATATATTTTTTTTTTATTTCCGCAATTTGAAAAAATGCAGTAAGATTTCGACATTGATAACAGCGTAAATAATGAATAATTATCAACCATTTCAATAACCCACCAGCCAAGTATTTTTATTTCAATTTTTAAAAAGAAAAATCCAATTCCTGACGTCACAGCACCAGATTTGACCACGGCCCCTTTTTTCAACGCTACGAAAAAACTCAACTTTCAAAAAATCATTACGCGAGTTCTAATGGGCCGATTTTCATTTTTTTTTTAAATCCTCATCTTTTAATGTCTACTTTTGATTTATCATAATTTTTTCAAGAAAAAAATTTCGTGCAACTTGTCCATTGTTATTCAATTTAAAACAAAAATCATCAATCTACGTTTATTAAAAAATTTTAATTAATTTTCAAAAATCGCGAATTTTCCTTAAGAATACATACAATATGATAAGAAAATACCTCCAGAATGATAACAAAAACCTGAACTACTTGCCTGCCATTTTTTACAACTGCCCTATATACAAACTAAAAATTATTCGTCTCAAAAATGACTACCTACTTACAATAAAACTTTTAAAAAAATATAAAAATGTATTTCAGTATAACGGCGGCTCGGTTTTTCTACTTAGAAATAATATCCTACATCTTGAAAATTATGAGATACGTTCATTGAAAGAACAAGTGAAACCCGTAACATCACTGTACATACGAAATCAACTATTTAATTTTGGAAAAAAAATCTCACGCAGTTTAGAACACAATACTCGAACCATTTTTACTTCACTCGACTCTCACTTCTTCCAAGACCCACAACGATACTTCTACCTCATACCAAATACGTCTTACGTTTGTTTCAATTTGAGGAACATTACCATCAGAGGACTAACGAATTTTGTATCGCTCAAAAAAACCAAAGAAATAAACGACAACTTCGGAATTACCTTATCAATAGAAAATATTAGAGGGGAAATGATTCTGGATTACGGAACTGGAAACGAGAAACCGATGCAGTTGGATTTCTTGGCAGATGATGTTTTCATACGAGTCAACCAAAGAAAACTTCGAATTAATGTAGAAATCCAAAATTATCGCGTCTTTCGAACCGGACTAAATATTTCACTGACCGATCAACAATCGGCCATTATTATTCAACATACTGAATCAGCGATCGCATCGTCTCTAATCCCATCGATGACGGGTGAGTCTCATTCAATCACCAACTGCATTGTTCGATGCAGGTACATAATAAAGGGAAATATTTTTTTGCACGCCAGAATAGGGTGTCATCACGACAATCATTTGCACGCCCAAAAGAGTTGTCATCACGACAAGCAATCACACAGTTTCACGCCAGATTACAGCACGACGGTAAAGTGTTTAGAAACGACGGGGGGACATGTATTACAAGATAAGTGGTCAACACGCCGAAATAATATTTTACACGACGAATCACTGAAAATTAGTGAGTTCCACTGATTTTTCCTGTGCTGCAATTCTGACTGTTTTCCAATGGATTTTCATTGATTCGGAATGACAGAGTATGAGCAGGGAAAAAGTCAGCTTTGGCTAAAATCTCCAGATCAACTCGAAATTGATGGATGGGGGGGGGGGGGGACTTTTAGGGTACAAATTTTTTTGAAGATTTTCATTTAATAATTTTTTACCGTTTTTACTTCTTTTTTTTTTTAAATCAATGTACTATCTCATTCCGAATCAGTGGAAAATCACTGATAAACAGTCGGAATTGCAGCACAGGAAAAATCACTGAAATTCACTGACTTTCGGCGATTTTGACTGATTATTTAAAGAATTTCAAAGACTTTTCAGTAAATTTCATAAATATCACTGAGGTTTCAGTGAATTTCATAAATATCACTGAGTTTACCAGCAGCGAAAAGTGTTCCACTGGGGCAAAAATGGAAGAGGGGTCGACCTTCAAAAGCCACGAAAGCATTGCTTGTACAGTAGAAATTAATTTAGTATTTTTCTTTTTTTTTGTCACTAAAATTTTTTTGTTGCTCAAACAGCATTTTTGGAGCTAAATAGTGATGTCGTGAATTTTATTTTATCGGTGTTCAAAGTAATATAATGAAGTGATTTTTTTAATCTGTCGTGCAATAAATTATCTCGTCGTTCAAAAAATGTGAATTCATTATGCAGTCGTGGTATACCTTTTCGTGCCGTGAAAAGTGTCTACACTCGTCGTGATGACACCCTTTTTCGTCGTTGCTTAAAATCATACCCCATAATAAATTGTTGCAGGCATCTCAATTAAAATTTTCCAAAAAAATAACTTTAGTGATTTTTGGAAATGAAAAAGTGACTATTTTTTTCTTGAATTTCAATGTTTCATGAATCAAAAAAATCTCCCAATCAAATTATTTCTCTATTCTTACTAATTTTTCAGCGCTTTTGGTCAAAAAAATGTGACCATTTGGTTCGCGATTTGTCAGAAGAATTCTTTTTGCTTGTCAGATTGATCTAATTCTTAGATATCCCAATCTAACAGAGGTTAAATTGAGTCAATATTCAATTAGAAAGCCCAAGCTAACCGGGTTGAGATTGATCCAATTTAGACCACTTTTCTTGAATTTCGAAGTTTTCCAGACCTTTTACCATAAATAATCTACATGAAGCACCTCGGAGGGGGTAATTTTTGTGTGAAGTACTTACAACCTGAAATTGTGTAAATGCATGATTTGAAATGTGTGGTGTACAATTTTTCTTTTCAAAAAACACCAATCATTTTTTACGTCATTTTTATATGCCCTTCTTCCAGCCACAAAAACGACTCAAATTTTAATTCTAAAAATTCTTGACTCCCCCCCCCTCTCACATAAAAACTTGAGGATTTAAATATATAACAGAAAAAATCTCAAATAAAAAGGAAAACTTAATTTTAAAGAAAAACTATAATGAAGCTTTGAAAGATGAAATAGATACATAAATGATGTGAAGGTATCTACCAAATCATGCGAATGAAAATTCGGGGTTTCCGGACTTAGAATTTGAAAATTTCTATACAATTCATTGCTCTTACGTAAAAACAACACGTGTTTCAAATTTATGAATTCCACGAAGGCCTTGAAATCTTTGATTGGTTTGCCCCAAAAAATTAAAACTTTATATGTACTTACCATAGTAAAATATCGACAATTTCGTCAAAGTAATATGATAGGCCCGAAAATTTTTGCGAAAAAAAAAACTTCATAAGTTGAAAATTTATCACTTTTCCTTCATTGAGATTGAGGTTATCCAAAACGTAACCAATAATTTTGAATTATCATCTATTTCTTACGCTTCTTTTTTTTAATCAACGCCACATTGTGGTCAAAGGCATCACGGTATTCTTTTCTCATCACAACTTATTATACAGGGTGGTCCAGTTAAGGTGTTTAATATTAAAACCACGTATTCTACAATTATCATTTGGAGTAAAAAATGTTATATACATGATGGGTCATAAACGCTTCATTACTGAGTTATTCACCTTTAAAGGGGGTCCAGATTTCACCCAAAATTGGCAATTTTCGCTCTAGCAGTGAAAATTTCCGGGGTAGGTGGTGGAAAAAGTGAAAGGAGGTCCATAGAAACGTATAACAATTTTTTTTTTTTTTGATTCATAAGTAAGTGTTTTAAAGCAAAAAATGTGTTTCCGTACCAGAAAAATGGTCGAACAAGAACAAGAAATCATTTTTTTGAAATTTTATTCAATGTTAGGGGTTGTACTACTTTTAACATCTATTAACCCTTTCTGTTTTTATTTATTTATTGGATACTGAGTAATCAATTTATCAAATTTCGACCATCCCACAAAATTACAATAAAAATCGAATTTAATGATTTCCCATGATTCCTCATTATTATAAAAAAAATTTCGCCTAAAATTTTTTTCTAAAAAATCAAAAAAATGGAGGGTATCTCAGCATCATTTATTTTGTGGCAACGCTGTAATTAACTTCCGTGTAAGTAACCCCAACGCTCGTCTCGTTAAACGCAACATTTTACGGGCGTCGCGATGCGCAACGTTGCCGAATTTCCAGTTCTTTACTCGGCGATATCTCAGAAAGAAAGCGTTTTGGCCCCATGTTGAATATGACATTTTTTGTTCGTATTGATAAGTAGAATACGATGTTTCAATATTTCACACCTTAACTGGACCACCCTGTAGTACTACGTTTCCAAAAAAAAAAAAAAAAAAAAATAGATTTTAAATGAATTTTGTAGGAAGGAAGAATGTAAATTACTCCCGAGCGTAGCGAGGGGAATTTTTTTGAAAAATTCATAATTTAATGGACACAGTCATGCATATGGTGAACAAAAATGTCAATTAAAAAATCAGCGAAGAGAAGCAATAATTTGACCCAAGCGGAGCGGAGTAAGGGAGATTTTGTTTGAAAAATTTCAGTGATTTTTTTCAATTCAAAAAATAACCAAAAGTGACCTTTTTGATAAAAACCGTGACAGAAGTGACTGTTGATGTTGATAGAAAAAATGACCGGTTGAGATGCCTGCTTCTTGTCAAGATTTTCATATTCTCGTATCGTCATTGCAATATTTTTCATCGATATATTACCTATCCACTTGTAATATCTCTTTTTCAGTATGGAGAACCAAAGATCAGCTAATCAAATCATATGATACGCAATGGCCTATTGGAAAAATGGTTTACGAAATGTTAAATTCTGATTGGAAATCCACGAAGCGTTTACTCAATAAATTGATTCCATTTAACGAAGACGAAACTAACACGACAAACTTAGCTGCTACTCCTGAAGATCACAGAAATCAAACTGAAGCAAACCAATATCATATTTCATTTCAAAATGTAACAATCAAGCTTTTTTCTAGCGATCCAAAAGAAATTCAGTGCGAATTTCCGAACAATTTGACGGTAACTTGATCACATTAACGTTTCCGAAAATCTACTTTAAAATTTCGTTTACAATGATTGGTAGTTATGATTAGAATAAAACTGCGTACATATTATTTTTCCATTCAAATGCTACAGGTAATACATCAAATAACTGCAACGCCGATACGAAAAGTTCATTGGAATAGCAATAAAGGCAACGGTATTGAACTAAATATTCATGCCAATTTCACATCCATTAACTTTTCTCAAATCAAACCGAATAACTCCAGCTCGAATAATGTTTGCGAATTGCAATTGGATAACAACGAAAATATTAAGGTAATAAGCAACCTAATTGAAAAGTTTCCGAGATTTGTATTCATAAAAAGAGCTTCAATAAAACTTACAAATTATGGCATACGTAGAATTAGAATAAATGTTTCCATTTTAAAGAAAATCGTTGGGTTTAATTTAAAAAATGAGAAAAAATGTCGCAGATAAATCTGAAAATTGTTCCAAAATTTCAAAACGGGAAAAAATCTCCTTATTACGTTAGACATGATGTTCAAAAATTTTGTGAACAAAAATCGTTCGAAATAAGGTTAAAGTCGTCAAAAAAAAGTAAATTGTCTTAAAATCATCGAATTGTTTTAAAAAAAGGTTTACTTATCGATTTTTTGTGATTTAGTTCAAACATGTAGTATTTTCGCACCAGAATGAACCATCGTTCAAGTAATACAATATGTAATGTTAGGAACCGATCCCCCTTCCAATTTCTAAATAATTCGCTCAAATCATAAGTATTTTGCTAAAACGATCAACGAATAACGAGAACAATTTCACTTCGCAGATTGAATTACCGTCCGGGAAGAACCCCAACGAGAATACGGATTCAGAATTGAAGAAGAAAATCGACACGGCATTAATCTCGATGGCAAAGCAGCGTTTTATCCGAAACGTCAAACAAACGGTTTGTTTACCGTTAAACATTTGCACTCAAGCAGCAAAAATTGCTGATGATTTCATTTTACATTTTATCGACAAAGTATTGAAAAAATGTTCACTTAGAAGAAGTAAAATCAACGATTGTCGTTAGTAGGTAATAAAAATATTTTAAGGTTATTCGAATTTACGTAACTTATTTCGATAACTAAAATTGTTACAAATGTTGCTAAATAAAACTCAAATTCAAAATTGATCAAATTAAGAAACAACTCTGCTCCCAGAGTAAAAATGGAAAACTTTTCAAATTTTTTCAATTTGTTCAAAATATTAAAAAATTGTCTTGATAAATTTCTAAGAAAAACATCAGTTCTTTTTAAAAAATTGTATTTCACAAGTTGCATTTCGAACAACTTTCGTAATATTTTAAGCAACGTTTGATATTTTCACATAATTTTTATAAACTTTCAGAATTTTTTACCTCATTTTTTCAAAATTTCGATCAGAACGTATTTTATTTCATTTTAAAGAAATTTTTGTCGCATTCATAGAGCTATCATTACAACGTGGAATCATACGTGGAATTTAAAAACATAATCATAGTTCGTTCTCGAGTTTCGAAAGAAAAATATCGCTAGATACAAATTACTTACAAATATATCAGGGGTTGCCCAACTTTATAATATGGTAGGGGCGGTAATATTCGTACGAATAATTTCCGTTCGTTATCATTTTTCAATTTCATTTCACGATTGAATGATTAATTTTCAATTTTAATACCGATCTCTGAAGCAACAATTTTACGTTATCGTGATTAATTTGAAAATTCTATTTATTTAGTAAACGAATATAAGTAGTATTTAATGGTTGTGGTTTTGATTTTCGTTTCTCGCTGAAATGGATCAGCAAATAAGTATCTTGTTCTTTATTTTATTCGCATTCGAAAGTAATTATTTCTTCATTCACCTTATCCTCAAAATAATATTTATTTAACCGCTTAAATATTAGGTTACTAAATTATTATCATAATATCTATAGAAATAAAATTCAAAACAATCTTAGTATGAGTTCAAAATCTATGGTATTTTTGATGAATTACAGGTTTTTTTCCGACAACGACAGCACAGCATCATTCTTCGAATTATGATATAACGAAAACATTACAAAATGCCATTCATGGAATACTCCAAACGGTCGACAGAAATAGAATACAAGAATTTGTGCAGCAGAGCGAAGAATGGACCACCAATTCTACGTTCAATTTTAAACTCGAAAATATGACTGTTGCTTTCAACAAGACGAGCTACGGAGATACCATAGATCCACCGTCAATATATCGTAATTTTATCACCGATGAAACGGTAAGTGAGATAAGAATATTTTCTCGAAGGAAGGGGCGGCAAGTACGGTAATAGTCATAGCCCCGAGCACCACTTTAGTAGGCTCATTCCATGTCAATTCGAGCAGGTTTTGATCTTGGGTCTTCCGATTGCTCTCAAAATTTTTTTACGAGTTCCTTTCGATGGCCTAATGAAGGAATCGCCGTCATCTCGATTCTAATCCTTCAGGGGGTGGAGGGTGGCCCTCGTTATTTTCGCACAATTGGAATTTTTTGCAAAACGGCTCAACTTTGAAGGCTCGTATCTCGAGATTGGTTTAGACAAAAATGAATCTGTTGGTGCAGTTTTGTAGAGAATTGAAAGAACGTTCAAAATTGGTAATCACATTTTGAAAAGTTCACCTGCAATGGCCCCTAATTCATCAAAAGACTGGAAATGGTGGCATTTTTTGAAAATAAGGATGAAGCTTTAAACCACAAAAAGTAAGATGAATTGGGGTCATTATAGGGCACGAGGGAGGCAGATTGAAAAAATAAGTTGATAATCGAGCTCAGCACCGTCAAATTAGTAGAAATCGATATGCCGCACAATATTTTCATTTTTTTGCAAGGGTTTCTCAAAATTAGTAGGGTTAGGGGAGCACTAAGGGGTCGAATCCAAAAAATAAGCAAATATTCGAACTCAGAGCTCACAAAAATCTAACAAACGACATGTCACACGTTATTTTTCATTTTTTTATCAAGGGGGTTAATGAGGGGGAGGGGGTAGACGGGTCGAATGAAAAATCTCAGCACATATTCGAACTCACCGCCTGCCTTCGAATTAGTAGAAATCGATGCGCTACTATTTTTTTTGAATTTTGACCAAAATTGAGGACCCTTGTGCTCCCTAGGGGTGTAGAGATCCCATCTTGAAAATTAATTAGTTGAAAAATACATGAAAAGTTTTCCATACAATAATTTTTTCAGATTTTTAAATGGTAGCCCTTAGCTTTTGTAATTATCATGAAAGTTGAGCTTTAATCACAAAAGCTCAACTTTAAACTTTTCAAAATGTGATTACTAATTTTGGATCACCTTTCAATTCTCTACAAAACCGCACCAACAGATTCATTTTTAACTAAACCAATCTCGAGATATGAGCCTTCAAAGTTGAGCCATTTGGCAAAAAATCCCAATTGTACAAAAATTACGAGGGCCACCCCCACCCCTTGAAGGATTAGAATCGAAATGACGGTGATTCCTTCATTAGACCATCGAGGGGAACCCGTAAACAAATTTTGAGCGAAATCGGAAGACCCAAGTTCAAAACCTGCTCGAATTGACATGGAAATTCAGGGTTGCGACGATTCATCAAAAAAAATGAATCGAATCACGATTCCCGAATCATTTTAATTTTCATGGCGGATCACGACTCAAAGTTCATTTCTTCAAAAAAGGAATCGATTCACGAGATATGTTTTTGAGAAAACATCAAAATCACGTTTTCTTCATTTTAAACGAAAAGTTTCGGAGATACGACAAAATTTGTAATCACAAAAAGTATTCAGAATTGAATTTCCTTTCCGATGAGCTCTATCGCGACCATTTTCATCAACTTTTCCCGACAGAGTGGACCTCCCCCCCCCTCCTTCCTCGTGTTCATAGAAGTTGGACCCACGAACAAAAGCTCCAAAATGAATTCCAATAATAAATGAAATTATGCACTCAAAAAAATAAAAAATAAATTTTATTAAACGTAATAAAAAGGCACCATTCACAAAACTAGTAAAATTTATTCAAAAAATAATAATATTTATTGCAAAATAATAATATTTATCGCAAAATTGACAAACTTTATTTTCTATGCAATAAACTTTACCAAATTTCGTGATAAATTTTATTATTTTTTTTGATAAAGATTGCTAATTTTGCGAATGGTGCCCCGTTATTATTTTTTTTGGATAAACTTTATTTTTTTTTGATAAAATTTATTATTTTTGGATAAAATTTATTTATTTTTGAATAAAATTTATTTTTTTTGAATAAAATTTATTTTTTTTGAATAAAATTTATTTTTTTTGAATAAAATTTATAATTTTTTGCAACACTTTCTATTCATTTTTCATTCTCCATTTTTCTCAGTGTGCAATAGATATCGAAAAACAAAAATAATTCAATTTTTTTTCGTGAGTCCAACTTTTGAGATAAGGGGGAGGGGGGAGAGATCCACCCTGTCGGGAAAAGTTGGTGAAAATGGTCGTGATAAAGCTCATTGGAAAGGAAATTCAATTCTGAATACCTTTTGTGGTTACAAATTTTGGCGTATCTCGACCCCCTAATGTTAAAACCGTCTAAGTGCCACTTTTTGCAAAATTGAGATTTTTATAATTTTGAATTCAGTGAATCAAGCTGCATCGATTAAAATTTAAAAAACGTAACTTAAAGTAATTTAAACCCTAAAAAAAAGAGTTTAAAATTTGCAAAGTCCATAAGCGCAATGCAAATTTTGTTACGTTTTTCAGCTCTTCTGTAAAAAACGAAAAATGGCACTTAGACGGTTTTAACATTAGGGTGTCGATCTCTGAAACTTTTCGCTTAAAATGAAGAAAAAGTGATTTTGAAGTTGTCTGAAAACTGTTTTATTTTCAAATTTGGGGGCAGGAGTTGCTCCAAAATGGATTTTGATAAGAAATGAAAATGTATATTAGGTGCTGAGGAACAACTTTCGTTTGAAAGTTTTTTCATTACGACCTATAGATAAGGCAATACACGCGTTTGAAATGTTGGGGTGGGCCCTGGGGAGAGGGGGAGGGAAAAAAGGGCATACGGGCTCAATTTCTTTGTTTTAATGTCCAGGACAAGAATCAATCATAAAATCAATTCTAAAAGGAATTTCGCGCAGAAGCCTTTTTTTGTACGATTGAGACCTGACTAATTCCCCAATTCCCACAAAAAATTAATTCATGTGGAGGAATCTGAAATTGCTGAAAATAAACTGGAGAATTATAAAACAAGAGAGTGAATTATTTTCGTATAAGTTCGTCTCACATTTGTGAATTCACTGCAGCATTTAGCATTCTGTATTCAGTATACTTATTGATTGAGAAAAATTGATCTAAAACATGAATTTAGCAATGTAGAAGTAGAATAGAATGTAGCTAATATGAAAATGAAATGAAAGAATAAAACACATTTGAATTTAATTTTTTGACTTTTGATCCGTCAAAATGAATTGTCTTATAGAAATGAATCGATTCACGATTCACGATTCATGATACTAGCTCAAACGATTCACAATTCACGATTCATTTTGAAAAAATATGAATCGTTCAGAACACTGCATGGAATGAGCCATACGAAAAGCTCTCAAAAACTGGGTTTTCTTAAAATTTTTACCGAATTTGAAGAAAAAGAAATCTCCATGTGGAAAAATCAACGTCAGATTCGTGTTCAGGACTCAGGAGGCCAAATTACTTCTTTTTTATTCCATTCAAGTACCGATGACCCAAGGTCAAAACCTGCTCGAATTGGCATGGAATGAGGCAGTATCACCAAGAAGCTCGAGCAATACATGAATCGAATTCGTGTTTTGCTCAGCTATACAGGAAATCTTTTTTCATTTTTTAGGGGTTACTCTGTTTTTTCAAGTAACATTTAACTGAATTTTTTTTTATAACTTTGCCTTCGTCGGCATCGGTTGGATCTACTTTCCTAATCTGTGATTGGACAAACTGGAATGAGGCCATGTGAATCACTAGCGTCTAGCCCCTGAAACGATCCTTGTCTATTTTACACCAAAATTGTTCTTTTTTCGCAGTGTGGTACCTTTTTTATCATTTTTTTTCCAAGTCCCAACTTTTTACGTATTCATTTTCATTTGTGATAGTTGCTTTTCGATTTAAATTATTAAAAGTTTCATATTTTTGTAGGTAATCGCATAATTTGTACTTACATATTTTTAATTTTCTATATTTTTCTTCACGTTTCAATTTTCCAATCAAAAACTACGTTGAAGTCCAAAGTACAATACATGTTTGTCTCTATCATTCTTATTAACCATACATATGTGCCCGACGGAAAGAAGGGCCTTTGTCTTTGTGTAACAACCAAATTACACCAAATCTGGACCAAACAAGAAAAAAAGACATTATTTTTTGTTTCACAAGGGCCCTTCATTCCGGCAGGGCACATATACCTGCATAAGAAATGACATTTGGCTTAAAAATTGAAACAGGAATGTAGAAATTAATAAAAAATAATTATCATAGGAAAATAGTTTGACAAAATTGAAAGACTTTTTATGCTAAATGAATACAGAATGTGTATGATTTATCTATAATTTTATTCGTTGGCATACATGACTGTTAATTGCCCTGTGTTTATAAAATTTTAATGTTGGATGTTTGTTCTCTTTATAATTTCACGAATTTAAAACAATAAATAGCAAATTAATTGAAATGTTGGTAAAGACAAAGAATGTATAGATGAAATCGTGAATAATATGTATTTCACGTAACTTGAACAGTTGAACTTGATAAAATACTGAAAACACACTGATAAGGCGAGGATCGTTTCAGGGGCTAGACGCTAGTATGTGAATCCTGATTTCTCCTATACCTAGATGAGAAAACTAGGAAACCCGATCAACCCAATAACAGAATGTAAACGAAGCTGCGCCGCCATTTTTTATGATCATTCAATAGACCTTACACCTAGATAATTAAAAATGAATCTATAGGTACGTTTACTTTTATAGCATATAACCGTTGGATCGTTCAGCAGATGGGAAGACGGAATCATAATATATACAGTTATTCCAAAATTAGTTGATACATTCTCATATTTCTCACCCAAGATATACAATGCAACGATTAAATTTATTGGATCATCGAGAAACAATTCAAAAGAAAAATACGTTATTGATTTTCCATCTAATTTGGTAATGGTGAGTACGACAGAAAATCAAAATACTTCATCTCAAAAAGTACTACATATAAAGAAATTGAACGAGAATTTTAATTTCAGGAAAATGACTCCGCGTACCTTTGTGGACAAAGTAATTATAAAACGTGGAACGATAAAAAAATAGTTTTGAAAAAATTAATGAAACCCATAGTATTTCAACACATGAAACAAAAATTGGTAGAATTGAATAAAAATATCTCGGACGGTCTAAAACATCATTCCAGAACAATTTTCACTTCATCCCATCCAAATTTCTTCCAAGAACCAGAACGATACTTCTACCTCATACCAAATTTTTCCTACTTCTGCTTCAATTTGAAAAACATTTCCATCACAGGACTCGCGAATTTCGCATCGTTGAATAAAAGCGACAACATTTCCGACGACTTTGAGATTACTTTGTTGATCAAAAATATTCGAGGAGAAATGATTCTGGATTACGAATCTGAAATCGAGAAACCGATCCGGTTGATTTTTATATCAAAAAATATTTTCATCAGGATTAGCCAGATAAATAGTCACTGCAATGTGGAGATTCAAAATTATCGAGTGATTCGAACCGGATCAAATGTATCACTAACTGATCAACAGTCGGCAGTTATCATCCAACATATCGAATCAGCAATCGCGTCGTCACTGATGCCTTCGATGACGGGTAAGTGCCATTCCCCCCTCAATTTAACCATTGTTCAATAGATACCAGTTTATTGTGATTATTATCCATATAATAATCGTAAGCATCAATTTCACTTGCACCTCTGCGCAGTGAAGTCCAAATCACGAAGCCGAACTGCACATACGCCACCAGAACTTGTCTTTTTTGTTGTTTTTTTTTCTGGACTTTTACCAATAGATATTCAACCCCGCAGTAAAATATTAGGCTGAAACAAAAATAGGTACATCGGAAGTGTATCCAAAAAGAACTCTCTATCGAATATTTCAGACGTTAAAGTTCATTTCTCGAGTTTTAACGAATTTTTAAATATTCAAAATTACTCAATGGACCTCCAAAATGGAAAATTTGGTTTAATCAAGGTAAAAAGCTGTAATTTGGTATGTTTATATCTTATTTTCGACCTCTAGAATTGATTAGAAACGGTTTTCAAACGTTCTAGAGATTCCAGAAAATTTAAGCAGCTTCCAGCTTTGAAAAAAGTCCAATCATGTATGCTCTCCACAAACGTAGATTACCTGCACTAATAGCCTAGCATAATTTCCAAAAACTCCTTACTTCCGGGTCAATTTATATTTTTTTAAGCAAAAATTATTTGTTTCATAACTGGAAAATACTTTCCAAAGGCTCTAGATCTACACACAACACTATTGGAAAGTTTAGCGAGAGAAAAATTTGAATTCGAACATACACTAACGAATTAAAAAAAAATATGCATTAATCGATCAAATAGGTCACCAATAAGGGTAAGGTACCCCATTATCGACCACTTTTTTTTGAGGCCTCGCCATTTCAAATGTATATGGGTTGAAAATGTGATTGATGGCTTAATGGATACCCAGATCCTTCCTCTACAATTTCGGAAACCCCCAAAATTTAGTATTTTTTAAGAATTTTTTTCTGAGACATGTCAAAACGCAAGGTCGAAATTTTGGGCTCCCAATATCGACCACCGACTGATTTTGTCCGCTATGAACGAAATCTACCGGAAAATATTTTTTTGTGTTCCTCTTTCACAGATGAACAATTTGAGACCAAAATGACAACCCTACAACCAAAATTCGAGAAAATTGAAAAAAACGAAATCACTTAAAAACAACAAATTACATTAGATTATAGGTGGTCGATAATGGGACACACCATAAAAATGAACTTTGAGTGAATTTCTTTTTTACTTGAAGTTATAATTATTAAAATGCGATGATTACATCAGAAACTTTGAACATTCTCAATCACAAAAACACTAGAAACATTCAACTCGATAATTTTAAGAAAAAATTCCAAGGCGTGCAAGCAATTGCTAAAAAAAGTTTTTGGCCTTCTAACTTCTTCTTTTCTACTTTTCTCCGCGAGTTTTAGCTTTCCGGGTGTCAGAGTGGTCTTATTTTTCCGGATTTTCGATGAAGAATATGAAAAAAAAATTCGCCTCGCTGTCGCCCATAGCGCCAGAGATAGACGAGGTGGTCGACATTGGGCAGTAGGCGATAATGGGCTACCTTACCCTTATGGATAAATAACCCATATTTATAATTCGTAATAGACCACTCGATTTTTTTAAAAGCTGAGTAATTTTGAAATTTTCTGTCCTGAGACCGCTTCCAGTTGATTTGAGAGATCAAAAATAAGGCATAACTGTGGCAAATTTTGACTAGGTCAATTTTCATATTATCCACTTGAGGATAATTTTGATTTTTCAAAAATGCATCAGAATTTGAGAAATGAGTTTCAGCACTTATAATTTTGGACAAAAGAGTTCCTTTTGAATACACTTCCGATGTATTTTTGTTTTGACTCGAAATTTCACTGTCGTTTGGGATACTGTAAGTGCAAATCTTTATATGTACCAATGTGGCATCAATATAATATTCTTTTCCCAATTTTTTGATAAGTAAATCAGACATAAAACAGAAATTTTGAGATAAAATAGTGACTTTAGTGACTTTTCATCAGACAAAAAGTAACTAATTTTTTGAAAAAAAAGACCAATTTTTCAATTCTATCTCCAAAATGATACCCCAAAGAATTAATTTTAACCAATTTTTCGGCATTTAAAGACCTTTTACGTAGTGATATTTATAAAGCATGAGGGAAGGGGAGGGGGTAATTTTTTTCGAGTGATGTGCTTGGAATCCGAAATTGTGCAGACGAATTATTTGAAATGCATGGGGTTTAACGATTTTTTTTTCGAACAAATTATGACAGATTGTTGACCAAATCATACGGATGAAAATTCGGATTTTTACAGGCAAAATTTTTTAAAAATTTAAAAAATTGATTACTTCTCTCCCCTCTTCTAAAAAATAAAAAACATGGTCCTCAAATTTAGAAATTGCACGCAAGCCATTGCAATTTTCAGCTTGCCCCAGTAAATAAAAAATGTATGAAGTAAAATATCGATTATTTTGTTAAGATATATTTATTTACCAATGTGTTGAGCCCGAGGGAAGCAAAGGCGAAAATTTTAGCGAAAAAAGACATTTTTAAAATTCAATACTTTTTCCTCATTGAGATTTTCCAAAATGGGACCAATAATTTCAAATTCTATTCTATTCTCTCTTTTTAATTTCCAATATACATCGTGGTCAATGACATCACGACATACTTTTCTCATCACAGATTATTAAAAAGTACGGTACCAAAAAAAAAAAAGGATTTTAAATGAATTCTGTAGTAAAAAAAGAGTATAAATTACCCGCGGAGATTTTTCAGAAAAATTTTTAATGAACAAAGCCATGCATCCAAAAATAATGTTTTTTGTAAATTGAGTATAGCCGGTTAAGTATAGGGTTTTGGCCTTGGAAACCGATTTTGACCGTTCCTACCCTAAAATGTTCCCCTAATCTGGAAATTGAGTTTGACACAATTTTTGGACCCCAAGCTCAAGTATTTCGGGGGGGAGGGGCTAAAATGTGTGTTTTTATTCATAATTTTTTCATTTTTCGCCAAATGCAAGTAAAAATTTCGCGTTTATTTAGATAGCTTCTAGAAGGTTAAGAGAACCAAAAAAAAAATTTTTCGAAATTTTTGGGCACTTTCCTTCCAAGTTATGCCCTTTTCAAAATTTTGAACCCCCCTTTTGGGATGAAGGGTCAAAGGGGCAATGGAATTTTTTTCCTCAAAAGAAGTGTTGTTTACCCATAAGTATACCATAAAAATTTTGAAAATTTTGAACATGTGGAACATTGTCAAAAAAAATAAAAACTAACCCCCGCGTGGTGAAATACTCAAAATTCACGTAAATAAATACCTCTAGCACAAGTAATTGGGAAACTATAGTTACCAATGTCGATCATC
Organism: Pseudococcus viburni; assembly: GCA_033439095.1. Classification (NCBI taxonomy): domain Eukaryota; kingdom Metazoa; phylum Arthropoda; class Insecta; order Hemiptera; family Pseudococcidae; genus Pseudococcus; species Pseudococcus viburni. The sequence continues at coordinate 764,077 of JAVBJF010000118.1, read as the reverse complement.
ACGAAAATATTTCATTTTGAGGACCACAGAACATTGTGAAAAAGGGCCCACACCATTGGCCTCTCTTACCCCTCCCCTTCCCCCACCCCTGTGGTCGTTGTGATAAATAAAGTAATAACCGATATTGGTGTCGTTTTCATATGAATCAGACCTTCTAAAAACGATTTTGAAGTCCAATTCCCATTTGAACCACCACCACCCCCCCCCCCCATCGTCAAATTGGTATACCCAAGTATACATTACATAAGGGCTATTCCGTGCTAAAACAGACCAAAAGTGAAGTCGGGTCTTCCGATTTCGCTCAGATTTTTTTTATGAGTTTCTCTTGGTGGTCTATTCACGAAACCACGATTATTTTTTTTCTAACCCTCAAAGGGGCTGGGGGGTGGGCTTTATAATTTTCATGCAATTGTGATTTTTCGCCAAACTACCCAACTTTGAAGGCTTATATCTTGAAATGGGATGTACTTTGGGGAAAACCGTTGTGGGGCCTGAAAGAGAATTGAAAGAAGATTCAAAAGTGATAATCACATTTTGGAAAGCTCAAAGTTGAACTTTGGTGGCGAAAGCTCAACTTTCATGATATGCACAAAATATGAAAGCTACCATTTAAAAATCTGAAAAAATTACAGTGAGTAGCCCTTTTTACCCTTTTTTCAACTGAGAAATTTTCAAGATGGGATCTCCAGACCCCTGGAGGTACAGGGGTCCACAATTTTGACCGAAATTCAAAAAAAAAATCGATAAAGTCGAGTAACACATCGATGACTACTAATTCGAAGGCGCTGAGTTCGAATATGTACTCAGTTTTTTCATCCGACCCCTCTGACCCCCCTTATTAGCCCCTCGATAGGGCCAAAATTTGAAAAAATGAAAAATAACGTGCGACCAGTCGTTTGTTAGGTTTTTGAGGGCGCTGAGTTCGAATATACCGACTACTTCCCCTCAAATTCGTATTTTTTCATTACGTTAAAGCGCGAGGAATGGGGTCAAATCAAAAAGTAAGTTGACATTCGAATTCTATACGCACTCAAATTAGTGAGAATCGATATGCCACACGCCATTTAAATATCGGGCCAGGAGGGCACTCAGGGGTCAAATCCAAAAAATAATCAAATATTCAGACCCGACTTCACTTTTGGTCTGTTTTAGCATGGAATAGCCCTTATGTAATGTATACTTGGGTATACCAATTTGACGATTAGGGGGGGGGGTGGTGGTTCAAATGGGAATTGGACTTCAAAATCGTTTTCAGAAGGTCTGATTCATATGAAAACGACACCAATATCGGTTATTACTTTATTTATCACAACGACCACAGGGGTGGGGGAAAGGGAGGGGTAAGAGAGGCCAATGGTGTGGGCCCTTTTTCACAATGTTCTGTGGTCCTCAAAATGAAATATTTTCGTGATGATCGACATTGGTAACAATAGTTTCCCAATTACTTGTGCTAGAGGTATTTATTTACGTGAATTTTGAGTATTTCACCACGCGGGGGTTAGTTTTTATTTTTTTTGGCAATGATCCACATGTTCAAAATTTTCAAAATTTTTATGGTATACTTATGGGTAAACAACACTTCTTTTGAGGAAAAAAATTCCATTGCCCCTTTGACCCTTCATCCCAAAAGGGGGGTTCAAAATTTTGAAAAGGGCATAACTTGGAAGGAAAGTGCCCAAAAATTTCGAAAATTTTTTTTTGGGTTCTCTTAACCTTCTAGAAGCTATCTAAAAAAACGCGAAATTTTTACTTGCATTTGGCGAAAAATGAAAAAATTATGAATAAAAACACACATTTTAGCCCCTCCCCCCCGAAATACTTGAGCATGGGGTCCAAAAATTGTGTCAAACTTAATTGCCAGATTAGGGGAACATTTTAGGGTAGGAACGGTCAAAATCGGTTTCCAAGGCCAAAACCCTATATGTACTTAACCGGCTATACTCTTAGGTACGATCAACAACAAATGATGAATAGAAAGATTTGCAAGGAGCAAAAAACACTTTTTGGATACCTTTTTTCGGATTTTTGAAAAAAGTGACTACTTGAACGAAAAAAGTGACCAATAGTGACCTTTTGGCAAAAAAAACTGACTTTTAGTGATCAAGCTTGAAAAAAGGAGACAAGTCAGTAAAAAGTGACCTCTGGTAAATACGTAACGTAGAAAGATGACAAATCAACTTGATCGGGGCAATTTTTACAGAAAATGAACAAAAAAATAATAATATTTCGCTGGCCGATTTCTAAAAATCATCAGATATAGACAAACACACAGAAATTTCAAAAAACGCCACTTCTCACGTATATGCACAATTTGCATTTATTTCGTCTAAATAGATTGTATGTATCACAGCAATACCTAAGTATTTTTCATCAATAATGATTGACACCTTTTCTCAGTACGGAGCGCCAATAATCAGTTAACCAGATCCCATGATATGCAATCCCTGCCTGGAGAAATGGTTCGTAAAATGGTAAATAATGCAGATTGGGAATGGATGAAACATTCACTCAATAATTGGATTCCATTTAACGAAGATCAAACTAACGAAATTGATGGAACTTCTACTTCCAAGGCTTACAGCAATCCAAAAGAAGCATACCAATATAATATTCAATTTCAAAACATAACAATCAAGCTAATTTCTGGAAATCCCAATCCGAAAGAAATTCAATGCGAATTCCCAAACTCCTTGAAGGTAATTTGAACACATTAAAACTTTCTGGGATCTATGCTTAAAATTTCGCATAATGTTGCCAAATATAAAGTTACGATGCACGGAAACTACCTAGGTAAGTACCTACTTAATATTCACATTGAAATCCAACAGATGATCCACGACATAAATGCAGCACCGATACGAAAAGTTCATTGGAATAGTAGTAAAGGAAACGGTATTGATATCAGTTTTCACGCCAATTTCACTTCAATAAATTTTTCTCACAACACACCAAACAATTCCAATCCGAATGACTGTTGCGAATTTCAATTAGAAAACAACGAAAATATCAAGGTAAAATCTATTATTCAAACTTTTTTATAATTCATCATCGGCAAAGAGCTTTTTTATATGTAGAACAATACCCGAGGAAAATCAGAATGATGGTTTGAAATTTCATTTTCGAACATTGATAATAAAAATGACAAATGTGTAATAAGACATCGATAAAATCCGAAAAGGTGTCTCAAAAATAAAAATAAAAATAAAAATATTTCAGGTTGAACTAGCACCCGAAAAAAATTCCGACGAGAATCAAGATTTAAAATTGAAGAAGAAAATCGATAAGACACTGATCTCAATGGCAAAGGAACGTTTTGTTCGAAGTGTCAAGAAAACGGTTTGCTTTCCATTCGAAGTTTGTACTCAAACAGCGAAAATTTTAGATGATTTCTTTCTACATTTTATCGAAAATATATTAAAAAAATGTTCACTTCGAAGAAGTAAAAATGTGCAATAAGGTCTATGCATAGTAGGGGGGCGGAGTGAAAAAAAAAAAACATATCTTGGATTTTGAACAAATTTGATGGGGTGGTTTACTTTGAGTGGGAGACCATCCAAAAAAGTTTTGAGCCCCCTAGGATCAAGAGGAGAAGAGCAGGGGGGAAATGCTTTTTGTGTGTTTTTCAGTCAATCAAAATTGTGTGAGAAGCCTTCTTAGCACTTAAAAGATGCAATTTGAGTTTCAACGTCTTCCTAAACCATCGCCATCCTTCTCCGATTAAAACTCAGACTGCTACCAGGGGGTTGAAAAGTTGCAGATATCAATATTTCAATAATATGAAATTTTCACTTAGCTGGAATGATTTTTTTTTCATCGAATTGAACAAAAAAATTTTTCAACCACCGAAAGTGAATTTTGAAAAAAAATTGAAAATTTTATACACCAGTGCAGCCAACAGCAAATCATAAAATTCCAAAATACCGAATTTATATCGAGTTTGCATTGATTATTTTTTCTCCTGAAAATATTATGTGTTTCGGAATTTTTTTGGAAAATTTTGTATGTCAGTGCAGCCAGTTACAAATCGTGACATGCTACACCATGGAATTTACGTTGACCTCGAATTAATTTTTTTATCGTTTGAAAAATTCACAATAATCTTGTTTTCAATCATCAGAAATAAAAAATAATCATTCAAAGTCGATATAAAGTCCATATTTTGGAATTTTATGATTTGCTGTTGGCTGCACTGGTTTATAAAATTTTCAATTTTTTTTCAAAATTCACTTTCAGAGGTAGGAAACATTTTTTTTGTTCAATTACTCGATGAAAAAAAATCATTCCAGCTTTGTGAAAATTTCATATTATTGGAATATTGCAATCTGCAACTTTTCAACCCTCTGGTAGCAGTCTGAGTTTGATCGGAGAAGGATGGCGATGGTCTAGGGAGATGTTGAAAATCAAATAGGATCTTTCAAGTGTTAAGAAGGCTTCTCATACAATTTTGATTGGCTAAAAAACACAAAAAAACACGTTTTTTTTCAAAAGGAGGTGCACTTGAGCACCTCCTGCTCCCCTCCCCTTGCTCCTAGAGGGCTCAAAAAATTTTTTGGAGTTCTCCCACTCAAAGTAAACTACCCCACCAAATTCGGTCAAAATCCAAGATATGTTTTTTTCTTCACTCTAACCTAATGTAGGTATAGGTACAAGTACATATACATGTAAGTATAAATATACGTAGTTTAAAATATCTTTGTGACAATAATAAAATTTCTCAGAATTTTAAAAAGCATTATTTAATTGTCAAGAATACAAGACGAAAATTTCACCCCCTCCCCGATTCAGATCTTTATACCCTACATTTGCGTACATAATTCTTGTTCGTCTGCCCTCCCCCCGGGTGTCAATAAACCATTGGTATGACTGTTGGAGAAGGAGGCTATATGTAATAGGCTAAAGAAATAAACGTTTATTATTAAAAAAAAAATTAACAAAACTAACTACCCAGGCAGTGTTGTCATTTTAGCATAATTATGCTAGAAGTTAGCATAATGCGAAGTCCATTTAGCACTGAAATTTCTAGAAATTTCGGATTTAGCATTTGGCATAATGTTTAGCATAATATATTTCAACGATATTCTAAAGAAAATGTTCATATTTATGTATTTTCAGAAGAAATTCTGAGCTATTCGGTTCAAATATTTGAAATATTTCAAAATTTTGCAGATTTTACTTCAAATTTTCATTTTTGGTTCATTACTACACATAGATAATTCGAGGAGTTGACTTTGAAATGAGTGAATTAAGTGAAATAGACTATAAAATAACGAAAAAAGTTTGGCATAATTGTTTAGCATTTTCATTTTCAATTTTTAGCATAATTTAGCATAATTTTTGTGAATTTTCGCTTCAATCTAGCATTACGAAAATTTTTGAAATGGCAACACTGTACCCAGGTAGTACCTTACCTACTACCTAGCTATATTCAGTAATGTGATTTCAACAGTTTTAAATTTTTTATGATGGGCACTTTCGACGGAAGTGCAAAATTTTTGAAATTGGTTCAGTAATTTTCAAATAAATAATCATTATCATTATATTTTTTTAAATGACGAAAAATTACTCTCTCAAGATAATTATCTCCTACAATCTGCAAGATGGAAAAAAATTGCAGAACAAAAAATGATGGATTTTCAATCCTTTACAACTTTTGTTTCAAACTTTTTTGTGTATCTTCAATTTTGCTAATTTTTTTCACCTGGATGTCTCAAAAAAACTGGACAGGCATAAAAAATCAAGATAATATGAAAAAAAAGTTTGAAACAAAATTTGTAAAGGATTGAAAATTCATCATTTTTTGGTCTACATTTTTCTGATAGAATGAAAATTAGAAAACTACTCGACCGATTTCAAAAATTTCAGTTTCATAAGAACCAACTCAATTCTTACGACTTAATTAAAACACTCCATTTCCACTTGATTTTTTTTTAGAAAGAACACGTTTCATGATTTTTTTGGACACCTTGTAGATATATAACAAGGAAAAATTTTGCACCTCCATCGAAAGCGCCCATCATAAGAAATTCTTCTATATTTCCATTTAGCGAAAAAAGGAAGGTACCGTTCAGGATTTTTTAAAACACAATACTAACCTAGATTTTTTTCTCAAAAACGATGGAAAATTGCCTCCGACATTTTTTTCAGATAAAAGTATCCAGTCCACGTTAAAACCATTTGCAGAAATTTTTTCCTCGAAAATAGGTACTTTTTTCAATTCTTTACACCGAAAATTTAAATAACACTAAGAAAGCGATTTTTATTCGTGTATTTCTGAAAAATAGGAAGAAGGTGAAATGTGAACAACAATTACATTTTTTTTGGTGAAAATATTTATTAACTGAGATCCATTTTTGGCTAAATTTTTTCAATTTCTGAAACTTTTTGAACGAATGCATTCAAATTTTGAAAACTAGAGGTAAGAATACGAGCCAAGCCAGCGGGGTGAAATATTTATCCATTGTTTTTAAAGCCTAGAGCTCTAAAAACACAACATCCTCATTCCCGATTCAACTTTCGAAAAAAAAAAGGTGCAAAACATCAGTTCGTAATCGTAATCTAAAATTCGATTTATTAAATACGTTTAAATTCGAACTTCGGAATATCAAAGACCTATATTTTGATGAATTTTATTTCCGCCATCGATCGTATCGCGTCACAAATCAATTTCATCTTCTTTGAAATATCAAATGATGTAATCAATAAGTAACATATACGACCAACTTTTCGAGCCATCATATTATTTATAAATTTGTTATCATGAGTCAAAAATCAAATTTATTTTCGTTTACTAGCAATTTTCAAAAAATATAAACCATACAAATCGATCAAATACCACCAATATATCATCCATAAGTCGCAATATTCGTTGCTATCATTCATCAAACCGATATCACTTTTAATTTGAAAATTGACCTTTGACACAGAAATTTCGTATGATTATATCAGGATACCTACCTATAAAATTTGAAAATATTTTTAAACCATAGGTTTACGAGTAAATGTATGTAATGGTTGTACTTTTTCTATTTGTTTCTACCACATAGCAACATGGATTCGAAAATAAGTATCCTGCTTTCCATTTTCTTCGTATTCGAAAGTAATTATCAAACAATTATAATAATTATCGCTGCATAATATTCTATATTTTTAATTATTACCTAGTTTAATGAATTCGCCAACATATGCTTTTGAAAATTATCTAGATATCTTCCCAAATACCTGCAAAGGCCCAATTTGATCGATCTCAATGTAATTTTAATGGATAAATTACAGGTTTTTCTCTAACGACAACCCAGCGTCATTCTACAAATTATGATATAACGGAAACCTTACGCAGTTCCATTCATGGAATACTTCAAACCGTCAATACAACAGATAAAATGATACAATTTAAGAAGAAAAAACCCTTCGATTCTACACCTAGTCTGAAACTCGGAAATACGACTTTTTCTTGCAAAATAGATAACAATTACGAGTATAAATTAAGTCTACCATCCATACACAGCAATTTCATCATTAACAAAATGGTAGGTATAGAATAATTTATTACGTATTGTCAGTTTCAAACGTAAAATTTATTGTATTGATACATTGACTTTTGCAGTGTATAAAAATTCAAAAATATCACTTATTTGAATATGGAAGTTTAAAAAATTTAAAAAATTCAGATGACGTTTACGACTTTGAATACATTACTATGGCACTAGAAAACGTATCAATGGAAGTTTCCAAATCGCGTGATGGCAAGATTATTGGAATTTCACTTTTACATAATCCAGCAGATGTCAATTCTAAAACGGTGAGTACACAATAAACTTCACAATTAATAAAGCAGGCATCATAGTGAAATTTGGTGGGAAAAAAGTAACTTTAGTAACCCAATTTAGGAAAAAAAGTAACCAATGTATTACCAAAAAGTAACCAAAAACTCAATTTTTAATGGTAAAATTTGTAAAAAAAAAAAAAAAAAAAAAAAAAGTACTTAATGCAATTATTATGACTTACAAGTGCTCCCAGAAATTATGTAAGGGAGGGGCTGAGAATTGGAGAAAAATGGGATGGGGGGGGTAAAAATTCGTAACAAACTTCAAAATCTATTTTTATAGTAGTGCTCGTAAAGTCAGGTTAATTTCAGTGGACAGATAAAAGCGAAGAAAAACTGAAAAATTGCAAGAATTCTCTAAATCTGAATCAGTGAGATGAATATAAATGAAAATCAGTGATTCGCATTGATCGTTTAGTCAAAATTACTGATTTTTTTCTGGTTAATTGAAAATCGACTAAGAAATCAACGACTTTTGACTGCAATATCAATGAAAATTATTTTATTGGTTCAAAAAGGCAGAGTTTTTATAAAACTTTATTGATGTAGATTTAGAAAGTTATATTCTAATGTAAGAAATAAGAAAAATTATTTTTGAAGAGTAATAAAATGCACTTCTCTGAACACTTTTGAGGTAAAATTTCATTTTTTTATTGAGCTTGGATTGAATCTGCTCGACTCCGGGACTTAATCAGACATTATGCAAGGGCGGGGAAGAATTTGAAAAAAATGAGGGTGTGTCAAAATTCAGTAAAAAAAAGTGAGTATCTAGCCTACCTACCCTGTAAATTTATATGAAAATCAGTGATTTTTCATTGAAATATTAATCAAAATTACTGATTTTTATTTGACAAATTGGAAATTGATTGGAGTTTTGACTGAAATATGGGTGAAAATCTCTAGTTTTTGATGAAAATTATTTCAATATACTTAACCAAGAGAATGAAAATACACCAATTTTGACTGATTCAAATTTAGGGAATGATAGTGTATTCAAGAAATAGAGGTATCAATGTACTGCCCGAGCAGAGCGAGGGCGAAATTTTTTGAAACAAAAAAAGTCTCCAAAACTCGACTAAACCGAAACTAATCAGACAATTTACACTTGAAAAAATCAATTTTTAGAGAAAAATTGTGAAAAAAAGGTAAATTTTTTGAGAAATTTTGGAAAAAAGTAACTTTTAGAGGTAAAAAGTAACCAAAGTAACTTTTGAAGTGGAAATAGTAACCAAAAGTAACTTGTCTCGAAAAAAGTAACCAAGTTACTAAAAAGTAACCACGCTATGATGCCTGATAAAGGCATAGATTTAAAAGCACGCCATTAAAATTGATAGCACGTCACAAAAAGTAAATCGCACTCCCTCGTCAGGAACGCCTCAAAAAACAATGTAACGCCAGAAAAATTTATATCACGTCAGAAAAATTATTGAAGAAATTTACAAAAAAACACGTTTGAATACAAACAAAAATAGGACAAAAGGTACCCGCGGCTAAGAACTACTTTTTGAAACTGACCATCAGACATTATTAAGGACTCCAAAAAATAATTTCAGGGCGCATTTTTCACTTCCCACCTCACTCCGTTTCACCACCAAAATATCGATTTTTCTTTAGAAAATCAAATTTTGGAACCTAATGAACCAAAAATTTTGAAATTCATGAGATACACTCCAGTCAGGTCTTTCGTACAAAAAAGGCTTCCGCGCCAAATTCCTGATAAAATTGATTTCATGATTGATTCTTGTTCTGGACACTAAAACAAAGAAATTAAGCCCGTATGCACTTTGTAACCCCTTCCCCTTTCCCCAGGGTCAACCTCCCAACATTTCAAACGCGTGCATTGCCTTATCTATGGATCGTAATGAAAAAATTTTCAAACAAAAGTTGTTCCTCAGCACCTAATGTACATTTTCATTTCTCATCAAAATCCATTTTGGATCAACTCCTGCCCCCAAATATGAAAATAAAACAGTTTTCAGAAAACTTCAAAATCACTTTTTCTTCATTTTAAGCGAAAAGTTTCAGAGATACTGCAAAATTTGTAACCACAAAAAGTATTCAGAATGGAATTTCCTTTCCAATGAGCTTTATCACGACCATTTTCACCAATTTTTTCCGACAGGGTGGATCTCTCCCCCTCCCCCTTATCTTAAAAGTTGGACCCACGAAAAAAAATTGAACGATTTTTGTTCTTCGATATCTAATGCATAATTTCATTTAGTATCGGAATTCGTTTTGGAGCAAATTTTGTTCGTGGGTTCAACTTTTGTGAAAACGAGGAAGGGAAGAGGTCCACTCTGTCGGGAAAAGTTGGTGAAAATGGTCGTGATAGAGCTCATTGAAAAGGAAATTCCATTCTGAATACGTATTGTGATTACAAATTTTGTCGTATCTCCGAAACTATTCGTTTAAAATGAAGAAAACGTGATTTTGAGGTTTTCTCAAAAACTTGTTTTGTTTCAAAATTTGGGGGAAGGAGTTGATCCAAAATGGATTTTGGTGAGAAATGAAAATGTGAAAATGTACATTTGGTGCTGAGAAACAACTTTTGTTAGAACATTTTTTCATTAAGACCCATAGATAAGGCGATATACATGTTTGAAATGTAGGGGGGAGTGGGTGGACCCTGGGGAAAGGGGGAGGAGATAAAAAGAGCATATGGACTATAGTTGGTACAACGAAAGAATGTAGTTTTCCCCGACATTCTCCCACCACAAAATTTAAGAACGTTGAGTTATCATTGGACAAAATTTGAAATCAACGCGCGTCGTTGGTTTCCGCGTTACGAGTCGAGTAGGGGAAATGTAAATTCTTTTGTTGTACGTACTATAAATTTCTTTGTTTTAGTGTCCAATTTTAACAGGAATAGCGCGCGGATGTATGATTGAGACCTGACTACTCAGGAAGTGCGGTAACCAACTTTTGAGAATTTTTTCAATTTTTTTTTGCACCGTCTTCTAGCCAAAACCCCACTTAGAAACTTTAAAATCGCTCTAATTTCAAAATTAAAAAACATACATTTTTTCTTTTTAGTACAAATATGGTCCTACCTTGGTACAATATAATGCAAATTTTTTCAGATTTTTTTGGTTCGGGAGAACAGGCGAAAAAATTCGACTTTCTATTCAAAAATACCTACCTATTTCGTCATTTATGCCACCAAAAATTTTGAAATTTATATGGTATGAACGGGGGGGGGGGTGGTGGAGGGGTGGGTGGGTGATAAGCGTTTTAGATTTTTTAAAGATTTTTTTGCAATCGATTCTAGCTCAAAACCCACTCTCAATCTTTCATAATTTTCTCGTTTTTTGCCAAATACATGTAAAAATGTCGCGTTTTTTTAGAGGTAACTTTTAAATGTTTAGAAGAACTCTGAAATTTTTTTTCAAAATTTTTGGTCAATTTTTCACTGAGTATGCCTCTTTGAAAATTTTGAACCCCTTTTTGTAATAGTTATACTTTAAATTGTGAAACTAATCATAGGTATTTTATAAAAATTGGAAAACTTTGTCCTTTAAATCTGAAAAATTTAAGAAAATTACATTTAGATGAAAAATATTCAATTTTTCCTCGTTCCCCACCAGAACATAAATTTTTTTAACGCTCCCTTCCAACATTTTTGATTTTCCTCTGGTCAGAAACACTACTTGAAATGATATGTGGCGTGCTGCAATTGAAACGTGAATGACCTATACTGGGGCGTTCAACGAATTTTTCATGTCGAGCGCATCTAGGGCGTGAAAATCCATTTTTGTAGCGTCCAAATAAATATTTCCCATCAATAAAATTTTTCGCTGAAAAAACTTTTATTTTAGGGTAGTCTGAAGCCACGAGGGAAAATTTACCGTGATGAAGAACCCCTCAACAGACTGAAAAAATTATTCAAATCCGCATTGCTGCAGCAGATGCGTAATAAATTGATTGAATATGGTCGAAACACATCACACGATCTGGATTATTACACTCGGGAAATTTTTACTTCATCTAATTTAATTTTTTTCCGCAACTCCGCACACTTTTACTTGATACCGAATATTCCCTACATCTGTTTTAATTTGAGAAACACTACTATCAGAGGGTTAACGAATTTTGCATTGCTCAATACCGCCGACAAAAAACTCGACGACTTCGGGACTACTTTGTTAATAAAAAATATTCAAGGGGAAACTTTTTTGGATTACGGATCTGAAATCGAGAAACCGTTACCATTGATGTTTTCCGCTAGTGATGTTTTCATCAAGGCTGACCTGAGCAATCGTCGAAGCAACGTGGAAATTCGATATTATCGGGTGTTCCGAATCGATCGCAACGTTTTGTTGACCGATCAGCAGTCGATGATGATTATGCAATACATCGAATCAGCAATCGCATCATCATTGATGCCTTCGATGACAGGTGAGTGCCATTTAACCACTAAATTGTACTTTTATTGTTTTTGTAATTTTTTCACGTACCGAGCTGTTTGATTTTACGAAAATTCTTGTACTTTTTGATCGTTAATAATTTTTTTCTTCCAGTACTGAGGACCAAAGATCAAATCAACAGTTTACACGATTTGCATAGTCCACAAGGAAAAATGATTCGCGAAATGGTCAATAAAACTGATTGGAAATTGATCAAGAAATATTTCAATGAATGGATTCCATTCAACGAAGATCAATCCACTGCAATGGAAAAAGTTTCTGGTGACAATCAAACAACTCGTCCAGTATACGAATACCATATTTCATTTCAAAATGTATCAATCAAGGTGATATCCGGAATCCCTAATCCGACAGATATTCAATGCGAATTTCCAACCAGTTTGAAGGTAAATTGACAGCAATGACGTTTTTTAGGACCTATAATGTCGTTCAATTCACATTAGATAATTTTTCCATTCAAATGTTACAGTTGATCCATCAAATAAATGCAGCACCGATACGAGAAATTCATTTGAATAACGGTATTAATGTCAGTTTTCTCGGAAATTTCACTTCTATACATTTTTCCCAGGCCAAGTCAAATAGCTCCAGTCCGAATCACGGTTGCGAATTTCAACTGAATAACGACGAAAATATCAAAGTAAGAATTTTATCACAAAATGTCACACGATTCGTCATCAAGTCTTTGGCTATGGCTCCAATAGAATGTTTAAAAATTAAGCCAGAAATATTGAGAAAATAGAAAATACCAACGCCTCTCTCTCTCTCTCTTCCGCGTTCAAGCTAATCATAGGATCATAAATATTTTGAAAACTTGCTTTATTACTGAAAAAATTTGAATAAATAGGTATTAAAAAAAGGGAATAAGAGTCGACTCCGAATACGGAGTCAAATTGACTCCAACTTCGGCTTGACTCCGGAGTCGAGCCGGAGTCAGGGAGTCAAGGTCAAAGATTAACTCCGGAGTCAAGCCGGAGTCAGGAGTCAAGGTAACAGGTTGACTCCGGAGTCAAGCAGGAGTCAGGAGTCAAGGTCTGAAATTGACTCTGGAGTAAATGTGGAGTCAGGAGTCAGGGTGTGAATTTGACTCCGGGAGTCAAGGTGGAGATAGGAGTCAACTTTCCCCTTTGACTCCGGGAGTTGGGTAAAGTCAGAAGTCAACTTTTGGGCTGATTTCTATTCCCTGGTCCAAAATCGGAGTCCAACTGACTCCAAATTGACTCCGACTTGACTCCAGAGTCAAGTCGGAGTCAGAAGTCAACTTTCTTCCTTAACTCCAGGAGTCAAACCGGAGTCAGGAGTAACTTTTCGGCTGGCTCCTATTCCCTCATTATAAATCAAGGATGAACCGAATTGGAAAGGACAAAAATCTAAAATTCAAATTGCATTTGTTTTAATTTTTTCAACTCTTATAATACTTCATTTTTTTCAAAATTTTCCAACTGATTTTGTCGAATGAAAAATTAAGATACTTGGGAAATTACGGGGGAGGGGGGTGCTGTCCTCATCAGCCACCATGTTCAACCTGACTTGATCTAAAATTATACCACATGAATAAGATTATGAAGAATGCAAATTGATCAATCTTCATCAACATTGAAAGAGTAACCGAGCTCACATCTCAGGCTCAGGGGAGGGGCCTCCCTCCTCCCTCAACTGCCGAAGACGTTTGAAAAACGATCGCTCTTTTTTTTTAACGCGATGTTTAAAAAAAAAATAGTGCCTACATGTTTTGCTCGATCTTTGAGCAAATTCAGAAAAATTTTGTAACCAAGAAATTTCTCCCTCTCCTACAATCTTAGTCTGGATTCACAACTGAAAATAGTTTATCAACTTTTTTAAAACTTGAGAAAATTAAGGCACATATCTACTGGACCAGCCTTTCAAATTTTCATGACTTTTTCATGTTCTTATTTTTGTTTTACAGGATGTCCACTCGATTGGCCTACCGAATTTTTATTACTTTTTCATGATCTCTTAACAATTTAAAAAAAAAAAAAAACATATCTACCTAATGGAAAAAGAAGTTGAAATTTTTTCAAGAGTAGGAAAAAAACACCTTGAATTAAATGAAATCGTAACGGATTTGTTTTTCCGGTTCGGCCTCAGAAATTATGAAAATTTTTATGATAACTGGTCACTGAAATTGTAATGAGCATACATTTTTGAACGTACTCGAGCGAGGGTTTTAAAATACCAACCCCAAAAAATTGCGAATCAACATTTTTTCAATACAACAGCCCCACTTGAATTTTTAGAGACAAATAAATATAAATTTCCAAGCAACACGTGGTTCATTTTTTTAAATGATTTTTCTTGTTTAAAATTTTTCAAGTCTTCCGACACAAAATATCATTTTTTCAATACAAGAGCCCCAGTTGAATTTTTAGAGAAAAATAAATAATATGAAATTCCAAGCAACACATGGTTCATTTTTTAAAAATAATTTTTCTTGATTAAAATTTTTCAAGTCTTTCGACACAAAATATGTACTTTTTTAGAGACAAAAATCTTGTTTTTTTCTGAAAAAAAAAACACTATAATGCGAGAATCAAAAAAAAAAAAGATTAAAATCTACATACCAAGAGGTGAAAAAAAACAATGATCCATTACTTTTTCATGCCTTCCATTACCTTGTTTGATTTTTTAATGACTAATGACCAGTATAACTGTAGTAAAATAATCGTGAAAATTTATTCAATACAATTTCAACAACAGATGAATTCGGTTCAATGCATTTCTCATCAATTATGATACAAAATTACGAATTTTCTAAATTTTTGAACAACCATTGAGGATATTTCAACAAATATTTCTAGGAACCATTCGAAATAATTACCAAATTTAAAAATCATTTTAATACTTAGTTATACAACCGTGACCTCAAAAAGTTCTCAAAATTATCCGAAATCTTCAAATGTCACTACGATCAACTAATGAAACAAAACACATTTCAGGTCGAATTGGTAGAAAAACACACCGGTCAAGATAAAGATTCAAAATTGAAGAAGAAAATCGATACAACACTGATCTCAATGGCAAAAGAACGTTTCGTACAAAACATCAAGCCGGCGGTTTGTTTACCATTCAAACTATGCGCTCAAACAGCAAAAATCGTCGATGATTTTTTCTTAAATTTTATCGATAAAGTACTGAAGAAATGTTCACTTCGAAGATCTTGAACCAGCTGTGAATGAACACGATTGCCGTCCAAAATCACCAAGAGCAAAACCACTCATCAAGGTTTTGGTATGAATTTTAGGTAATAATTTCGCGATGGTGCTGAATTGATGACTACCTATTTGCTAATCAAGTTACTCGTATTGACTACAAATAATATGGTGTATCAAATTGTACAATTATGTTACGAGCTAAAATCCTTTCCAGTCAGTTGCAAAAGATCCTCTACTTCAAGAAAATTTGAAACATGCATAAGAATAAATCAAAATTACAAAAAATGTTCAAAATATGAATAGAAATGTTTGAATGGTCAAAATTAAACAGGCTGAAAAAATTATCAAATGTAGCACAGAAATTAAAAATAGATTCAAATTTTTTGCCAACATAATTAAAATTTTCCGATCATGATAAAACTATAGCTGAAAAATGAAAAAATAAATATTTTCAAAAATTATTCCAAAATTCTATGGTACCTAGGGAAAGATCAGCTGAAAATATCTGGGAAATTAATCAGACATGAAAATAACAAAAAATTGTGAAATTTTTCATACTTAACAACATATTTGAACAAATCTTCGACTTTTTCAATAATTTACACAATATTTAATATTCCAAACAGGTGTTTTTTTCAACTATACTTAATAATAAGTATTTTTTAATTTCCAAGTGGAATATTTTCATTGTAATTCAATAATTTTTTACAACGTCAAATAAATTTTATTACAATTTTGAGAAAAATAGGTGTTTATTCAACTACTTTTGAAACATTACATTGATTTTAACGATTTTTTTGTACTCATTTCACATTTTTAATTAGTTCGAACCCATTTTGAACCCCATAAGTATAGGTATGAAAAAATATTCAAAATGTTTCTTATAGTTATAATGTTAGTAATGTTTACTAATTTCAATATTTTTTTTTTTTACAATTTGCAAGATTAAAAATTTCTCTTACAAGGGAGGTATCCCAACTCAACAAAGTAAAATTTTGAGCCCAAACAAAAAAAAATCTAAAGTACATCATAACAGGACCCCGTATCCAAAATTTCAGGTGCTGAAGTTCATTTCTCTATTTTTGGCGAATTTTTGAAAGTTCAAAATTACCTCTGCCTTGCGAAATACGAAAATTTTATCTACTCAATGAAAAAAACTAAAATTTGGTATACCCTATTTTCGACCTCCTGAATCGATTGGAAGCGGTTTCAAGACGTTTCGGAGCCACCAGAAAATTTTGGAATTTTCCAGCGCTGGAGAAAAGCCCATAAAAAGAGCTCAAATGCACTTCAGCACCTTTAATCACGGATTATCCATATTGGTGACCTATTTGATCGATTAAAACACAATTTTCCAAAATTCGTAACTTTGAGTTCAAATTCGCATTTTTGGGCAAGAAATTTTCCTGGAAAAAATTTAAAAATTCGCCTAATGCGCATACATCAAGGTAAAAAGTTGAAACTCGGTAGATACCTTATTTTTGACCTCCTGAATCGAGTGGAAGCGGTTTCGAGACGTTTCGGAGCAATCAAAAATTTTGAATTTTCCAGCGCTCGCTGAAGAAAACCCCATAAAAATGGCGTATGAGCACTTCAGCACCTATAATCGCGGATTATCCATATTGGTAACCTATTTGATCGACTGAAACACGATTTTCCAAAATTCGTAACTTTGAGTTCAAATTCGCATTTTTGGGTAAGAAATTTTCCTGGAAAAAATTAAAAATTTGCCTAATGCACATGCAAATTTGAACTCAAAGTTACGAATTTTGGAAAATTGTGTTTCCATCGATCAAATAGGTCACCAATATAGATAATCCGTGATTATAGGTCCTTAAGTGCATATGGGCCATTTTTATGGGCTTTTCTCCTGCACTGGAAAATTTCAAAATTTTCTGGTGGCTCCGAAACGTCTTGAAACCGCTTCTAATCGATTCGGGAGGTCGAAAATAGGGTATATACCAAAATTCAGTTTTTTTTTTTCGTAGATTAGATCAAATTTTCATATTTTGCAGGGCGGAGGTATAATTTTGAAATTTCAAAAATTCGCCAAAATCGAGAAATGGGCTTCAGCGCTTGAAATTTTGGATACGGGGGTCCTGTTATGCTGTACTTTTGATTTTTTTTTTGTTTGGGCTCAAAATTTTACTTTCAGTTGGGCTACCTTCCTTGTTAGTACATAAAAATGAATCGCAAAAAATACTTTCTTATCCAACTTTGCAATCTACGCAAGGTAGCCGAAAAAGATATTCACTATTGTAGTAATTCTAATCGAAGAATTTATGTTTATTTGTGCCCATCACATGCAAATCATTCCATCATCGCAACTGAAAAACATCCGATGGATCATATAGATTAATAAAAACCTACTTTATTGATTACGTACAGTTCAATTTAAAACCACAACTTTTGATTAAAGTGATTCGATACATCGATATACGCGAATTTGTAATCCGAATATATCTCAAATTGAAACCGATTACACGTTTTTATTGATTCGAGAAGTGATCACGATGATTTTTTAGATTTTTAAAAATTTGTTTTCGAACAGCATGAATTCCAAAGCAGCGATATTGTTTCTCATACTATCCACGTGTCGAAGTAAATACACGAAAAAATTAATTTTCACCTCAATACCTAAATTTAATCGACTTATGCACCAATCATTTGTAATTTTGTATCGTGAAATTCGCAGATATAGCATGTTCGAAATTAGGAAAACACCCTTCTGCTGTATTCGACCTCACACAAACCATACAAAGTTCGATACGCTCGCTTTTTCAAAATGTCGAAGTCAAAAACATCGGTAAATTCCTAAAACAAATGGACAGTCATAATAATTCCATCAATTTCTTCCTAGGAAATGATATATTTTTAAAAGAACTTCATGCCATTGTAATGGGTTCTTCGGGCCGGAAATTTGATTGCGATTTCTCCAATAATGAAATGGTAAATATACCAATACATATGAACTTCAAAAATTGAGAAAAAAATCATCAAATTGCTCATTGATTTCAGCAATTAGCCATCAGTCACCTTTACACCAAAGAAGACGGATCAGTTCGTAAAAATGAAACCGTGGGATATTTGCTATCCACGACCGTGAATTTTTATAACGTTTCGATAACAGCGACTGAATCCTCGACTGATATTTCTTATTCGACAGCAGATACTCGTCTAAGCGTGAGTACAATTAAACAGAGGAAATACCTCGTCTCAAATCATATTATTTCACAACCAAATCAAATTCCAGGATAACTTATTGCAACGTGGTAGCGTTTGGCTGGGAAGTAATTTCACCGAAGAACAACGAGACGAGGTGAAGAAATCACTGAAATCAGTTCTACCCAAACTAGTACATAAAATCATAAAATCCAACGATAAATTCGCAACAGCTCTCCAAACAAGTCCATTCCTCCAGCCAAAAAAACACATCATCTCAGATACTCCGGAATTCCTCACTCTCGAGCCAAAATTCTACTACCTCATTCGCGAATCTCGATTCCCGTTTTTCAATTTCAAAAATATCACGATCCGAGGTCTGACTAATTTCGAATCGTTCAAATCCAACGATCGACTCGGCGACGAAGTGCATACATTGGTGATAAAAAATATTCGAGGAAATTTCACACTGGATTACAAATCCAAAAATCAGACGATCTCCGAGCCTTTGGAATTATATTTCAAGGCGGATTACTTGGATATATCGGTAGATTTGAAGAAAAATCGCGTCAATGTCCAAGCTCGAGATTATCGAGTTGTTCGCAGTGAGTCAGATGCTCCGTTGACTTACGATCAGTCAGCAATAATGATGCATCATATTGAATCAGCCATGGCTACTTCCATCATCCCATTTACAAAAGGTAAGCTATTCTCATTTTAGTCAACCGGTGGATTTTTAAAATCTATGCTCTTTTTTTCAGTCTGGTGGAATGATAATCAGCCATCGATTCGATACGATAACGAAGACCAAGTAAGACAAACGCTGGACGGAATTTTGAGCAAAAAAGGACCCTACGACTACCAAATTTCATTCCACAATGTAACCGTCAAGCTCATCTCAGGATTTCCTCACCCTCAACAAATCCACTGCGAATTCCCCAACAATCTGAACGTAATAATCAATACCAATCATTCAAATAAGCTTCCAATTTCCATCCACTTCACCAATAATTTTTCTTCTTTTTTTTCATCAAAGATTACCCATCGAATCAACGCCAAACCAATCGGAACCCTTCGTTTGAACAACGAACAAGACAGCACGATCGATATCAATTTCCACGTCAATTTCACCTCAATAAATTTTTCAGTAATCCATTCGAATAGCTCGAAAGAAAACGATACGTGCGAATTCCACATAAATCCCAATAAAAATATCAAAGTGAGTATACAATTTCTCTGAGAGATCCAAAAGCTCTTAAAATTAATTCAAATTGAATATTTCGCAGGTCGAATTATCACCATCGAAAAATGCAAACGGTTTAACCACCGACGAGTTGAAATTAAAGGAGAAAATCGATCAGACGTTGGTTTCGATGGAGAAGCAAGGTGTCACTCGTCATATAAAAACTGTTCTCTGTTCGCCGTACAGTTTTTGTAAAAAGTCGGCGAAAGTATTCGACGACTATTTTCTAAGCTTTTTGAAGAATTTATTGAAAAAATGTTCGCTTCGGAGGAATTAAACGTGATGATCGAAACCCTTGGTCGAATTTAGATTCAAGCTTTTCCAAGTCGAATGGGCTAAATTCCAAACACTGGCTGGCAAAATTCTAGAGGATGAAATTTAAGATGAATAAATAACTGATTGTAAGATAAAGACCAACGAAATACGCATTATTTATTATTTTGGTATGTCAATTCAATATGTACCTACGTACAAATATCTAAATTTAATGATTAGATTTCAATTAATGTGAATTTTTTCGAGCCATTTATACATAAGCTATGATAATAATGATTCAAGTATTTCGAATCGATACAATAATTTTCGTATTACGAACATTTGACTGAAAAAATACGATTAAAAAATCTCGATTTTGGCACCAAACTGCGCTCATTTTTCAACATCCTTCCATAATTCAATTCGATTTACTCCATTAATTCAAAAAAAAAAATTATAAAAAAGGGAAAGAAATGAAAACCTTAATTTTCATTTTTAAAAAGGAAGCTTGGCATTTGATAATAAAATTTTTTCTACTTTTGAGATTTATTTTTTAAATTTAGGTACTTAATAAAATGACAATTTTTGAAATGAAAATTTTTAATAAAATTTCCAGTTAGGCTCAGTTCAGTATTATTACGATTACATTAGGCTTAATAATGTTCGACTTCAAATGTACGAAATACGCTTGAGAAATAAGTCTGCCACGAGCTATTCACATTCGATACGATTTCATACTGATAAATTACGATAAAAAATTAATTTTACTTCCGGTATAGGATTAAATTACGTAATAAATTTCATGATATTTATGAGAAAAAAAAGTCGACTGATTCATCAATAAATCAAATCACAAGAATGGTTCATAAATTTATTCCTTGAAAACATGAATTTCAATACAAAAATCCTGTTGCTCATTTTATTCCTGACGAAAGGTAATTTCATTCAATCAATTTTTAATTAGAACTGTAAAATATTTCATAATCCAACTTTAGAAACTGTTGAGTAATTCGTGGGTAAAGAAAAAGCATTCATATCACCTTTATTTTCACAATATTTCATATTGAGATTACGGAAAAAGAGTTGAAAGGTTTTTAATAAAAATTAAATGGGGTTGTTGAAAATTGAATTTTTTAGTAAAACAATTTCGAAACAGAAAACTTTTCATTGTGGCCAAATTTCAAAAATATTTTTGAACATGAATACGTTTTTCTAAATAGAAAAATGACAAGAATTATGAACCAAAAAAAAATTTACAGCCAAGTCTCGATGATGAGGTTAAATTTATAATTTGAAAAATTTTAAATCCAATTCGTGATTTTTTAAAATTTTGGCAAAAAGTTTATTTTATGACCTTTTTCTGTGGATTTATAAGTTGCTGCTTCGCTGTTTTTTGGTTTTTTGCAAAAAGTACAAAGCACTTCATCAATATTTTTGATAAAAATTTCAAATGATCCAAGTATTTCTTTCTCACAATATGACTCCAATCCAATTGTGAGGTTTCGCACCAAAAAGGACTACTTCGTTAAATTTGTGAAAATCGAGTTATTCATACTTACTACGTGATAACCAATGAAATTCTAAAGAAAATGAGACCAAACGAAAAAATTTCGTTCATATCTCTTTGAGCAGTGAATTTTCAAAAATGAAACTTAAAAATAGTTTCGAGAAAAACGCATTTAAAGTTTTGTAAACATTTTTTTACTGAAAAAAACGAAATTATGAGTAAAGGAAGCATCCTAGGGGAAAAATGAATAGATCCAAATTTGTAGAGCGTGAAATTTCCTTTCAGAAAACGGTATTCATTTTTATGAAAAATGATAATTTGGCATGTTATTGTTAAAAAAAACTGCAATAATTCATCAAATTTTGATATTTTTTCATTTTTTAACATAAAACTAGATTTTGCAAGGAAAGGAAGCGTTCTATTGAAAAAAATCATTACCACCAAAATTGTAGACCATGAAATTTGCTTTCTGTCAAGAGCAATTAGTTTTCCGCTAGGATGCTTCATTTTCAAGATATTTCACTTTGAAATGCTCGTGTTGGAATTTTTTTCAACCTACTGCAATGGTGAAAATATCACATCACTCCTCGTCACAGAAAATCGCTTTTTTCTGTTACTTGCGAACTTGCATGGTTGAAACTTTTCAAACATACTGGGTGAAAGAGCGTGAAATTCTCTATCAAAATCGACCAAACCCCGAAAAACGACAATTTTGACCCGAACATCCATTTTTGCATTTTTCTCTAAATCAGGTTTCTAACAAAGTGGTCCCTTTTACTGCGGAACCTCACAATATTTTAAAAAATTTTTTAGAAAACAAAAAATGGAATTCAATTTTTTCAAAAAATAAATGTACCAAACTTTTTAAAACAATAAAGAAAACTTGATTTTTTTTTAATTTTCTCGCAATTTCTTATAAAATTTCTCATTTTTCAACTCTTTCACCACCTTTCATCATCGAGAAAAATCATCACTTTCACAAACTTCAACCAGATTCATTTTTTCGACAAAATAATAAAAAAGAAAATACTTTCAAGCACCTTAAAAATTAGACGATCATCGAAATCGATCCTCTCAATTCGAAACCTCATATTTTACAAGTTTCAGAAATCAGCTCAACACGAATACGTAATTCGCAGAAAAAAAATGATATCACGAATCACATAAACAAAACCATAGTGAAACTATTTCACAGCGTTAAAACAATGATTGTGACACATCTGCTGAAAAAAATTCAAAATGACGAACCAGAGACCTACAAGTACAAGCTAAGCCACGAAATAGAAGACTTTAAGGATAAGCTCATAATTCGCAATGTCACAATTTACGAAGTTCGATTGTACAGGACAGCGAAACACATCAATTACGAATTTGTCAACAATAAAATAGTACGTACAGATCGGCGAAGAAAAATTACAGCCAGAATAACTCGTTCTATTAATTCTCTAAATTATTTCAGCAAGTAGGATTTGAAAGAGCTGTGATCAACTTCGAAGGAGACGTATACGTATCAAAAGATGAATATTATGGAAGTTTTGAAGCAGATATGATATTCAACAACGAATGTACCATAACAGTGATTAAATCATCAGAAATCGATCTCGAAAATCCATTCCGCATTGACTTACAGTGCTCTAACTGGAACACAACCGAATATACGATTTACAACGAAACTGTGGTAAGTTGTTGAAAACACTTGAAAATACAATCTCGTTTGAATTTTCATCAAAATCTGAAACCAATTTCATAATTTCAGACACGCAATAAAGAACTCGTAAAAGAAATTAAATCCAGGCTACCATCAATATTACTCGATAACATGAACAATAATCAAAAACTGATCCAAGCTCTGAACAAAAGTTACGGTTTCCATCCTAAAAAACATATTATAGCAAAACGTCGCGATTTCTTGGACAACGAACAACAGTATTACTATCGAATTTCCAACGTTTCTTATTTCTGTTTCAACCTTAGAAATATTACCATACAAGGGTTGACGAATTTCCATTCGTTGAAGTACAACAAGTTTCCTAAAACTTCCGTTCATACTTTGCTGATAAAGGATATTCGGGGGAATTTGACTCTGGATTATGAACGAGAATCGGAACCTGCTTTGGAATTGAATTTTCATATGGATTGCCTTTCAATATCGATGGATAAATTTACCGAGAGGTATGGCAGAGGTCTCAAGGTAGGAGGACACTGGAATTCGGTTAATCGAGCCGAGGAAAATGTTCAAGTGACAAATGTTCAGGCGGAGGGAATCATACGAACTATTGAATCAGCTATCGCGTCTTCATTGATGCCAAAACTAAAAAGTGAGTTATTTAGCGAAAATTCGAGCATAATTGCAAATCAAATGCAAAAAATGTACTTTCTTTTTTTTTTTTGAAAAAATTGCGAATTTTTTAGATTGAATGCTAAAAAACGTCTATCTGGGAAACTTTGTATTCATCAATATTTTTTCTCAAAAACTTGAATTATTTTCGGGCTTTTCTATTTTAGTATTTTTGTACTAAAATATTGAAAATCCTATTCAAACTTCTAATTTCAGCATAAATTCATTTTCAAAAAGGTACTATTTTCATTAAAAACAAATCAAGATTTTACCCACGTAATCATTTCTTTTTGTAATGACAGTAAAAAATTTTTAAAAAAATGAAATAAGAGAAATCTATTAAGAAAAACGATATCTAATAAAATTGATATGAAAAATGAAAATTTATTTTCTTACAATTTTTCTTTGAAATGAACTTTGAAAACTAAGAAATCAACCTCGCGACTTTTTTGAATTTTTATTGAACTTTTGTCCTTAAAAAAATCATTATCCTACAAAAAATGAAACAAAAAATATTTTTTTACGAATTTTCATCATCTTTAACCAAGGATTGTCCAATTTTTTTCCAAATCAACCTCCTTTTTACACTTTCTTGATGACTATACCATGCCATTATCATTCCCCTCCATCCATGATAAAGACAAACTTCAGTTTGAATTAAGAAAATCAGGTTCAAGTAAAAAAATTTGAAAATAATTACCCACCTTTTTTGAAAAAATTTTGTTTTTGGACAAGAAAAACTTGAAATCAAAAAAATCAATTTCAGTTTAAAACTTCCGATACCCCCCCCCCCCAAATGCCATTCGATTCATGCCAACAAATTACCTCGCTGACAAGAAATTTTGTTTAATATTAAATTTTTACTCAACTCTCTCATTTATAAATCAGTGAAAATTGTCGAAAATCACTAGAAAACGGTCAGAATTCCAGCGCAGTAATAATGCAGTGAAAAAAATCTCACTGAAAGCAAACAGTGAAGAAAATAGTTGGAAAATCAGTGGAAATTCACTGAAAAATCGGTAAAATTTCTGGAATTTGCTGAAAAAAATCAGTGAAATTCTTTGAAAGATCAGTGAAATTTTGTGAAAAATCAGCGAAAATTCGCTGAAAATCAAAGAATTCCACTGATTTTTCCTGTGCTGCAATTCTGACTATTTATTAGTGACATTTCACTGATTCAAAATGAGAGAGTACTCCGTCAAAATTAGAGCTGACATCATCTTCACTAGACTACGTACAGGGCACACTCTCCTAACTCACGCATGCCTTCTTAAAAAAGACCCACCTCCCATTTGTAATTTATGCAACACTCAAATCACCACTCTTCACATTCTCACTCAATGCCCCAAATTTCAAAAAGAAAGGCTCACACTAACAAATTCTAATACCCCCACAGAAATTTTGAAAGATACCTCCCAACATATTCAAAAAATTTTAACATTCCTCTCCAATACAAATCTAAAATCCCTACTCTGACGTAACCCCCTTTCCCACACGCCTCTAGCCTTAGTTGCTGTATATGGCGTTATATATAAAAAAAAAAAAAAAAAAATTCAGAGCTGAGAAAGGAACTCATTTATATTCATGTGCTGAAGGTTGCTGCATCACTAAATTTCAATTTAGAAAATTATAGACCCAAATTTATTTTCTCATTTGAAAAAACTTTTATTACAAAACTGTACCATAAATTGCACAAATTTAATTTTTTGATTGATATTTGACGAATTTCAACCCAAAAACAATAAAAATAATAAGTTTAATTTGATGCAAAGAAACAAATTGGTTTTATTTTAGACTCAAATCGACAAAAGAATCATGTAAAAACAATTTAAAATTCAGTAAAAATTCAACAAATGTTTTTAAAAAAATAAAAACATAAAAAATTGTCAAAAATTGAAAATTTTTATTAAAATTTTCTGAAATTGAATTGTTGTCAAGTTGGTTCAAAAGTTCAAAAGAGCCAAAAACTATAGACAAAGTCTTTAAAAAATTCCTTCTTAAACATTTTGTAAAATCGTGATCAAATCCTACAAAAATAAGTTTGATCCAAGTTTCAGCAAAAATTTACTAATATTTAGGGGGAAAATGAAATTAAAATTGAGAAATTGTCCAAAAGTTAAAATATTGTTAAGTTGGTTCAAAAGAGCAAAAAAATCAGAAAAATTGTATTTTTTCAAAATTATGGAAAATTATGTAAAATTGATTTAAAATTCAGCAAAAATTTGATCAAGTTGAAAGTAGGTATCAAAAATACGAATTAAAATTTGCTGTCAAAATTTGATCTAAGGTGTTCAAATGAACTCAAAACAGTTCAAAACTGTAATTCCACAAACAGTATATTGAATATTTTCGCTATTTGTCAACAGTTTGGAAAGCTCATGAATTGGAAACTTCGATTGGACAAAACTGCTCCGAATCGCCATCATCTGATTGGGAATCGTTGAAAGAATCGTACAAGAAATGGGTTCCATTTAATGAAGATGACCATTCAGATTAGATAAATACGAAAAGTAGGCTCAAGACAAGACGTTCATTAATTTCAGTATAAAACAAAAATAGCCTTTATTCTATCAAAAAAAAATTAATTTTTATCATATTAAGCAAACATTTTATCACCAGTAGGTAAATATTTTAAATAAATTATTCCAAGTTTTTATTTTCAATGTTGTAAATAAATTCTAATTTCATTATAATTTTCCAATTCGAATTCGTGAAACCATTTTCAAGATCGATCACGATTTCGCGATTATCGATTTACCAATAATATTTTTCAGAATATCCTTCAACCGAACTCGGTAGCTCAATACGTTTATTTTGACTATTTTAAAAAATCAATAACGCAAAATAGATTAAAACCGATAGTAGGTTTCTTACACCGGCTCATTAACATTTACAAATGTAACTTCATAGAATTTCAAAATTGATCTTCGTCGTAGCGATAATTCACCTCAAAAACTCTTCGATGTACTTTCAATAGAAAATGTGGTTCGTTGAATAAACTTGCTATGAAGTATGAGTCGCATTTTTCGTTTATTCGTGTCATGAATCCAACAATAAAAACACTCCTCCTCGTTTCAATCGTATTAAAAGGTAATAACTTGGAATAAATTAATAATTTAATCTAAAAACTTCATATATCCGAAGGTCACTAAAGAAAAATCAAATCCAACCAAAGAAACTGTCCATCCCCGCAATAACAAAATGCAGCACAAAATTAAACTACCTGAAAGCATTAAAAAAATCCATTTCGTAGGTATCGGTGGAATAGGGATGAGCGCCATAGCGAAAATTCTACACCATTTAAAATACTCGGTTCAAGGTTCAGATGCAAATTGTAGCCAACTTACGCAATCGATGGAATCCGACGGAATAAAAATTTTCTACGAGCACGTTGCTCGAAACATAACCAACGTAGATTTGATCGTAAAATCATCAGCGATCAAAGACCAAAATCCAGAAATCGTAACTGCGATGGAAGCAGGAATCGAAATCATCTCACGAGCTGAAATTCTTGCCAAAATAATGGAGAATTACACATCAATCGCAGTATCTGGGACTCATGGAAAAACAACAACTACAGCAATCATAGGCCATATGCTGGCAGAAGCTGGGCAAGATCCTCTCGTGGTAAATGGCGGAATTATGAATGGATTCGGTAGTAATGTTGTCAAAGGTAATGGAAGCATAGCAGTTTTTGAGGCTGATGAATCTGACAATAGTTTTTTGAAAACTCAGGCCAATATCGGAGTTGTGACAAACATCGACGTAGAACATTTAGATTATTACGGAAAATTTGAAAATTTGAAGACCGCTTTTAAGAAGTTTATTTCATCTATTCCCAACGATGGATTCGCTGTGCTATGCCACGATAATAAAAATCTAAAAGATATTTCAGATTCACTCAGCGATACGAAAATCATCAGCTATGGAATCGGAGGCAACCAATTCGACTTATTTATCTCCTCGGAAATAAATATTCTCGAGACAGGATCGATTTTCGACGTTTCTTTCAGCAGCAGATTCATAAAAATGTGCAATTTAGAAGCCAATAAGACTATTTCCAACTTGAAACTGGCTGCTCTTGGCGAGCACAACGTTCAAAACAGCCTGGCAGTAATTGGGATCGGTTTGATGCAGAAAATACCCATCGAAATCATTCGAAAATCGTTGGAAAATTTCAAAGGTGTCCAGAGAAGATTCACAGAAGTCGCGGATCTTGGGCCAATAAAAATCATAGACGATTATGCCCATCATCCAGAGGAAATTCGAGCAACACTGAAATTATCCAGGATAATTGCAGATAAACGCGGTGGAAAAATTTGCGTAATATTTCAACCTCATAAATACAGCAGGCTCAGGCAATTATTCGACGAATTCCTGAAATCATTCGATTTCGCTGATTACGTTTGCTTAGCAGATGTGTATCCTGCTGGAGAATCCTACGATGAGACATTTAATACGAAAAAATTGGTGCAATATTTAAAAATCAGATTGGGAACAAGAGTAGAATACCTCGAAACACGCGAAAATTTACCTCAAATAATAATTCGGTTGAGTTCCGATAGGAATTTGCTGGTTTTATTTCTCGGAGCAGGAGATATCACTTCATGGGCAATGGATCTACCAGACAAACTTCTCTCTAACCCTCGTCATAATTTAGCTTAAGGGGAGGGGATGGGTTTTAGAATTTTTTTGGTTGAATGCGCAGCGTAGAAAAGAAATTATTTTCAAGTAGTAGAAAAATGGTAAACAAAATTTTGATCCAAAGAAATTTGAAAAAAATAAGAAATTGGCTTAAATTCATCTGTAAGTATTTCTCAAAAGTAAGAAACTTGGGATAAAAAATTCCCACAGTTCATGAAGGATAAAAATATAACACATACATAAATTTTTTAGCAACGTTTTACAATGTAAAAAAACATAGGTATGTTTTTGGAAATTGAGAAAAGGATAGCAATTAAACATGGAAAAACAGAGATCTCACTTTAGATCCCATTTCCTCAGAAACCACATGACCTACGACGTTCAGGTTCTTAAAAAGTTCAATTCAGAAACATCCCAACCAAGTTTCAACAGGAGGCTTTGGGGAAATCCCAACTTTATCCCATACATTTCATCAATTCATTCAAAATCAGTACAGTATTATGTAAATCAATTCAACGTAAAAACACAAAAAATTGACAGTTTTAAAAATCCTTCTGTTAAATTATAAAGAAATCTCCCCTGAACACAAAAAAAAAAAAACAGAAAGAAAATTGGTCGGATAGTTTTGAAGAAAATGGGACAAAAACATGAAAAACTAACTTGACGGGAAAGAGCTTTTAAAAGAAAAAAAATTCAATTTCCAAAAAAATGAACTTTTTAAGGGTAAAAACACCTTTCACAATTTTTTTAAAATTTTACCATATTTTCTCATACGGTGTGCAAATCATAAGTCCATAGATTTAGAAAACATGGAAACTTCATTTTTGGGTGATCTCCAATTTTATTGTCCTGAATTGAGTGAAAATTTGAACTTTATCTATCGTTACTAAAAGTTGAAAAATGGATGCTCAGAGTTGTATAGAATTGTGGGCCAAAAGTAAAGCAGTATTTAATAAAATTCAATTTCATCACAGTTGTAACTTTTATTAGGAAGCCTTTTTGTCGAAACCCCCATTTGAAACCATTTATTTTCTGGATTTCCAATTTTTATTGGTGGTAGCCCGGCAGTGGCGAAGCTAGCGTGTAAGCTTGTAAGCTCAGCTTACATTGGAATTTTGAAAAAAGGAAAGAAAAAATACATTTCATTAAAAGTAAAATTCAAAACCATTCGCCAAAAACCAGAAACCCATTGATTAAAACCGTAAATTTTTCCTACTCCTCGTTACGATGAAGCTCTCCAGAATCAGCTTCAAATCTGGTTTGAGTTCGATGTGTGAAACGCGTAGTGGTACGCAGAGTGAAGAGGGATCAACTTGAAAATGGTGTAGAAAATTATTATTACATGACATTTATATGGAAGTGTTCTATTATTTTACAAATTTCTCGGAAACGATGACAGATGCATAATTTTTTATAATAACTGAATTTAAATTAAATTAAATCATCTCTAAAACCTATTAAGACAAAAAATAACCCAAATCTCGTAGTTTTTGAGAAATTTGTAAAAACAAAACGTTCCTGTATAAACACTATGTAAATGATTTTTTCTTCACAGTTTTCAAAAGAGCATGGGATTCCAGCTAATGGTCATTGACTTTCGGTTATTGGCTATTGCTGAATTCTTTCATTAGCTGAAGTAAAGCTGGCTATTGGCTGAATAACCATGTGACCCCTCAAAATACTCGTCACGATACGTAGGTGACTGTAGTTACATTTTTGTTACCTTTTTTTTTTTTTGCTGGAAAACTGAGAAGCTAAAAGAAACCCGAAACCATCAATTTTGAAAAAAATATTAAAAACTATTTATATCTGCATCAACATCATCGACATATTCATACATTTAAAAAAAAAGAAAAAGAAAAATCATCGGCTGACCATTGGCTGGCTATTGGCTGGTGACTTCGCAATTAGCTGGCTATTAGCTAACTGCTGAATCCAATTAGCTACCAAAAGCTATCGGCTATCAGCTTTAAGCTACCCTATTGGCAAGGGATCCGCTCAGAAATCTGCAATATGCTATAAAAAATGCTCTAAAAGTTGCCGATGCATTGAAAAAACTCTTCAGATGGGCATGTTTTTCAGAAAAGTCTCATTTTACTGCTAAGCAGTTTTTAGAAATACGGGTACGCTATTAAACCTGCCTTAAAAGTTGCATACGCCTAAAAAAATGCCTAAAATCCAACCTTGCCAAAAAAATTGAAAGCTGTTTGTGAAGTTAAAAATGTTAGAATATTACTTTTAGCACATAAACGTTAACCCGACATGGTGGCGTGCTCCTCTGAACCTAGACAGTCAACATGAAAAATATGTATCCAACCAATACAATTTTTTTTTCAAAATTCTTTTAAAAACGCTTAACACGTGGGCGTTTTTTATTGCGTTTAAATCAGTGTGGTACAGCTAAAATAATTGCTGTAAGAAATACTTTTAAAAGCGTTTTTCTTCGCAACAGTCTCATTTTGCTGCTAAGCAGTTTTTTTTAGTAGATCCCTTGCCAATAGGGTATCGGCTGGCTGGAATTCCCTGCAAAAGAGTGCACACTAGCGCTACCTAGATACA
Source organism: Pseudococcus viburni (assembly GCA_033439095.1). NCBI lineage: Eukaryota > Metazoa > Arthropoda > Insecta > Hemiptera > Pseudococcidae > Pseudococcus > Pseudococcus viburni. The sequence goes on along the minus strand of JAVBJF010000118.1, from coordinate 732,950 downwards.
TGTCAATCCTGAATGCTGAATCATAGTTGGTTGGACTGTGATTGTGCGTGCGCAGATAGAGCTATGCAGTGTGGAAGAGTAAGGGGGGGAGGTTGAGTTCATAGCTGACTGATGTAAGCCAGCAGTGTTCAACAAATATCCGGATATGACAAATATATTCGAATATCCAGATATTTGGAAAAAATACGGATATTTATTTACAAATGTGATTTGTCGTGACCCTTGTAACGTCCCTTTTCTGGTCAATTGACATGGTAGTCACTTGTCCTGTGGGTTTAAATGTCGTGTTCCCAGGAATTTTGCTCACTGCTGATAACCCATTCAGGCCCCTTTTGTGTAATGTTAGGATATCCGGATATCCGGATATTCACAAAATCCAAATAATTTTTCAATATCCGGATATCTGATATTTCCCAAACATATATATATATTCGTCATATCCTGATATTGGTTGAACACTGAACCCAGCTTCAAGAACATTTTGTTTTTAAATTCAGACGATTCTTTTCAATGTTTGGAGCTTTGTAACTCTTTTAATTTTAAATTAAATCAAAATATAAACATAACCTATTTGATTTGAAATTTCATGATCTACAAAATTAGTTATATTCATTTTTTAATAAAATTGAAAGAATTACGTTGAAAAAAACTACCAAAGCATTTTCAATTTTACAAAAAATGAAGTGAATGAAGTTGTAATTTTACAAAATATGATTTTGTAGCAATGTTTGCAAAAAATCGAGATTATTACATATTCAAAAAAAAAAATCTTAGAAATTAGATGTACCTATAGGTATAGCACAATTTGGAATTTTTTTTTCAGGGTTATTTCACCTATCTTTCTAAGCAAAAAATTATGAGAAATCGTTGCCCCCGGCCCCCCTTCACCTCTTAATTTTTTTGGATTATGGTAGTAAAGGTAGATTCATCAACTCTTAGCTTACATCAGATTTTTCCCTAGCTTTGCCTCTGGTGATAGGTTGACTTGAATTAAGGTAATTGTCGATTTTAATATTCATCTGTGCATGGAAAATTTCTCTGAGCATTTTTAAAAAAATCGATTTTTTCACCCCCATAAACACCTCCCCCCCCCCCCTAAATATATACAAATATTCATTAAAAATCCGCCATCCAAATTAATTTTCTAATCTCTCCGTCCAATTTCAGAATCCATCACAATCACAGCGTCCGATTCTCTTCCGCAATACGACATCACAGCCCAGCTAAATGAAGCCATTATCAAGGTATTCCAAAGCGTCAATCCGAACGCGGCGATGAAACTAATCAGCCACATAGAAAATCGCGGTAATAGCAAATACGAAACCAAAAACGCCCAAAGATTGCCTCCTTTCGGTAACAAAATATATTTCCACGATGTCAACGTATCCATTTGGGAACCGTTCAAAACGCCTAAAATCTATTGCGAATTTCATAAAAACAAAACGGTAAGAAAATGTCTCGAGAACTCGATGAAAAAAATTATCGGCAATGCATAAACTTTAATTTTTTATCGCAGCGTATATACAACGACGAGCTCGTCTTCAAAGTCGTCGGATTAGTGGACACGATGCCTCGAAAAGCCTACGCGAGTTTCAAAACGCACATGAAATTCAAAGATATTTCCATCTCGGCTGTCGAATCATCCAAGGGACCTTACAACAACCAATTTCAAATCAATATCTCGTACAATCGTTTGATGTTCAATTACGTGAGTACTTTCAAAAATCTATACGAAATCACCCTCTATGTCATTTTATAAGACCACTCGTTACAGATGAGCTTGCCCTGGACTCAAGAAAGCAATATACCCAACAAAAAGCAAGAAAAATTGATGAAACGAATTAAAAGCATTGTACCGACCATGGTATACGATAATATCAATCATAACGAGAAATTTATACACAAATTGCATTCGAGTTTTTGCCATAATCCGAAACAGAAAATAATCTCGTCGTATCCGAACTTCCCCTCCCACGAAGATCAATTTTATTACCTCATACCGAGGATTAACTTACAAGGTGTGGATTTGGTGAACGTTAAGATCAAAGGATTATCAAATTTTGAATCGCTCAGACCCAATGTCACGTTTGGCAACTCAGCTTACACTTTGATCTTGAAGAAAGTTCAAGGAAGTATGAATTTGGACGGCAAAGAAGTGGACGATTTGTCGTCGTACGAAATGAAGTTCATTATCGATTATATTTTCATCACCGTCGATTACGAAACCAAACGTTTAGTTGTCGAGGCTCGAGATTATAAGGTTATCCACGTGAACACGAACCCTCCCAAGGAGTCGATATTTGCCATGGCGATTATACAAAATCTCGAAACAGCTATTACCGCGTCGATACAGGATTCTTTGGAATGTGAGTTTAAAAATGATAGTCGCAATCACTTAAGTACGTTTGCCACCGCGATTATGCCAAATGTCGAATTAGCTATTGCCTCGTCGATTATGGAATCTTTGGAAAGTGAGTTGAAAAATTATTGCCGCTAGTGTTGGGCAAAATCGATTATTTGAAAATAATCGACCCTTCGATTAATCGATTATAATCGCAGTGGAAAATTCGAACGATTTTTCTTTCATTTTAGCGCCAGTGCGGGCACAAAAATTCCAAAAAACCCTAAAATGGCTAAAATTCTCTTGGTCAAACATTCTTGACGTTTTTTAATAAAAACGTAAAAATTGAACTATTTTAATTTTAAATTACACGTTTCTCAGCGATTGTTACAAATTTTGAGCGCCATTACGGAATGAAGATAACTTGAATTTTAGAAATTTTTAGAGAATTTTTCCGTTTTTTAGACCAAAATTGAACAAAAATGAAATGATCGAATATGCGATTATTTTTTCTGAATAATCGATTTATAATCGCCCAACAATAATTGTCGCCGAAATTTTATCGAACAGAACCATTCAAGTACATATGTTACGCCTAATCCATGAAATTGCCTTATGCATAAAATAGGCAAAATTTTTGTCTATTTCATGAAATTTTATAATTCAAAGCTTTTGATAATTTTTTGTATTCCATTGGAAAAAATTCAGAATTTTTCAGTATAAAAAGCAAACTTTCAGCTACATTTCAGAATAACATTCATTACGTTACTTCCATTAGAAAAATTTTCATGTCACAAAGTAAATTTTTCATTTATCAAATTTTCCCATTAGTATAAAAAATTTTCTAATGGAAATAACATGATGAACGTTTTTTTGAAATATAACTGAAAGTTAGCTCTCTATGCTGAAATATTTAGAATTTTTTCCAATGGAATAAGAAAAATAATCAAAATCTATAAATAATAAAATTTCACGAATTAGGCAAAATTCATGAAAGACAGCTTGTTTAGCAAGCTGATCTGCCAAAATATTCATAATTATATTCGTAACGACTTGCAAATATAACTTCACATTTTTCAAATTCACGGAGCAATTTCAAAATTTCCTGAAAAATTTCTTTGTGGTGAACGTCTTTTTTATTATAATTTTTCCAATTTTTTGCTTTCCTTAGGCAATTACATGGATTAGGCGTAACACATGCAATTTTTTAAATTTCATAGCCAGTTACTAACGTTAGACCGCCAAAAAAATTCTCCAAAAAAGAAGTAGTCCCCCGCCCTGTGGGGGGAGAAATGCAAGATATTTTTTGTTACCCTATGATGGCGAGTTAGCATAACTTATCTACGAATAATACCTATCTAGTTTCAATTTTTGTTCATCATAAGTATTTTGGTAATAAAAAGTTCTGATATCATGGCAAAATCCGCCCTGAAAAATATCCTCCCCCTCCCACATGAAAAAATTTTGATGATAAAATGTTTTGATACCTATAATAGTATAATCTGTCCAGAGTGAAGCAACAAATTGAGCAATCTACATTCATCAGACACTGCACAAAAAAATTTCCATCAATTCCAAAACTTTAAAAAAATTTTTAAAAAATTCTGGGGCGAACAGAGCTTTTAGATTGAGGTTAGATTGCTAAGATTAAGTATGTGAGAGCTCTGTCCGCCCCAGAATTTTTTAAAAATTTTTTTAAAGTTTTGGAATTGATGGAAATTTTTTTGTGCAGTGTCTGATGAATGTAGATTGCTCAATTTGTTGCTTCACTCTGGACAGATTATACTATTATAGGTATCAAAACATTTTATCATCAAAATTTTTTCATGTGGGAGGGGGAGGATATTTTTCAGGGCGGATTTTGCCATGATATCAGAACTTTTTATTACCAAAATACTTATGATGAACAAAAATTGAAACTAGATAGGTATTATTCGTAGATAAGTTATGCTAACTCGCCATCATAGGGTAACAAAAAATATCTTGCATTTCTCCCCCCACAGGGCGGGGGACTACTTCTTTTTTGGAGAATTTTTTTGGCGGATATCAGTTGTTTTTATACGTAGTCGAGTGTGCAAACTATTTGAATTCAATTTTTGAAATTTTTTTCTCAACTAATTTTTTTCACAACTACAATTTTTCAGCAATGAAATTTTTTCCTAACTAAAATTTTTTCTGAACTTTTTTTTCAAAGTCTGCTTGATTTTGCACTCTAAATTTTCAAACTCCAACTTTTTTTCCTGTATAATCATTTTATAAGCTTCAAAAATTTTTTCAACACAAAATTTTCAAGTCTAAAATTTGTTGCTCAAAATTTTACAAACTTCTACATTTTTCTGATTTCTTCAATGTAAAGCTTCAAACTCAGAATTTCAAAATTTTTTCAACGTAAATTTTTTAATCCTAAATTTTATTCAATGCAAATTTTCCAAGTCGAAACTTTTTTGCTCAAAATTTTTCAAACTTCTACATTTTTATGATTTTTTCAACGTAAATTCTCAAACTCAGATTTTTTTTCTGTAAATTTTTTGAACTTCAAATTTTTTCAACAAAATTCAACAATATTGGGTCAATGTAGCAGTAGCTATATGTACAGAGTATTGCACTTTATTATCGAACAAGTTGGATGATTGAACAGCTGAAATATACTTTCAAACATCCAGTTTGTTCGATGTTAAATTGCAATACTTGTACGTAGCTACCTTGACCTAATATTTATGAAATTTCAGTCGAATAGATCAAATTTTCTAAAATATAAGTGGTAAGTAAGTAAATTGTATCGCTAAGGAATTTTATCCGAAGCCGGTTAAAATGACCGCTGCTTCGGATAAAGTTCCTTAGCGATAACAATTTACCACTTATATTTTAGAAAATTCGATGTATTCGACTGAAATTTCATAAATATCATGTTGAATTGGGTGATTGATATAGTATATTTCAGCTATTTTATGAAGTATAAGTTGAGGTAGCTATATACCAGTACACATATGATTATACTTCATTGAATGGTTGATATATACTTTCAATCATCCAATTTGTTCCATAATGAATTGCAATACTTACTCGTACATATACGTATGTAGCTACCTTGATCCAATATTATTTAAATTTCAGTAAGTAGAATACCTAAATCATGAAACTATCATTGTGTACTCGTATGCAGCTACCTCATCAAATAGCTGAAATATACTACATCTACTTTCAATCATCCAATTTGTTCAATGATTAATTGCAATACTCGTAGGTACATAGCTACCTTAACCTAATATTTATGAAATTTCAGTAGAATACATCAAATTTTTTAAAATATAATCTAAAATATAAATGATAAATTAATTGTATCGCTAAGGAACTTTATCCGAAGCAGCGGTTATTTTAGCCAGCTTCGGATAAAATTCATTAGCGATACTTACAATTTACTTACCACCTTATAAGTATGTTATCTATGTATTCGACTGAAATTTCATAAATATTAGGTTAAGGTAGCTACTAGCTACGTACGAGTATTGCAATTAATCATTGAAGTTGAACAAATTGGATGATTGAAAGTAGATATAGTACCTATATTTCAGCTATTTGATGAGGTAGCTCAGGTAGCTACATACGAGTACACAATGATAGTTTCATGATGTATTCTACTGAAATTTAAATAATATTGGATCAAGGTAGCTACGTATAGGAGTAAGTATTGCAATTCATTATGGAACAAATTGGATGATTGAAAGTACATATATTTCAACTATTCAATGAAGTATAATCATTGTGTACTGGTATGTAGATACCTCAACTTATACTTCATAAAATAGCTGAAATATATTATCAATCACCCAATTCGTTTGATAATTAGGTAATTGCAGTACTTGTACGTAGCTAGCTACCATAACATAATATATAATCAGAAGGGTGAACTGGTGAACTTCTCATTTATTTTCACTGTTATCACACAGCTATTATCATTAATCGAAATAAAATCGATATATCGATATCTCGATACATACAAAATCGATTTGTTGATATTTTCGTTCATCTCAATGTTGTGTTGCAACTTTATGATGAGTGAAATTAACACAAATTTTCAACAAGGATAACAAGCTTTAGAAAGCTTTAAATGATTTGAGATTTTAGACATGTATAGTTTATACATGTCTTCAATCGCTTTTGCTATTGCCGAAGCTCAACGAATAACAGTTATTTATTATTCGGAGCTTCAACTTGGTCAGTTTTCACATTTTTTAGAAACTTTATGCTTCTATAAAAAGCTCAAAAAAAGTTCAAATTTCCTGAAATTTACGACAGTGTATGCATTTTCACGCAAGAAACACGATTTTGGGGTTAATTTTCTGTTTTTCAAAATTTTGGGGCTCCAAATGGGGGGGTGAAGGGTCAATTTTCAAAATTTTCAAAATTTGGCTCCGTCAGTATCTCCGCATGGATGAATAATACCCATCCCCAAAATTTCAAAAATATTGACCAGACCAATTTTGCCCAACTTTTGGTAAACTAAGTACCAAAACAACCAACTTTGAACAAAAACCAAAATCTATATCTCCGCAAATATTTTATGGATCAATTTTATTTTACATTTAAAAGAAAGAACTTGAAAAATAAATAATATTGCCGTTGAAATTTTTCAAATTTATTAATTCATTTAGGAAAAAAAACGATTAGAAAATTCGAAAAAATCACGGAAACTGTGCCCGAATTACTCAGAGAATATTAAGTGTCACGCGGTTCCGACGTTTTCATTTACGTTTTTGACATTGTAGGGCGGGGGGGGGTCACTAGCGTGACCCTAGATATTTTGGAATTTGATACAACTGAAATTAGTTGATCAGAGAACAGAAACCATAAAAATAATATGATTTCACGAAAAATTCATCTGACAAATTTTTGACATTATTTTGGAAAATCAAAGCAAAAAGTGTCGAAACAAAAAAATTTTCTAACGAGATACATTATTCCCCTGAGTTTTAGACCCCAAGTTGAGTATTTCTTGAATAATAACTCAAAAGCCGGAAAATGAGTTTTAATTTTTTTCTCAGGATTGTCTCGAACGATTTTCTTCAAACTTGAGTAAAAATGTACGCATATAATATGTAAGAAATTTTCACTAAAAAATCTTCAGCTTCACCATCCACTTTTTCCCCTCCAAAAATTTGACTGAATATTTTGAGACCCTCCTTACCTATGAAAGACTTGAGTAAAATTTTCAAAAAATAATTTTTAGGCAGATACTAGATACCTTATTAATTCTAGAATAACATTCAATTTTTTCAAAATTTTACCTCGGATGGGCTATGGTCAAAATTGACCAAAACCTGAGTTACGTTTTGCCATAATGGAGAAAATTAGGGAAATAACACTTTTTGATCATTTTTTGATACAACAAGTTTGGTCACCACGGCCGGGCCCAATTTTAGAAATTTTGCCTAGAGTTCTTCACAGATAAGGAGAGTCTCAAAATATTGAGTGAAATTTTTGAAGAGGAAAAAGTGGAGGAGGGAGCTGTAATTTTTTTGTGAAAATCCTTTACATATAGGTACCTACATTTGTACTCAAGTTTGAAGAGAATCGGTCAAGTTAATCCTGGGAAGAAAATATAACTCATTTTCTGTATTTTGAGTCATTACTCAAGAATATTCAAATTAGGAGTTTGAGACTCAGGGGGAATAATGTATCTATCTGCATGATACCTGTATACCCTGAAAGTATCATTCCAAGATCGCTCGGGGGTCGATTTACCATCCTTACCCGGACATACACTTTTACTAATTTTCAATTGTTTAATATTAAATAAGTTGAGTTAGGTACCTATTCAAAAAAAAAAATCAAAAAATCTTCATCTTTATCATCATGATTCATGAACAAAAAAAATTGATTTTTTTTTTCGTTATTTGACCAAAATTCAGAACCAGAAAGAAGCAAAATTGAGAAAATTGGAAAAGAAGGAGCTAAAAATAAAAAATTTCTCATCCACGTAAAATTTTCTCATTTTCTTGAAATTTTTCCATTTAAAATTAAAAATTTTCCATAAAGAGTTAGGTATCGTATTCTCATAATTTTTACCAACTAAACACGTCCCTCTCCTTATTCGCTCAGTTTGCACGGTTTGGTCTCATTCGTGCATAAATATTTTCAGCTTCTAACAAAAAATAAACGTCTTTCTCCATTCATTTTCACACATTTCTGTCTCTAAAAAAATCATCAAGTCGTTTACTTAGATAATAATTTCATTTTTCAATAAATTAAAATAATATATAACTAAATGTTTTTTTACTGATAGATCAAGCTGCCAAAAAATTCGCTGATTTAACATTTTTTCATTTCGAAAAAAACTTCAATTTACAAAATTAAATTCCCCTTTATTAATTCTTATAATTTTTCTAATCATTTGAGTATTTAAAGTTCCTTCAATGACCTAATTATTGAAACTAATTTTATCAACAGTTTCAGTTTCGGATGAAATAGCCCAGCCATCGACTGCGCACGATACAGTAGATATAGCGCCTAAAATTATCACCGAATCAGCCCAGCCATCGACTACGCAGGATACAGATATAGCATCAAAAATAATCGCCGAATCATCAACGGTTCTTGGTTCGATAGATTTTGTCACGAAGACCTCGAGCAGGACAAAAAATCTCAAACTTGCATCAAAAACGGCACGATATGCAAAATTCACCGGAGCAATGCACAAGTTCGCTTTCCAAAAATTACTCGAATCATCGACCTCATCCCCTTCGACAGCTCATACCACAGAAAACTCAAATACCCAGAAGCTCAACGTTAAAACACGACGAAACCCATATGCACGTTTCTCAGACGCAATGTACAAGCTCAAAAAATCATTCCCATCATCGTCGCCGTCATCTTCGACAAAGCAGATAACAAAAATCGCCACCTCTACACAAATAACGACCAAAACACCTCCGTCGCGAGCTGATTCGGTGACTCAATCTACACAAACGTTTACAAGCAGCCAGGTGGTTGCAGAAACCTCGCAAAAATCGAATTTGAGCGTCAAAACTACGACTATAAATGACGAAAAAGAGCCTTTCGATTACGATATTTCGTTCCACAACGTAACCATCAGATTGATATCCGGATCTTCTTATCCTAAACAAATCCAGTGCGAATTTTTCAAAGATTTAAAGGTATTTATGATCAATTCATCGTCATTCAAAAATTAATACATCACGTATATTCTCAAATCACTCAAAATTTTCTATTCCACCAGATTGATCATCAAATAAACGCCATACCCACTGGAAACATTCGCCTGAACAATAAAGGCAACGCGATCAGCATCAATTTCCACGCCAACTTCACCGCAATTGAAATTGCAGTCGTCAAACCTGGCGATAATTTCAACGAAAATGAAACTTGCGAATTTCAAATCCATAATAATCGAGATATCAAGGTACGTGAATCTCATCTTAAAAAAAAACTTCCTCACACGATTTGATTAAAAATACCTAATTTTATTTCAGGTCATACTACCATCGATGAAAAATAAAACTTTAGGGAATGAAAATTTAAAAATAAAAACCAAAATCGATCAAACTCTGATGTCAATGATGAAAGAACGTATCACCCGAACTGTAAAACCCCTGGTTTGTTTGCCTTTCGACTATTGTTCGCAGTTGGTCCAAGTGCTCGACGACTTTTTCCAAAGCGTTGTCGATAAGGTGCTGAAAAAATGTTCGCTAAGAAGAACAACGACGTCGTAAATATCGAAAATGATCTCCAATTTTCCATCATCCGAATCCCGAACGTTTGGCAGATCACTTGCGCGGATACGATTATGACGGTGCCGCAACCGCGTTGAAATTTTAATAGAACGAATGAAAAATGCAGATTCTAAAGAACTTCTCAGACAGTTAAAATCCCAATATATTTTAGTCGCTGATTTCCTGGATAATATACGTACTCCTAATTTATCAAAAATGATTTTAAATTTAAAACTTTGTATTTCATATTTCAATCAAGCTTGTGAATCGATTTTTTTATTGTTGAGAATTTATTATTCTATGTAGAGCAGAAAAATTTGAAAACAGGAAATGTAAGAACAAAATAATTGTACCATTCTCTTCGAAATACATGTTATAATTTATAAATGATGTTATTTTTTTATGCCTAGCACGTATGAAAATAACTCCATAGAAAGCAATAACATCATTGGCATTAGGTATTTTTCAAAAATGATTTCCTCACTTTTTCAAGTTTTCCAGCCCAATTTCTTCTACTTTTTCAGAATTTACAAAATACTAAAGCAGAAAAAAAAACCGTCATTTCTATTTTAACGAGTATTAAGCCTCGACAAAATTGGGAGGAGAAGCGATAATTTTATCAAAGAGGTTATAAAAATGAAAATCTACTTTCTATTTTAACCAGAATCAGGCCTTTGACAAAATAAAGAGGGGAAGAAACAATTTTTTATGCTCAAAAATATTGAAATTCTCTAAAAGGAAGGAAGAGTCATACCACTATTTGAAAATCAAATTTTTTGTTTTGCTTTTTGCAAGTACCTACCATATGTAAAAATGTAAATAAATATACATATAATGTCATTGAGTCTCACCATACTCGATCGAAACGAAGCCTTAAATTAAAAATACATTTTTCTAATTTTTAATAAGGTCTGTAATTTCACAAAATCCATTACATTTGAATTGGAGATTCCAAAATTGTTCAATGTTTTCCAGGTTATTCAGGAAATGGCAGTCGTCAATCAATAAAATGACAACTTCCTCCCAATAAAAAAAGAACAAAATTTCTGTTCGTTTCAAAATAATTCGAAAATAAATTTCGAAATGTAAATTTTAAGAGAGTGCTCTACGCTTTTCGGATTGCATAAGCGAGAAATCGATAAGGCAGAAATCAAGTTTTGAATTTGCGTTTTTTTTTTTGGTTTTCGCGAGGTAAAATGATGAAACTGTGTATGAATATGATTTTAATACGTAAAATGAAGAAAATAAAAGTATTGAAAAGTTTCATTTGCCAATATAGGTAATTATGATACCGCAAATTCGAAGAAATTAAGAGTTGTTGGCGGTTTTTGCAAGATTTCTCCGGAACTATTGGATCAAATTTGATGAAATTTGGACATGTGATACATTTCTGATAAAATGATAGAGCCCTTTTTTCATTTTTTTCAAAATTCTAAAAAATATTTCAATTTTTTTTTTTGGAAAGTTCAAAAAAAGAGCGCTGTCAGCCTGTCAGAAATTTTATTTTACATCACATATCCAAATTTCATCAAATTTGATCCAATAGTTCCGAAGAAATCTTGCAAAAACCGCCACCAACACTTAATTTCTTCGAATTTGCAGTATCATAAATAAGTATTTTGGCAAATGAAACTTTTCAATACTTTTATTTTCTTTATTTTACGTATTAAAATCATATCCATTCCATACATTGTTTCATCATTTCACTTCGTTAAAACCCCCAAAAAACAAAAAAAAAACGCAAATTCAAAACTTGATTTCTGCCTCATCAATGTCTCGCTTTGCAACCCGAAAAGCGTAGAGCACCCTCTTAAGTCATTAAAATACCTACATTTTCATTTTTATTATTTTGTATGATGAGGAAAGGGGAGAAACAAGAGGAGGATTACATTAACTGTAAGAAAAATTTATAAATCTTTTTAAAATCTGAACATGAAAAAATCAAAGAACTCTATTTCGCTAATTTTTGACATGAGGTTCAAAAAAAGCTCGAAAACCGACCATTCTATTTAATGATACTTTATCAGACAAGAAAAATCTCAGAAAAATTCATCGTCAATTTTCTACTTCCTTCAAACACCTTTGATATTGACATTTTAACACAAGCTCAGGCATGATAACCCTATTTTTTTTAAATGCCTGATAAAATTTCTAAAATTGTACAAATGTCAAAAATTCAATTAGGTATTATCTTTCTTATAACTTGAGAAAATACTGAAATGTTGCATAGAATAACGTTGAATGTTACTTTTTAATTCCTTAAAATTTTGTTTAGCAATTTCTAAAATTAAAAACAAATGTCTAAACATGTTCAAATTCTTGGGTTGGTATCCATCATTTTAACCAAAGGTGGAGTTTGAAAGTCAAGTCTACTTCTAAGGAGATAAATGCTGAGAAAACAGTAAAATTGTTTGCTTTTTAGAGCTTTTTAAAGAGAACTTTTACCTTCACTTCGATTGGGCCTATCAATTCAATTTAATTCAATTCAATCACACTGAGGTTTTTTTTAAATGTCAAAATCAAAAATTCTGCGATTTTTTGTTACAATAAAACCCACTTTGACTAATTTTTTGACTTGGTCACAGTGGCGTCGACAGAATGGAAAATTGGGGGGGTACAAAAGGGGCCATGTGTTGGACAATTTTTCTGCTTTTTCGAAGTGCAAAAGGGGGACTGACTTTTTTCACCTGCTAAAAATGGGGAGGTGGTAAAAAGGGAGCATTCTTCCGCACTTTCGTCTCAATTAAATTAAAGAATTGTTATTTTGTTTGTGCCCGAGCGAAGCGAGGGCGAAATTTTGAAAAAATTGGATTTTAATTGCCTTAAAAAGACGTTTTTTCATGTTTTAATGCTTTGAAAATCCCTATTTGATGTAACTGTAACGTAAATTTATAAACACAACATGAATTGGGGGGGCCAAGCGGGGGCCAGAACTTTTTCCGGGGGGGCTGCCCCCCCTGACGACGACTCTGCTTGGTCACAATTCAACAAATCAAAATCATCAGATAAAAATTTCTAAATTAAAATTAAAAAATTAAAAGGGAAGTCCCAAAAATTTCAAAAAATAATTTTTATACATGTATGTAATTTTCAAAAAATTAATTTGTCTTTTCATATTACAAAATATAAAAATGTATACTTTTTTTAATAGGTAAATACAAAAAAACCTTCATAATTCAAAATTTTCTGAGGTAATACTCACATAATTTTTATGCATCTTGAGAGTTTAAACTCATCTATTGCTAAATTTCAACCCTCTGCGACTCCTCCCACAAGAGTTTTAGAGTTTGATTCCGAGAGTAGGGTCATTACGGTCATTATCGAAGAAAAACGCGAAATTTAGCTCCTAAAACATTAATTTTATTTTTGTTTATCAAGATTTGGCGAAAAAATGGAAACAAAAATTTTGAACATTCAAAGTACAGGAATTCTACTCATTTCAAAACGAAAATTTAGACTGAACAGTGAACATGAATTTAAAATTTTGAAATCAATCATAGAGGTCAACTGAAAATCTCAAATATTTAACGTTGAACCTGATTATGAGTATCCTGCATGATCAGAGAGGAATGAAGGAGGGATTAAAAATAAAAATAGCCAAAACCAAGGGTTTTTTTTCGAAATATTTCCATTGAAGGGTTCAAAATATTTCCATTTAAAGGTTCAAAATTTTTTCCTCATAGGTCGGAATGGATTAAGACTTCTCTAGGTAAATTTCCACTTTTCAAAATTTTCACAGGCATGCAAAAAATTGGGAAAATCGAATTTTTTTGATCCATGGGTATTCTGCATGATCGAAGGGGAATGGAGGGGGGATTAAAGGAAAAATTACCAAAACCAGGGTTTTTCCAAAATATTCCCACTTTTGGGGTTCAAAATTTTTTTTCTCATAGGTCGGAATGAATTAAGACTTCTCCAGGTAAATTTCAACTTCAAAATTTTCAAATCCATGCAAAAAATTGAGAAAATCGAAGACCATAATTTCTTCGATCCACGCTACAAGTTATTTACTCGCCTACATCTTTCAATAAACAAAACAACAACTTTCAATTTCACTCGATTATCATCTCGATTGGCCTAGTTACCCATAAAAAACCCCTGACTCATTTCAAAATTCCATCATCAACATTACGTCAATTTCCATCCAATTCTGACTTACGATTTCGTAAATTAATATTTCATACCTCGGCATTTCCAGGCGTTATCATCATTCATCCATTTAGTAAAAATAATGCACCATCATCCCATTCAATAACTCCAAGTTCAACTGCATTTCATTCGATAACGGTAATGACGTAGTTAAACAAAACATTCCATGCCTCGATAATACAATATATTTACCTGAAACAGAGTAAAAAAATGAACGAAAGTGTTCATTAAAATTATTTAAATACTTATCAAAAATATTTGTATGATTAACAAGATGCGATGTAGGTAAATAGTGTACTTCACCTTTGGCTCTAGATACAACAAACAACCGTTGTAATACATAAAATTGCTGATTTATTCAAATAAAACATAAGCGTACTTACAGAATACACATTCATTCGTTGAGTTAATTCGATAATGAAAAGTTTATTCGATCCTGCTTAATTATGTTTTCAAAGTGGATTGTTTTCATAATTTTGGTCGCATTTGCCGGTAATATTCAATTTTTATTTTTCAAATTTACGAAAGAAATAACGAATCTGTTTACATATTATTGATTTGTTTTTGGTGCATTATATTTTTAAATTTATATAGAAAGTGTGCCAGAGACGACACCTTCTCAAGAAGAACACGACATCACAAGTGCAGTAAATGAAGTTGTATTGAACATTATTCGATCCTTCGAATGGAAAACTGTCTACATTCACGTTCGTAACAACACCGATGACAATTTCACAACCAGGGTGGTTACTCACGATGTGCAGTCTCAAAATGCATTACGTTTGTTTAACGTTACGACGAAATTTCAACCATCGCCATCTTTAAAAGTTCAGTTCTTATTTCACGAAAATTTATCAGTAAGTGGACAGCCAATAGAAATTTTAAGCAGTTACTCGTCAAAATAATACTTATTTAAAAATATTCGTATAATATCACAGGCAATATGCGAAATGTTATCAGTATCTTTAAAAGGCTACGTGAAAAGTACTGGTCAATTATTCTACACCGAACCTATCCTTCTCAATTTCACCCTAACTCTACCAAAACTATTCTCGAAAGAAGATGGTAAAAAACCAGTTATAATGGACTATCATAATTTCGAACAATATGACGTAAGTACCACTACAAATTACAATTCTGCAATAAAACTAACGAAATCAATAATGCTCAAAATTTCAGATCAAACTAAAATACATCGATACCGAATTATACAAAAACTATAAACCAGAGGAACTATACTTGATAAAAGAAAACTTCAGGACGTTTTTAATAGAGACTTTGAATGAAAAAGTCAACACAGAATGGAAAACCAGTCTGATGTTCTTGGGATACACGTTTTTGCGCGGACTCGGCCACAAAGTGATTATTATTAATTCCCACGGTGACTTTATTCAAAGCGAAAACACCCATTATTACTTCATCGATTCAATTCCATCGGTTGATTTCACCTTGAGCAACGTAACCATCAAAGGATTATGGAATTTCCGCGGTATCAAGTTGGATTTCGAGGATCCAGAAGCGTTTCCAGAAATACAAGTAGGCGACGTGTCCGGAACCATGGTGCGAAATTTCCCCTCCGATGTCAAAAAATCATTGAGATTGAGTTTCAAGGTGGATACCGTTTATATTTCGGCTAATCAGGTAGCAGGCCGAATTAATGTCAAAGCTGAAGGGTATTCGGTCAGAAATACTAAATCGAATACGCCGCTGTCCAAAGATCAGTCGAAAATAATTATCGAGAGAATTGAGTCAGGACTTGCGAACGCAATGAGGGAGTCGATGAAAGACTATTTTCGAATTTGAATTTCGATAACTGAGTGAGAGGAACAAATTGGTATTTTGTTTTCGTTTCAGTCAAAAAAAAAGTACAAATTTAATTTATAATAATTAAATATAAGTAATTCAGTTCTAAAATTTTTTCAATTTGTGAAGTTTGTTTTTTTAATTTTTTACTCTAGATGAAGTTTGATTAATGATTATTCAGAGATCATTACGATTTCTAAAATATTACTAAACCTGTTTTTGAAAAAAATTTGAAAAAACCATTGAAAAAAACTCGAATTATTTCAAAAGTTGTCATAAATTATTAAAACCGACTAAAAATTTGGTTTATACATATTTCAAAAAAATATATGCAATTTTTTGATTATTTTTTTCAATTTTAAAAATGATTTTTGAGCTATTTCAACACTTTTAGGGCAATGTGTCCAACAGAATTTTCGAATCAAATTATTGGACTTCGTGGAACTAGGCATGTAAGTGTAAGTACTCAAAATATTAACAAAAAAAACGTTAAAAATTTCTCACATGCATTAAAAAAAATAACAATTTGCTTGAAATTCTACCTTTTAGGGAAGAAAAAAGAAAGATCGCGAGTTCATCTCCCTCCCGCCATTCCCTTCAATCAGCTAAAATTTTGCTTTAATAATAGTTTTGATGATTTCTTCACTTGTATTTTTTTTTCCATCCAGATGATTAGTAGAGGGTTTCAAAATGCCACTAAAAATTTCTTCTGCCTCCCTCCCTTCCCCCTTCCTCTTTCAAATACGTAATCAAAGGCATCATGAAATTCTTTTCATACTTTTCTTTAAAAAGCACTGAAGTATTTCCAAAAAAAAACATAGTTTTAAACAAATGTGGTACATAAAATACATTTGAAGAAAAATGTAAATTAAATTTCACCAAAGCTTAACGAGGGCAAAATTTAAATGAAAAGTCGATAATTTAATGGACAAAGAAAAGTACTCATTTAAGGGAGGTGCGGGGGTGAAAAAAAAATTGATTTTTCAAAATTATATGTAGCTGTCTACCAAATCACGAGAATAGAAAATGAAAATTAGAAATTTGTAACTAAAAATTTGATTTTTTTTACAATTGATTACTTTGCGCCCATTTGAAAAAATAATTTAAATTCCAAGCAAGCAGGCTCCTACGAATTTTCCGGCCTTGCCCAACTAACAAAAGCTGATATTTCCTCATTTTTTCACTATTTCAGTTATCAGAGAGAGAAATTTATTGTTAATATGTATTTTTTCATTTTTTTACTATGTACTTGTAGGTCAAAATTGCCAAAAAAATCACTACTTTCTCTGTATTTTTTCACTACATCTTAGACTGTTTAAAATATTACTTTCTGCATTTATTCCAAAAAATTTGTGAAAACATATCAAGTATGCCTTTTGGTCGTTAAATCCGACTTTGGCAATATAGTCCCATAAGTGATGACGGGGGGATGGAGCGAGAAGGGCAAAAAATTAAAATTAAAATGTGACTTCACTTTATGCATGAAGACAGTACCATTTTTTCATTGTAAACAGTACTTCAGGTTGAGCTCAAATTTTGCATCCACCACTATCTTTGAAGGGATGGACATGAGAAAAATTGGCTAGAATTGAAATTTTGTCATTCTATCGAAAGATATTTCAAAATAGATATATGCTTTTGAGAGTTCGGTTAGACTCAAATTTGATTTTTGTCCCTTACGCCCAATCCCCATGCTATTTCGAAAACATACATGACAAAATTAGGATTCTGTGACAAAAAAAAAAAAACATGTTTGCTAGAACCTTCATCAATAATAATTTGATATATTTCTCACCATTAATTGAAAATTTTCAAAACTTGAAACAAAAATTGTTCAATTACTTTCTTGTAAATTTCACTTTGCATGGAGAGTTGTCGGAAATGGTGCAGCACGAATTTTCTTGTCGTTTTGTTTTCAGACAATTTTTTCAGCACAAATTTTTTTCTTTCAATTTTCTCAACCCACCCAAATTTTTTTCTTTCAATTTTCTCAACTCAAATTTTTTTCTTCAAATTTTTTCAATCAACTTTTTTCAAACGTAATTTTTTCAACTCAAATTTTTTCAGATATAATTTTCTCAACTCAAATTTTGCAGCAACACAATTTCTTTTCCGAGTAATGAGTAATGACACAAGTTACGAGAATGGAGAAGAAAAAAATTTAATTGAGAAAATTGGGAAAAAATTTGAATTGCGAAAATTAGAAGAAAAATTTGAGTTGAGGAAATTAAAAGAAAAAAATTGAGTGTGAGAAAAATACATCTGAAAAAATTTGAGTTAAGAAAATTTAAAGAAAAAAATTGAGTTGAGAAAATTTGAAGAAAAAAATTTGAGGTGCGGGAAAGAATAATTAGAAGAAAAAAAATTGAGTTGAGAAAATTAAAAGAAGCAAATTTGAGTTGAGAAAATTACGTCTGAAAAAAAACTGAGTTGAGAATAATATGAAAAAAATTTTACTGTTTGAAAAAAATAAAAATTTTCTGGAATTTGGATAATGAAACCAGACGCTCGTTAAGCGGGGTCCACACGCTTCAATCTTTTTCAATTTTACTAGAACCAGTGTGATCAAGTAGCTTGAATCAAATTTTTATCAGTTCAAAGGAATTGTTTGTTTATTTCTAAATTGTTTCTATTTTTTAATACATCAACCAATTAAAATCAACTGTACCAAAACATAGCCAAATATTTCTCACAAAATCTTTATTCCTATTGGTTAAAATGCAGTCAAGTTGAATCAAGTGACAAATAAAGTTGAAAATTTTCAACTTTACTTTCCGCTGGTCACCACTTGATTCCAAAAATTTGCAGTTGAAACAAATTGGTACACACGAGTCAAGTATGTTCAAGTTTACTTGATTCAAGCTATTTGATCATACTGGTTCCAGTAAAATTGAAGCGTGTGGACCCCGCATCACTTTGCAACGCCAAAAACAAAAGAAATACATGGTCGTCCAAGAAAAATCACATTTCAACAACTCGCAAATCACTCTCTTATCAATTCGTCCCGCGATGACTGATCATAATTTTGAGATTTTGGCTGGTTTTTGCTGTTTAGTTGTGTTCGCGTTAATCATAATTGGAAGTACGTAATTCATACATTATTCCATGATTTCAAAGAAACCAAATTGATTCAATCCCATACTGTTCAAGTTCACCGTTCACACCCCAGATTCTCGATAGTTGATAATTGATAAGTTTCCACAATCAAGATTTCTGTTCGGAAAAATGTCCCCACCCTCAAAATCAGTTATAATATCTATTCCCAACCCAAATCTTCAATATCTCATTCCCTAAACTTGATCAAACCAAAATACTTGAAATGTTTACGTCACACTTTTTTTTTTTTCAGTTATCGTTTTTCTCAATGCAAGGAAAGCTGCTTTTATCGCTGAACAAAAAGCAAAAGCTCAAGAAAGTAACGTCTACTTGTACTTTTTATCGATTCGCATTCTTAGAAATATTTTACATGAGTTTTTCTACCATTTTTCAATTTTGTGTCGAATTTATTTATAGAATGCAAAGAATTCATAAACGTGGCCTGTTCTCACAATACTCTTCCTACCACAGTGGCCTCTGGTAATCAAATTTCGAGTCGGATAGTGCATGGAAATAGAGTTTCCAAAGGAGTGCTTCCTCATCAGGTATATTCCTACCTCTTTTTATTGAATCGAATATATGGATAGAATGTTCGTGAAAATCAAGTCACATTTTTCAAGGCATTTGTCAAGTATTATCCATCAGACAACCCTACCAAGCATAGAGAATGTGGTGGAACATTGGTTAGCGAAAGATTCATACTGACAGCAGCTCACTGCGCTAATGACACCAAGTAAATGGTCAAACATACTTTTTTTTCACAACCACTCGTTACATTTCCTCCCTCCTCTCTATTTTTTCTTAGCGTTGGTGTAACAACTGTGCTTTTGGGAAGTCTAGATAAAGAGGACCCCAATAGTAATCTATGGAAGAGAGTTAAGAAAGTCCATATACATCCTGACTTCAGAGCCAATCCAGATCTAGCAGATGTAAGTCTTTTGGAACTCGAAGAAAATGTAAAATTTAATTCAAACGTCAGACCAATCTGCTTAAACACGAAATTTGAAAAATATTACAATTCGATGATTGTCTCAGGATGGGGTCAAACCGAAAGTACGCCTTGCATCATTTTCAAAAATTCAACCAATGAACCACCCAGGTGAAAAAAAAAATGTTTCTAGGTGGAAATACTTCAAAATATCTGAATATGGTCGAATTACGTATCGATGAAAATGTAGAGCAATCATGCCGTTCATTATGGAAAGATCACTACGACACTATGGCAGAAACACTCATTTGTGCAGGACATTCCACAAAAGGCATTCATGACGTGAGACCGCAACAAATACCAGTACATTGCTTCAAATAATTCCATTCAATGTTCTAATTAGACTTTTTTGTTAATTCGATTCACGTGTAGGGCGATTCTGGAGGGCCACTACAGGTAGAACTCAAAAGCAACTGTTCCAACACATGGGAACAAATTGGCATTGTTGTATCATCCACACAACAGAATTATATGGGTGCAGATCCAACGAAGCAGTTTTTCGCCAAAGTAGAATTTTTTGTTCCCTGGATTGTGAGCGTCCTTTGGTCAGATTAACCATAAAATCCTCCATCAACTTCATCGCTTCGTAGCAAATTTTTCTCTATTTAGAAATAACCCACGATTATTACGGCTACGTTGAAAATACATACAATGACCGTCCAGGAGAAAAGAGACTATCTGTCTTGAGAATAGCGCGTTTAAGTTTGAACAATGAAAATTTTGTGTATCGATTGATATTTTTTTAAAATTTGATTCCCAGTTGCAATGCATGGGGCAAATTTATTCATTATTATCCTAAAACAAATAACCTCGTGCCCCAAAAACAAAACATTTTATTGAGTTTTTGATAATTTTTAAAAAAAATTATTTATTCCATAAATCCGGGGTAAAAAAACCATGATCTTTTACCTAGAAAACCGACTTTTATTTGAAAATTCAAACATTGGACCTCTATCTGAAACGCAATTTTCTCGAATAAAAGTCAATTTTCCAAGCAAAGAAAGCGTCTCCCAGAAAAATATCACTAAGGGAAATTATAGAAAATTGAATTTGCTTTTTGCTAAGAACCGTTAGTTTTCCACGAGAAGGCTTAGTTTTTGAGCTATACTTACAGATATGAATTTAAAAAACGATATTTATAAATTTTGAGCAGCCTTAGAGCTCACATAGCTTGACCAATTTAATTTAAATTTTTACCACAGAACCCTCTAAACTTCTATCTCCTTTAAAAATTTCAGACTAATCGGTCGACGGGTTTAAGAAAAATCAAATTTTAAAACGCGTGCGAAAATTTCGTAATGTAAAATGAATTACAATTAATTTTTTATCCATCTTACAAAAATCAATTTTTTTATATGTACTTGTATGGTACAGTGGGAGGGTCAATTTTTTATGAATTTCGAGAGTTCTGAACATCCAAATCTGCAAAAAAATAATTTTTCTGATTAATGGTCCGTTTTCTCCAAAACGGTCAAAGTGTTGTTTTAAAAATTTTATACAATTTTAGCAACCTTTAATTTATCTTTCTACAATTGTTAGGTACGAAATTGTTGAAATCGATGAACTTTTCAGCTTTTCAATTTTTTAAATAATTTTCACAGATTTTCACAATTACCAGGAATATTTTCATCATTTTATGCACAATGACAGTTCGTCTACAATGAAATTTTTAAAAGAAAGATGCAATCATTTTTGCCAAAAAATTTATCAGTAAGGCTATTCAAGAAAAATCGACACACGAGGTCATTTTCAGTGCACTTCTACATACAAGGCAACTTCGCGAGTTGCTGCAACTTGAGTCAATGTGATTGGTGTGTTATGGCAACAATCTAGAGAAATGACTAGATAGTTGCCGCAACTCGCGAAGTTGCCTTGTATGTAGAAGTGCACTCATTCGGAAAAAAATTAATTTCTTATTTTTGTTAGCCAATCTCACCTATACGAATTTCCTACAGTTTTCTTTGGTGTATGCATTCGTTTCCTCAACTTCATTCAAATTTTTGTCTGAAATTTCCCACTTGTTTACATATCTAAGTTACATCTAGACTTAGGCTGTGTTCAGAAAATGGTCAACAGAACAACAGATCTACAGAGACAAAATTTAATTTTCAAAAATCAAATTAAATAATAGATCTTGAATTAAATAGGGGTATTTCTTCAATCAAAAAATGATTTTTCATTGTATACCTGATTCAATTTTTGAAAATTGAATTTCTCTCTGTTGATCTGTTCTATTGACCATTTTCTGAACGCAACCTGAGTTGAAAGTCGCAACTTATTTCATTTTTCACAAATTTCTCAACTGAAAATTCTGAACTATACAAACTCACATTGCAGCAAACTTCAATTTTTCAAATTATTATTTTTTTCTATAAGAAAATGAAGGAAAAAAAGAAATATATATGTTTTTCATTTGGCATAATTTTTTTTTCAATTTGCAGCAAATCTAATTATACCATACCATATCAAGTTATGTCAGGTCATCAATATCATGTTAATCAAGTCAAAAATCAGTCAAAAATCAATCTATCAAAAATTGTAATAAAATTCAAGTTTTGATTTTAATCAAACCAATCGGGGATTTGTTATTTTCCATTAATGTTCGAACAATGAACGGTACTAATACATAAGGGTCCAAAAATCCCGAATCCGGGGGCGGCGCGATGGGGGGAATGGGGGGAGAGTAATTCCCCCAGCCGGTTTACAGTCAGCAATTTCGCCATTTCGGGCATTTCGGAAATTTTAGGTAGGTAATTCGGCAAAATTTTGAAAATTTCGCCAAATTCAAAAAAAATTTGGAAATTTTGTGGCATGGCATAAGTAATGAAAAACAACTCAATTTCATTTTTCGATAAAAATAAAAAATATATGAATTTATTACGAACGGAACGGAAATTGTGGTCTTTTGGTAATTTTTAATTGGTTTACTTATTCCTCAAATCAAAATTTTTCAAAAACTTCGGCCTCGCTGTGCTCGGCTATATTGATTTTTTCTTTCCATAATTTTACAATAAACCAATTCCTACAAAAGTGTTTTTTTTTTCGTATTTTTCCTCAAAATTATTTCAACTAATTTTATTTTATTTTTTCTCTTTTAAACTCATTTTCGATGTTTGGAAATCAATTTTTTAAAAAACTTTGGCCTCGCTGCGTTCGACCCAATCGTATTCATCATTTAATAATTTTAAAGTAAAAATCGGCCGATTTTTTATTCAATTTTATAACATTGTTTTATTGTACCTATCTGGAATTTGGTCATTTAAAATTTTTGCCCTCGCTTCGCTCGGGCCAAATTCATTTCTCTCATATTCACATTGAAACTGTTATTTTTTTAATCAAGTAGGTACATCGTAATTTTTATTGAAATTTTTGTTCCTCGCGACAATTTCATAGGGTTTTTCAACTATGTACAATAAAATTACCGAGAGAAAAATTTTCAGGCATGAGCAGGATTGATATTTTTAAATTTTTAGTCAGCAATTTTGAATTTTTTGGTCGGTATTTTTGAACCTCATTCCCCTCCCCCCAATATTTACGTTCACACCGCCTCTGTCCCGAATTGACCGAATTTTCAATTTTTCATTTCTCAAATCACATTTTCATCAGTACAATTCAAAATTGGAAAAATTTTAAGAAAATTGAAGTTGAAAAAATCCTACGGCTCAAAAAATTCTAAAATTGGACACAATTTTATAAAAATTTGAAATTAAAGAAAGTTGAAAAGATTCAGACTTCCAAAAATTTGACCTCGGAAATGGGAATTTGTACCTAGAGATAGTTGAAATCCTTTTTGTGGCAAAAATAATTAAGAGCTAGTAAAAAAAAAAGGAAAATTAGTGTTTGAAAGTTGGAAGAATGGTACTGGAAGCTGGAAAAACAATTTCAAGTCACAAAATCGAAAAAACGAAACAAGAATGGTAAGTATTTTTCATCGGGGTACGACTGAGGAGATATCTTTATAAATAATGTAGAAACTCATGGCTAACAATACTGAACCACAAATGAGTGAATAACATTTTACAAAACATCTTATTTTTTTCGTTTGCGATGGAAAAGAAAAATCGTTATCTTTTATTGATTGGTATAGGAGTCAGTTGCGCTTTAATTGTGTTGATAATAATAATTTTGGGATGTACGTAATTCATTTATATTAAATTATTCATTATTCGTAACATAATTTTATTAAAAATTGTATTGTGTTACCAACATCCATCACATGAATGTGATGATTTAAAATGACTAGTTATTCAAAACACTTTAAATTTTATACAGCGAACTATTTTTTTTTTTTTTTTTTTTTTTTAGATTATTTTCTTTCTTCAGACGATACTTCCAATTCTAATACTAAAGGAACAGGAAAAGCATACAGAAGTAAGTCTATTTATATTTTTTAGGTCCCGATTCAAATTCATTTCGTAATGGATTTTTCATCATCATTCGACCAAATAAAATAATATTTTGTGCCTACTTACAGAATGCCAAGAATACGTCGAATTGGCTTGTTCTTTGAAACCGAAACCCTCCGGTAATAAGGAACTGAGCAAGATAGTCCATGGAAATAGAGTTCCTCCGGGGATGTTTCCCCACCAGGTATTCGTATAATTTCATACAATCTGATAAATCTATCTATACGTAATCATGCAGACCACATGATAAATATTTATCAAGGCATCATTGGGATTTCATTTGAAAATCAATCCATCACACAGAAAACAATGTAGCGGTACATTAATCAGCGAAAGATTTGTACTAACTGCAGCTGACTGCATCAATGAGACAGAGTAAGTTATTAAGCAACAAAAAAAAATTCCGAGGGTTTTCGTAGAATTTCTTCTTTTTTTTTTGCTCCGTAGTCATAATGATGGAAAAGTGCTATTGGGAAGTCTAGATATGGATGAAAAAAATAACGCTCTATGGAAAAAAGTGAAAAAAGTTCATATGCATCCAGAATATACAGGTGTGTTACGGGAATCAGATGTATGTCTCTTGGAACTTGAGGAAAAAGTGGAATTCAATTCGGATATCAGACCAATATGCCTAAATACGAAACTTGAAAAATACAATTCGATGATTGCCTCAGGGTGGGGTCTAACCGAGGGTATGATTTTTGAATAAAACAGCGAGAAGACAAAAAGCTGTACGCAGTGGACACAGGTACTGCTAACAAATTACTTTCATTCATTTGTATAGTAATAAATTCACAGATGGAAAGCCTTCAAAATATCTCAATATGGTGGAGTTACATATCGATGAAAAAGTTGAAGAATCCTGTCGTACAGAATTGGAACTTGAAAAAGTAGATTACAATAGTTTCAAAAAAAAAGGTATTTGTGCAGCACATCTCACACAAGGTATAAATCAGGTATGACCTCAAAAAACACGAAAGATTACACAGGTCGACATTTTAAAATTTTTGAAAAGCTGTTTGAGGTTTGATGGGAGATTTTTATAGTATTTTTCGCGGTGATACGAAAAAACCATTGAAAAATTTCATCGCCCAAGAATTTTTCACAATTTGAAATTTTCATTTAACGGGCTTTCTACTTTTTTCGATAACTTTTGACACTTCAAGTCGATTTTCTGAGAAAAGGAAGGGTTCTACGAAAAAAATGAATAGAACATGAATTGTAGAGCGTCAAATTTTCTATCAGTGAACTGTGAAGTTCAATTAGTTTTTCTCAGGAAGCTTGGCTTTCGAGATATTTTAGCTCAAAGTTCAAAGTTCAACTTTTTTAAAATTGAATATCTCAAAAACTAAGCCTCTTGAGAAAAAAAATTGGACTCTATAAATAGGAAATTTGACGCTCTACAATTTATGTTCCATTCATTGTTTTCGTAGAACCCTTTCTTTCCCCAGAAAATCGACTTGAATGGTCAAAAGTTACATAGAAAAATGTAAAATAAATTTTCAACAAAAAATCTTCCAATTATAAAAAATCCTGGCGTAATTGAATCACCTACCAGCGAAACTTGAGTGATGGAGAAATTTTAAAATCTGCGCTACATTTTAGACTAAAAACAGTGATTAGAACAAGAAAAAGAAAATGCTGTTTTAAATTTAATGGATAATTGATATTATTATTTTTCACGCTGATCACGAGAAAACTGATGAAAAAATTCCAGGACCTCAGGATTTTTCATAATTGGAAGATTTTTCGTTGAAATTTTTTTAATATTTTTTTAATGTAATTTTTGACCCTTAAAGTCGATTTTTTGGGAAAAGAAAGGGTCCTATGAAAAAAATGAATAGAACATAAATTGTAGAGCGTTAAATTTTCTACCTGTAAAGTCCAACTGGTTTTTTTAGGAGGCTTAGTTTTTGAAATATTTTCAATTTTAAAAAAAGTTTTACTTCGAGCTAAAATATCTCGAAAGCTAAACATCCAAAAAAAACTAATTAGACCCTACAGACAGGAAATTCAACGCTCTACAATTTATGCTCAATTCATTTTTTTCGTAGAACCCTTCCTTTTCTCAGAAAATCGACTTGAAATGTCAAAAGTTATCAAAAAAAAGTAGAAAAAATCCTTGGGTGATGGAATTTTTTCACTATTTTTCTCATGATCAGCCCGAAAAATACTATGAAAATCACCCATCAAACCTCAAACAGCATTTTCCATGTCGACCTGTGTTATGGATCACACCAGTACTTATTTAATCATTCCAACCGATCTTTTTGTCCCCTCGTTTCACATATGCATAGGGTGATGCTGGAGGACCACTTCAGGTCAAACTAAACAGCAAATGTGACAACACATGGGAACAAATTGGAATCAGTACATCATTCACGGGGGAGAATTATGATACTAATAAAGGTACAACCAAGCAGTTTTTTATGAAAGTAGAATTCTACGTTTCTTGGATCGAGAGCATAGTTTGGCCAAATTAACCACGATATCTTCCATCAATTTCATCCATCTGAATCGATCTCCATTCAAAAATTAACCACAATCGAGAATAATTTTACAACGTTGATTATACATTGAAAATAATTACATTCGTTATTGTATTTAAATAAAACGGGTTGTCGAAGATTCTCCTCATAGCAGTGTTAATTCAAACGAAAAAAGCAAAATCAAGGAATGAAAAACAGAAGCTGAAACTGAAATAAAAAAATAAACTGAAACCAATATTATTTCAGTTTTCCAAACACGCAATTTTTGAATTTTTCAGTTATCAGCAGATCTGCAATGAAAGCTCGATAGAACGATAATTGTTACCAATATCAAGTGCAGAGCCAGACCAAAAAGGAAATACGAGACATCCTACCTTCTCAAAAATACAAAAATACGTTTTTAATTACGTATAAAAAGATAAATTAGAGTCGCAAACTTTGCTAAAACATAGCTTTTTCAGAAAATTTACTTTACATTTCAATTTCGTAAAATGAAAAAAAAAATCCAGGCAAGTAAAAAAATTTCTTTATATCCCCCTCCTCTTCCACCAGTCTTGTATCAAGAGTTCACAAGGAAAGCTCAATCTTTTCCAACGGTACTCATATTCACGTGTCTGGCAATTTTTCGACGAAAAAATCAAAACTGAAAAATTCGATTTTCAAAATGCAGCCCGAATTTAGAAACTTAATTTCGCGACATTAATTGAAGGATTTTACGTTAGCCCCTCATATCAACCTATTCGACGAGAAAAAGTAAATGACCAATTTTCATTTTTAGTCGGAAAAATCAAATTTGAGTTCAAGAATCAAAGATTTTCAAAATTTTGCTTTCTCTTAAGATTTTATCAAAAACCCGAATTTAAAAGATGAAAAAGTATCCAAAAAAGTGACAAAAATTGGCCAAAATAAGAAAATCAGTTTTGGACAGATATCAATTTTTTGAGACTTTTGCGACCTCGTAGGCATGAGGGGTGATCGCTTTGCCTCTTTTTTCCAAAGTTGAATGCAAAATTATTTTAGACCTCAAACAGACCTAATAAAAAGTTCTACCTCCTCCTGACTTCACTTTTACCTCCCCACTTCAAATTCCATTAAATATTAACAATTTTACTTTTTTTTTTTCTATTTCACGGAATGGTTTACAAAACAAAAAAATCATCAAAGTTACAAATTTTTTATAGCAGTTTTTGAAAGAAAATTTCTCAAGAAAAACGAAAACTATGATGACAATATTTTACAGTGGAAACTTTACGTCTTTTAGCCAAATTTGCTTTAAAAACCAGACATAGTCAACATTTCTAGAGAAAAAATTGCATCTTTTTATAAACTTGTAAGAAAAATCGTTACCAACATTTTCTTTCAAAAAGTTAAACAAATTTGGTTACATTCGACTTTCAAAGAATCAAATTTTCACTCCTCAAAATATTATCTGAGAGCGTTTATGACGAATTTGGTAAATATTCTACGAGTACGTACATAATTAAAATTAATTTTTCTACGAAAATTTTTCAATGAAAATGTAATTAATTTGAAATTGTATCATTCCAAGTTGATACAATTTCTTGCACAGGATATTCGATGATAAATGATCATCCAGATATTTTATAAAAAATTTTAAAACAACAAAAAATTATTATTTTTTGAAATTCGAAAAACCCACTCCACTTTCACATGAATCATAGAAATCAAGATCAAAATAAAAACACATGGCTAACAACATTAAAATGTGAAAACAATCGAACACGAGGTAAAAATTTTTTTTATTTTTTTCCAACTACATATCACACACGATCAACGTTCAACAACCCAAAAAAGCAACTATTTATTTACCAAGATTGAGTGATATTTGGTGATAGTACCAATTTTACTTTTTTTGAAATTCAAATGGATACGAAATGCATTTCTCGAAGACATTTACAACACCCATAGATTACATTTTCATTACGTACTGTAAGTAGATATATATTTATTTCATTTACAATCCTTGAATTTTAAACACCGAGTGAAATAACAATCGAGTTTTTCCAGTGATTTTAAAAATCAACATTTACCTAAATACATGATTTTCTTTGGTTAAAGATGAAATGAATTTATTAAGTACAAATGTAACTTTCAATCAACAGGTATAGAACGAAAATGGTCTACACTCAGTTGTAAATAAAAATGGCTGAATCAAAAATCGACGTCAATTTTAAAAATGGCACGTTTCGAGAACATTTCAGTCAGAAACAGGATTTCAAGGCGAATTCGTCTCTCCTGTTCCATGCGATTTCAGACTTGAGTAAAAAAATTTCAAATTAACACGTAAGTCGATACAAAAGCTGATTCAACAGTTGCATTCATTGCAGACCTTTCTGATCAATTTGGCCAAAGCAAAGATACAGATACCAATAAAAAAGAGCAAAACATTTATTTTAGTCAGATTGAAGAAGATGAAGGTACGTTGGAAAAACCACAAAATCATCTCAGAATAAAGATAAACTTTTTTAAGCTTATGAAATGCTGTTTGAAGTTGAAGGGAATGATTATGAAAAAAGTACTTGGTGAAAAAATTTCATCACCCAAGGGGTTTTCACAATTTGAATTTTTTGTTTCGACATTTTTTTTACACTTTTTGATAACTTTCAACACTTGAAGTCAATTTTCCGAGCGAAAGGAACGGTTTATCGAAAAAATGAATGGAACATAAATTGTAGAGTTGATTTTCCTTTCTGAAAAGCACAATTAGTTTTTTCTTCAGAGGCTTAGCTTTCGAGATATTTTAGTGGAAAGTTGAAAGCACAACTTTTTTTTACTGAAAATATCTCAAAAACTAAGCCTTCTAGGTAAAAACTGATTGGACTCCACAAAAAGGAAATTTGTCGCTCAATAATTCATGTTCTATTCATATTTTTTTGGACGCTTAATTTCCCCAAAAAATCGATTTTTTGTAATGAACCACATTTTCAACATTTTTCATTTGTAACAATGAAAATATCAAAGACCGGCAGCAAATCAACAATTTTTTTTTACATAATTGATTCCGATTGGTGATTCTGACCTACTTTTCAGTGAGACCGAATATGATTTCAGTTTTACTCCATCGAATCAGGATTTGTCATAATTGGAATTTTTGCTGAGAATTTGTATTACTGACCCTCGAAGTCGATTTTTTGACCAAACAAAGGGTTCAACGAAAAAAGTGAATGGAACATAAATTGTAAAGCGTAAAATTTCCTTTCTGTAAAGTCCAATTAGTTTTTTTTTAGGAGACTTAGTTTTTGAGATATTTTCAATTAAAAAAAGCTGTAGTTAGGCTTCTTGAGAAAAAAATAATTTAACTCTACAAAAAGGAAATTTTACGCTCTACAATTTATGTTCTATTCATTTTCTTCGTTGAATCCTTCCTTTGCTCAGAAAATTTATTGCAGTGTCAAAAGTTATTAAAAAGTGTTAAAACAAGTTCAACAAAAAACTCAATTGTAAAAAATCTTCAGGTGATGGACTTTTTTCACCATTTTTCTCGTGATCAGCGCGAAAATCATTATAACAATTACCCATTAAAATCCAAACAGCATTTTCTATGTGGACCAGTGTAATTGATAACGGTTAATAATAGATATAGAGCCTAAAGTCGACGATGAAGAGGCACGCCAAGATGAAACAACACCCCCGGTGGCGTCGGATGAAAACAGCGCCATAACTGGGATAAGTAATCGTACAATAATTTTAGTTGCTGCTGGCACCATAGCTGTCACTATTTTAATCGTATTCGGAGGTACGTGAACTCATTTTAATTTTTAATAAACTATATCGATTCAATGACAATGCAAGACTACTGTCTGCCAATTATATCATGACTAGGGATGGGATTTTCATGTTTTTACATTTTTTTTTTTTTGGTTGATTGCCGGTAGGAGGTAAAAAACATAAATTGACATATTTTTGGTGATTTTAACCGTTTTTTAACATTTTTTAAACATTTTTTACGACATATTTCGCAAAATAATCGAAAATCCACCCTTTCAAAGACATGAAAAAAATGAAAAATTGACTTTGCCGAAATGTGCTCTTGGGAGAAATGAAATTATTTTATAATTATTTATGAAGTAATACATATGAAGGTTACGTTTCCAAACTGCCCAAAGTCCAAAATCTGTACATGAGAAAAGGGACCCAGGTGTAACCTTTTTTTCAGTACACCTATGTCCCTTTTCTCATATACAGATTTTGGACTTAAGGTAGTTTAGAAACGTAACCTTCATATGTTTTAAACATTTTTCGAATAAATGAATGAAGTTTCTGTTTTGAGTTTGTCGTATGAAATTTTCACTCAGCTCATCGAGTAATTCAACAAAAAAAATTTTCAACCACTTAAAGTGAATTTTGAAAAAAAAAATGAAAATTGTATACACCAGTGCAGCCCGCAGTAAATCATAAAATTCCTAAATACGGAATTTATATCGAATTTGAATTGATTTTACTTTCGCTTGAAAATATTACGTTTTTCAATCACTAGAAGTACACTTCGGAGAAATTTTTTGGAAAATTTTGTATGTCGGTTGACAAATTTCCCTCTTTTTAAAAATATTATTCGACAAATTTCTCTCTTTTCAATAATAATTGTAGGCAGTTACAAATCGTGATATGCTACACTATGGAATTTACGTTGCATTCGAATTAATTTTTTTATCGTTTGAAAAATTCACAGTAATTTTGTTTTCAATCATCAGAAATAAAAAAAAATTAATTTTTCTTCAAAAATTCTGTGCGTCTAAAAATTTAAAATTTTTCATTTCTGATGATTGAAAACAAAAATTATTACGAATTTTTCAAACGATAAAAAAATTAATTCGAGGTCATTGTAAATTCCATAGTGTAGCATGTCACAATTTGTAACTGGGGGCACTGACATACAAAATTTTCCAAAAAAATTTCCCAAATATACTTCAAATGGTTGAAAAAAAAAATACATGATATTTTCAGGCGAAAAAATAATCAATTCAAAGTCGATATAAATTACGTATTTTGGAATTTTATGATTTGCTGTTGGCTGCACTAGTGTACAAAATTTTCAATTTTTTTCAAAATTCACTTTCAGTGGTTAAAAATTTTTTTGTTCAATTACTCGATGAAAAAAAAGTTATTCCAGCTTGGTGAAAATTTCATATTATTGAAATATTGCAATCTGCAACTTTTCAATCTCCTGAAATTTTTGGGAGGTCTCCCACTCAAAGTAAACTACCACACCAAATTTGGTCAAAATCCAAAATATGTTTTTCTTTCACTCCACCCTAATAGGTTACCCCGCCAAAAATTTCAAGATATAATCGACAGACAATAAATAATTCAAAATATTAAGCATTTTTCACATTAAACGTTGTTTGTTTACAGTTTTCTACTATTTTAAATTTGCGAATAAGGAGGATCCTTTTAGGGCTAAACAAATAGCAAAAGTTCAGCAAAGTAATGTCTAATATTTTCACCCATAACGAATTCGAATCTATTTCGTAATGGATTTCTCATTATTCGAGTGTATTATAATGAGATTATTCGCCAATTTACAGAATGTAAAGAATACACGGATTTGGCTTGTTCATTACAACACTCCGATAAAAAGAATTCGAGTCGGATAGTCGATGGAAAATATGTTCCTCAAGGGATGCTTCCTCATCAGGTATTCGCGTACATCAATTCGTGCAATCCGACCTCACGCATAATTAGTAGAAAAACTGTTTATACAAAGATCAGCTATATAATAAATATTTTTCAAGGTGTTTGTGAGATTTTCCAGCGAAACACAACAAGCACAGGTATGCGGCGGTTCATTAATTAACGAAAAATTCATACTAACTGCAGCTCACTGTGTCAAAAACGTTTCGTAAGTGATCAACAAAAATGGCAAATCATTGAACAGT
Source organism: Pseudococcus viburni (assembly GCA_033439095.1). Classification (NCBI taxonomy): domain Eukaryota; kingdom Metazoa; phylum Arthropoda; class Insecta; order Hemiptera; family Pseudococcidae; genus Pseudococcus; species Pseudococcus viburni. The sequence continues at coordinate 700,051 of JAVBJF010000118.1, read as the reverse complement.
CTTCATGTCTTTCTGTATTTCTGCTGTTTTCTTTTTCACAGGTTAGATAAAGGACTGGTGGGAATAGGATTAGTAGATATTAAGCCTTCCATTCCTAATCAAAAAAATTGGAAAAAAGTTTACAAAGTCCACGTGCATCCTGACTACACCGGTGAAAAATTCAAATCAGATGTGAGTCTTTTAGAACTATCGGAAAACCTGAAATTCTCCTCAGACATGAGACCGATATGTTTGAACACGAAGAGTGAAAAATATTACAATTCGATGATTATCGCAGGATGGGGCAAAACCAAAGGTATGGTATATTTTCGTTTGTAACATGGGACCGTGGACAGTTCGACAATAGATACTGGGCTATTCCATACTAAAACAGACTAAAAGTAAAGTCGGGTCTTTCGATCTCGCTCAAATTTTTTTTACGAGTTCCCCTCGGTGGTCTAATCACAAAACCGCGGTCATTTTTTCCTAACTCTTAAGGGGGCGGGGGGGGGCTCGAAATTTTTATGCAATTGCGATTTTTACCCAAATTACCCAACTTTGAAGGCTCATATCTCGAGATATGTTGTACTTGGGGGAAAACTGTTTGTGGGGTCTGAAAGAAAAGTGATAGGAGATTCAAAACCGGCAATAACATTTTGAAAAGTTCAAAGTTGAACTTTGGTGGTGAAAGCTCAACTTTCATGATGAAAACAAAAGATGAAAGCTACCATTTAAAAATCTGAAAAAATTACAGTGAGTGGCTCTTTTCACCTTTTTTTCAAACAACAAATTTTAAAGATGGGATCTGTAGACCCCTGGGGGCACAGGAGTCCACAATTTTGAACAAACTTCAATAAAATGCAAAAAGTAAAGTAACACATCGATTATTACTAAATCGAAGGCGCTGATTTCGAATATATGCTCACTTTTTTCATTCGACCCTCCTGAACCCCCATATAAGTCCCCTTGATAGGGTCAAAATTCAAAAAAATGAAAAATAACGTGTGACCTGTCGTTTGTTAGGTTTTTGAGGGCGCTGAGTTCGACAATTTGCTTATTTTTTGGATTTGACCCTTTGATCCCCCTTTAGACCCCCAATTTTGGGAAAAACTATGTTGAGAAACGAAAATATTGTGTGGGATATCGATTTTAGGGCGTAGAATTCGAATATCGACTTAATTTTTGATCCGCCCCCCCGTGCTCCAACTGACCCCTTCCTCCTGTCATCGGTGGTTAAAATCGATATCCCACACGATTTTTCGTTTCTCAACATAGTTTTTCCCAAAAATGGGGGGGGGGCTAAAACGGCGTTAAAGGGTCAAATCCAAAAAATAAGCAAATTTTCGAACTCAGCGCCCTCAAAAACCCAACAAACGACAGGTCACACGTTATTTTTCATTTTTTTGAATTTTGACCCTATCAAGGGAGCTAATATGGGGGTTCAGTAAGGTTGAATGAAAAAACTGAGCAAATATTCGAAATCAGCGCGATTTAGTAGTAATCCATGTGTTACTTTACTTTTTACATTTTATTGAATTTTGGTCAAAATTGTGGACCCCTGTACCCCCTCCCTCTAGGGGTCTAGAGATCCCATCTTGAAAATTTGTTGTTTGAAAAAAAGGTGAAAAGAGCCACTCACTGTAATTTTTTCAGATTTTTAAATGGTAGCTTTCATCTATTGTTTTTATCATGAAAGTTGAGCTTTCACCACCAAAGTTCAACTTTGAGCTTTTCAAAATGTGATTACCGGTTTTGAATCTCCTATCACTTCTCTTTCAGACCCCACAAACAGTTTTCCCCCAAGTACAACCTATCTCGAGATATGAGCCTTCAAAGTTGGGTAATTTGGGTAAAAATCGCAATTACATAAAAATTTCGAGGCTCACCCCCTGCCTCCTTGAGGGTTTGGGGTTTTGTGATTAGACCACCGAGGGGAACTTGTAAAAAAAAATTTGAGCGAGATTGGAAAACCCGACTTCACTTTTGGTCTGTTTTAGTATGGAATAGCCCTGCTACTAATAAGTATGCGCAGATAATTACACTTTTTTTGAAAATCAATAAAAATACACAATCGTAATGAAATTTTTTTTACAAGATGAGCCTTTCTCGCAACATCTGAAAATGGCGCAATTACACATCGACGATAAAGTTATTGAACTCTGCCGCAAAGATTTAAAAGATGAATACGACAGAGTGCAGAAAATTGGTATTTGTGCAATTTCCACACAAGGCGGAGATACAGTACGACGCCAACAGATATAAATTCTTACTCAAATATTTACAAATGGCACGAAACACTATTTTATTCGATCTAACCAACATTCTTTTTTTCATTCGTAGGGTGATTCTGGAGGACCTTTGGTGGTTCAGCTGAAGAGCAATTGCATGTACACATGGGAACAAATTGGCATATTTTCAGGGGTAGGAGGGGGATATGTACCAGAAAAAGGAGGCACGCAGTTATTCACCAGAGTGGAGCACTTTATTGCGTGGATTGCCAGCGTGGCTTGGCCAGATTGACAGTGAAATTTTCCATCAACTTGGCCATTCGAACTCGAGTTTTCTGGGTTCAGAAATTGATCACGAACGATGGATCAGTGTTCTCACGATATCCACCATCTCGCGAAAATATAATAGATGCGGTTTGAGAGGCGATTTTAAAAATATGTTTTCACTACTTTCCGAGTAACTTTTAACAAATGATATTACAGTATGATTTGTATGATTGATCAACCCTTTATTATAATATTTCACATGATGTAATTTTGAAAATGATTGGAAAAAAAATTACAAAAATACAAAGCAAAAGATTCCACAGTACAAGTTTTACTATTGAGCAAAAATTATTTCTTCGTTACGAGACATTTGAAAAAAAAAAAATCGAAAGGATATGGCAGAATAAAATGGTGATTGGTGAAACAGACTCCAGCTGCGAATTTTTATTCTTTCTTTTTCAGATGGCGCACAGTGGGCTCAGTAGGCGATTTAGGCGGAAAAAAGTCACTTTCACCAATAAACCTGAAATAGGATTTTTTAAACTCGAAATGCCCTTAAGTAAAGGGTACAAGCATTAAAAATCGCATTCATTGTATTGTTATCGCAATAATTTACTTGAAACATCGAGTACAGTGCTAGAGCGGGAATACGAGTTTAACGAACTCAAGATGCGCGCCTTTGTATTTTATGTTGTATTTCGAATTCATTTCATGATACCATCATTCCGAAACATGGAAAAGACTCCAAAAAGTCAGTACATTCCATTTTTGCAATTTATTTTGAATTTTGAATAATTTTACTAGCGATTAGAGTTAGAGACCTTCAAAGTTGGTAGTAAAAATTCAATTTTTAAAATTTTCAAAAAATTGGTCAAGTTGACTTTTAAAACCCCAGGTGCGGTATAGAAAAACCCCAATTGCAGCAAAATGTTGCTTGAGGTAAAGGCTTTCGAAATATTTTTAAAAAATTTGCGTCTAGGCCTTGCTTAATTTTTAACACTCTGTTTTGTAGGTCAAAGAATATTAAAAAAAGTTACAAAAGTCATTTTCTTCATACAATTTTTACACCAATTAAAAATTGCTTTGAGAAGACGTTTTTGGGTTTAAAAAACGCAGAATTGCTGCCTTTATTCGGAAAATTTTTTTCTCCCGTAAGAGCGTAAAAATTTTTTTTCTCCCTAATTACATTACAATGCATTGTTTTCTGATCGCATTCTTTCACAGTTTTCGATTTTTAAACAGAGAATTGGGCTAGGGTGCGATGAGTTTGATCTTAAAAGTTTAAGAATTACACTCCCTTTGAAGATATATCGCCCTTAACTCAATCGATCTGCGTCTCACCCCTTCCACGGGGGGGTGAGTATATAATTCAGATGGAAAAAATTCCTTATCGACGGAATTGAAACTTTCAAGTACTGATGGAACGTAATTTTCAACACTGAATACAAATTTGTTATTATTTTTGCACCTAGACCCTCGGGAATAGGGGAGGGGAGGGGATGTTGGGGGTCAAAAATGTGAAATGGGTTATAAAGTTGATATGGGTGTCCAAATCTACATTTTTAAAGGTGCTGAATTCGAATTTAATATTATTTTTGCACCAGGACCATCGGGGGAGGGGGTGAGGGGGTCAAAAATATAAAATAGGGTATAAAGTTGACATTGGTATCGAAATCTACTTCTTAAAAGGTGCTGAATTCTGATTTAATATCATTTTTTCACCTGGAGCCTCGAGAGAGGGGTAACGGGGTCAAAATAAGTTACTAACAAAATGTTTTTAATGAAAATCATATATATTAACGAGAAAACAAGTAACTACATTATAAAATTAAAAAGTAAAAACATGGAAAACTTGATTATTTTATTTGTTTTTAGTTTTAGTAAAAAACTCGGTAATTTTGGGCTGTTTGTTGCGTTTTATCGATCGTTCTAATTGCCCAAAAATAGCCAGGTCCATTCCCGAACCCCGATGTATCAAAAATTCCTTCACGGTCTGCAAAGCGGTCTCTACATCTCCTTTCGATGGATACTTCTTTCTTTCCGTTTTTTGGCATTTTCGGTTTTATCATCTGTTGTTTTTTAACCCCCTTCACCCCCTCCCATAAGGTCCTGGTGCAAAAATAATATCACATTCGTTTTCAGCATCGTTAAAAATGTAGATTTGGACACCCATATTGGTTTTTAACCTTATTTTATATTTTTAACCCCCTTTACCCCCTCCCCTGAGGGTCTTAGTGCAAAAATTATATCAAATTTGGATTCAGCACCCTTGAAAATGTAGATTTAGACACCCATATTAACTTCAACCCCCATTTTATATTTTTCACCCCCTCACCCCCTCCCCCAATGGTCCTGATGTAAAAATAATTTTAAATTTGGATTCAGCGTGAAAAATTACATACATTCCGGCCGAAAAAATTTTGAAAAAGCTTCATGGGACTTTTTTCCGCCTAAATTGTCCATTGGTCCCACTGTGTGGCGTCCGATTTTAATTTTTTGTATTTTAGTCAAAAAGATTTTTTGAAATTGAGTATTTTCAGAATTTAATTATAATTATAAAATATGATTATGTACTGTTTAATCGTTGCGTAGACTTATTTCCCCTCACATAAACATTTGAGAACTTGAATTTATTGCAGAAATTTGATTCGATTTAACAAGAAATTAACAAATTATCTCTACGTAGTCCACCAAATCATGAAAATGGAAAATGAAAATTTGAACTTTTCCAAACTCAAAAAATATTTTAAATGGTGTCATTCGGTTTTAGAAACAGTTTCAAATTCTGAAAAAAAAAAACTGTTTTGATGGTTATTTGTGCGGGTGGTTTAGAGTTCTGGTTTTCATACACTGGAAAAAACACTCAAAGAAATAAAAAATAGGACGTGTTATAAAAAATTATAAATTTTATCAAAAAAAAATTATCCAAAAAAATTAATTTTATCCCCAAAAAATAATAATGGGCACCATTTACAAAATTGGTAAAATTTATTCGAAAAAAATTATATTTTTCGCAAAATTTGGTAAAATTTATTGCATAAAAATAAATTTTACCCAATTTCGCGATAAATATTATTTTTTCAGAATAAATACCAATTTTATGAATGGTGTCCCGTCATTATTTTTTTGGATAAAATTTATTATTATTTTTTTGAGTGCACATTCTGTACCTTTCTCGCCGATTCTTACTGAAAAGTTTTTCATATTTTCAAAATTTCAACCAGACAAAATGGTGCGCTGATTTCAAAAATTGAATTGTTTCCTTTTTAGTTTTGAACTTTTTCAAAATTAGGTGGTAACAAAATTCGTCGTCATATTCTTGTAAGCGCATGACCTGTCTATTGTGGAGCAGATCTTGTCAAAGAGGATCCTGAAGTATTAATAAATCTCTTCTTCGGTCTTCCTCTACTTGTATTGCAAGACCTAATAATTGGAGTAGAGGGTGGTGATTAATTTTTTAAAAAATCATGTTTTTTTCACATCAAAGCACATCTTTCTTTCCCTTCCCATTCAGATAATGTATAGATCTTTATGTTTTTAAAATTACAGGGTATCTGCTGAATTAATCTTCCAAATTTTTATAACTTTTTCACGGTCTCTTCATAACTTTTTTCATAATTTTTTTATAGGTACATACATACGTAATCGAAAAAAAGTTGAACATTTTTTAAGAGTAGGAAAAAAACACCCTGAACTAAATTATATACCTAAATAGTAACAAACCTTTTTTCGGTTTGGCCTCAGAAATTTGAAAAATTTTCATGATACTGATTCTCTGAAATTCCGAGTGAGCATAAATCAATCAAAGTCTGGAACGAGGATTTCAAAATAACTAACCTCAAAAAATTATGCATTCAACATTTTTTCAATATGAGAGCCCAATTCAATTTTTTACAGGCAAACAAATAAAATTCTAAGTAGTACACATTCTTGGGCAAAAAGTGAAATTATGAAAATGAAGAGTATCCTTTTACACATTATTTCAGTGCATCTTATTCAAAATCTAATGTTTCAAATTCATTTTTTTCACTTGAAATTTTTCAAATTTTAAGCATTTTATACATTAAAAAAATGATACGATCAATCGCAGAAAATGACTCACTCATATTATAATTTCTTACTCCAATGATGGAAATTGTGACTCACCTGAAACAAAAAAAAAAAAAAACAAATTGTTCATAAGTTGATATAATTTAATTTTAGTTTTACAATTAGCACCAGTGACTTGGGCGCAGAGGCGTCGTCAAGGAGAGGCCGGGAGGGAGGGGCAGCCCCCCAAAAATTCTGGTCCCCGCTTCTCCCCTCCCCCCCCCCCAAAAAAAAAATTATGTTGTATTTATACATTTACATTACACTTACATCGGATAGGGATTTTCAAACCATTAAAACGATGAAAAAAAATGTATTTTTAGGGCATTAAAAATCCAATTTTTCAAAGCTTTTCCCTCGCTTCGCTCGGGCATGAACAAAATTACAATTTTATGATCTATCTGAGACAAGAGTGCGGAAGAAAGTCCCTTTTTACCCCCTCCTCATTTTTAGCAGGTGAAAAAAGTCAGCCTCTCTTTTCCACTTCGAAAAAGCAAAAAAAATTGTCCAACACACGACCCTTTTTGTGCCCCCTCCCCAATTTTTGATTCTGACGACGCCACTGCTTGGGCGAGTATTTGAAAATACTCATCTAAACGTTCTAACCCAAAATTAATGGAATTCGTTAAAGGGTCTAATAAGAAATTCTTGAGAAAATTTCGACTTCTCTCACCCTTTATTTTTGGAATTATGGTTACTTTTTTTCATTAATTTCCAGTGCCAAAATCGAAAAAATATACCTAATGAAGGGATTTTTATTTTCTTATTGACCATTTTTGGGAAAAACGAGAAGGTTTTATGTTTCAAAAATTTGTACTGCATATTTTATTCGTTTTTTGCGTTCCTCACGAAAATTGTCAGATGAAATTTTGGACTGATGGTACTGAAAAACTCCATTCTCGAATTTCCTTTTAAATCTTATAGGACTTTTTATCTCCGAATTTTGCAAAACTTTTTTCCCATAAGTTTCTAACAATAAAAATGAAAAAAGGAGGACTTTTTGGTTAAAATCTGGATTTCTGCAAAATAGCTTCCGATTGATCGTTTGTTTCTCTACAAAAAACAAATGGTTATTTTTAACTTCATCTCTACAAAACATTGGTTTACATAACAACCTCAATTTTTGTGATCTTTGATAAAAATTGTGCATGAAAAATCATTCAATTTCTTTAGTGATGAATAATACACCTAATAATAATCGAATAATTCTCTGTATCAGTTGTTGCGTCATTACGATCAAGATTATCGCAGGCGAAAGTATGTAACTTATGCAGATTCAATCATTCATGACTCATGAGATATTCGAATATCATTTTAAAGAACTTTAGGTACTGATTCAATGAAAAGTAGAATCAGTTGGTTGAATTACATCAAAGATATTTAATAAGACTTCCAACCACGACGACTTATTTTAAAAAAAAAAACTTTGTACTTACGACCGCGTTTTAGTCCTAACCTAAATACTTGGATAACTTTGAACCAATTATTCAAAACACTTGGCATTTTTTCATCGAATTATATGTTTCTTTACAGTTTTTTTATTAAATAAATCATCGAAGGATATACTTCCAAAGACAAACCAACGGAAAAAGTTCAACAGAGTAACGTCATAATTTATCCATTATCAATTCAAACAAATTCATTTAATAATGTAAATTATTTCAATCAACAAGTATGTGATGAAAATGATCTATGGCGATAATGAATGAAAATGGCCGGATCAAAAGTTGATACGAATTTTAAAAATGGAACGTTTCGTGAACATTTCAACCAGAAACAGAAGTTTGAGGCGGAATCGGTCCTCCTGTTCCATACGATTTCAGACTTGAGTAAAAAACTTTCAAATATGCATGTAAAATTGATACAAAAGTTGATTCATCACTTGCATTCATTGCAGAACTTTCTGAATATTTTCACCATAACAAAGATACAGATACGTATAAAAAAGAGCAAAACATTTATTCTAGTCAGACCGAAGAAATTGAAGGTACGTTGGAAAAATCACAAAATCATATTGAAAAATAAATAAAATAGTATGTTGATTGATAACGGTTAATAATTTATGCAGAACAAATCGACGATACAGAGCCTAAAGACGACGATGCAGAGCCTAAAGACGACGATGCAGAGCCTAAAGTCGACCATGAAGAGGTACACCAATATGACAACAATGCCACAAATGCAGAAAATGATCCCTATCTTATAATATTCGTTGTTGGCTGCATAATTATCGTCTTGTTAATCGGATTAGGAAGTACGTGGTTTTTTTCAATATACTATATCGACTCAATAACAATGCACGCTTCATTGATTAAAAATACCAGGAATTTTTCACATTAAACTGCGTTTTTTTTACAGTTTTCTTCTACTTCAGTTCCAAGGGAAGTCCTGCCATAGAAAAACCAATAGCAAAAATTCAACGAAGTAACGTCTTATATTCTCATCTATTATTTATCAATTCGAATCCATTTCGCAATGGATGTTTCATCATTCAAGTCAATCATAAAATATTATTCGCTAATTTACAGAATGCAAAGAATACACAGATTTGGCTTGTTCTTTAAAACCTCCCAAAAATAAGAATTCGAGTCAGATAGTCCGAGGAAATAGAGTTCCTCATCAATGGATGTTTCCTCACCAGGTATTCATATTTTAATTAGAAGGTGCCTATCAAAATCTAAAATGGAAATTCTGGACATTAAGCAGGACATTTTCCAAATATTTCACGATTATATTCATTTGGGGGGGGGGCGAAGGGTGGGGTTAGAAATATTTTTTCCCTTTTCAAAAATTTGAAATTTTCAAATATATAATAATTTTTTGGGAGTGGAAGGGGGATCAGAAATTCTTTTTTTCAGTTCTATAACATAATGTTTCAAAAACGCGCTCCAAAAAATCCTATTTTAATTTTTCGCTTTTCAAATCTTTTTGTCCTTAACAAGGAAGGTATCCCAACTCGAAGTAAAATTTTGAGATCAAACAAAAAAAAATCGAAAGTACATCATAACAGGACCACGTATCCAAAATTTCAAGTGCTGAAGTTCATTTCTCGATTTTTGGCGAATTTTTGAAATTTCAAAACTACCTCCGCCCTGCGAAATATGAGCATTTGATTTAATCAACGAAAAAAGGTGAAATTTTGCATGTACCCTATTTTTGACCCCCTCCTCCTCCTCCCTTCGAATAAAATAGAATTGGTTTCGAGACGTTTCAGGGCTACCAGAAAATTTTGGAATTTTCCAGCACATAAAAAAAGAATAATAGCCATATCATGAATATTTTCAACTGCAATTATTATTTTTCAAGAAAATTTCTTGCCCAAAATGCAAATTTGAACTCAGATTTACAAATTTTGGAAAATTGTGTTTTAATTGATCAAATAGGTCACCAATATGGATAATCTGCGATTGTAGGTGCTGAAGTGCATATGGACGGTTTTTATGAACTTTTCTCCAACGCTGGAAAATTCCAAAATTTTCTGGTGGCTCCGAAACGTCTCGAAACCGCTTCCAATCGATTCGGGAGGTCGAAAATAGGGCATATACCAAATTTCAGTTTTTTTCGTTGATTAGATTAAATTTTCATATGTATTTCGCAGGGCAGAGGTAATTTTGAAATTTCAAAAATTCGCCAAAAATCGAGAATTGAACTTTAGCACCTGAAATTTTGGATACGGGGTCCTGTTATGATGTAGTTTCGATTTTTTTTTATTTGGGCTAAAAATTTTACTTTGAGTAAGGATACCTCTTTTGTAAGTAGTGCCCAGTCTATTTCAAAAAACTGAGACCAAGCATGTCACCCATGTTACAATGTTACTTAGTAGGTCTAGGTAGCTAGGTACATCCTTTTGTTTTCCTTTTAGCCCCAACCAGAACTTCTTTCATGGTCCCAGCATTTTTAAAAAATAATGTTAGCAATCTTTAGTTGGGGGGGGAGATTTAGTCTTGAGAGGTTAGGAAAAAAAACTGATGCTATGAAATTATTAAAAATACTAATACCTATTTTAGGATAAGAAAGGAAAATTTCGCGAAAACCAATTTTGAAACCTAAAGTTTTTATCATCTTTCCCTGAAATTTCAGTCTTCAGGAGAAAGTTGTGACTTCCTAACGTCCTTGCTTTAAACACTAGCCCGTTCATTTATAAGGAAACGAAAAAATATATTTTTCACCTTCAACTTTCAATCTATATTTTTTATGGATATTTACGAGTGCCTGAGCGAAGTGAGGACAAAATTCGAAAAAAATGAGAATTTTAACCACAAAATGTTCAATTTTTCAATGTTTGATTTTCAAAAAAATCTCGTCCGGAATAATAGTTATGGACATGGTTTATCAATACGATTTTAAAAATTGTTTTTTTTTAAAGAAAACAATTTTTTGAACGTAGAACAAAAAAAATTGAAACAATATAAATAAAAATGAATAAATTTATCAATCCCAAGCGAAGGGCGGGGAAAAATTTTACCAAAAAAAGTTAAAACATGGGAAAAAAATTGAAATTTAAAAGTTAGATTGAAAAAAAATGAGAAAAAATAAGACATTATAGCATTTCTGAAAAAAATACGGAACAAATGTGGAACATAAGGGCCCACGTGCTAAATGCAGGACAAACTAAGCACTTGTAGGACAGCTATAGACACCTTATACTACAATCCCATAAATATTTATACAAAGATAATTCATGCAATCAATAATTTCCAAGGTATATATGCGGACTCCAAAAGGAACTCGTATTTATCAATGCGGCGGCGCCTTAATCAACGAAAAATTTGTATTAACTGCAGCTCATTGTGCACGTAATGGCTGGTAAGTGATCAACAAATTATTAATTATTATACGGTTTCAATATCTTCATTTTTTTCTTAGGTTGGATCGAATGAAGGTGCAACTGGGTAGACTAATCGTAAATGATAGTGATCTAAATACAAATCCCAAGATGTGGAAAAAAGTTAAGAAAATTCACATGCATCCCAACTTTAATGACACATTTGAATCAGATATCTGTCTATTAGAACTAGAAGAAAAAGTGACATTTAGCTCAGATGTAAGGCCAATATGCTTAAACACAAAATTTGAAACAAATTATGATTCGATGATTGCCACAGGATGGGGTGAACACGAAAGTACGTTTTCTGAGCAGCAGAAATTACAGATAAATAACTATAAAAGTAGATAAAATAAATCGATGTAAAAGTTCTGCTCTTTAGAGTAACTACGTTTACCCCTGTTTACCCTATCTGCGCTTCCTGTCGGGGAGGTGTAGTTAGAGCACCTGGAGAAAGTACATTCTAAAAAAAGACAATTGAAAAACGAAAAGTTACCAGGGGTAATTGTGAGTTGCAAAAAGAACGCATCTAAGTAAAAATACTTTATCGTAATGAAAAAAACTTCTACAAGGTGGACTTGATTCAGACTATCTGAGAATGGTAGAATTACACATCAACAATGAATCAGTTGAATACTGTCATAAAGAATTCGAAACTCAATACAAAAATTTCAACAGGATGACAATTTGTTTAGCACATCGCAAACAAGGTATAGCACGGGTACGATATGACAGCAACAAATTTTTAAAAGAATTTACAAATGACATCAATGCTTGTTTATTTAATCCAACCGTATTTTATTTTTTTTACATAGGGTGATTCTGGAAGTCCTCTTCAGGTTAAACTGAAGAGTAAATGTGAGAATACCTGGGAACAAATTGGTGTTGTTTCAATGGTCTTAGATTTCTTCTATGAAGACGATCAGCTAACCGGATCACTTTTCAGCAAAGTGGATTATTTTATTCCCTGGATTGCTAGCGTGGCTTGGCCAGATTAACGAAGAAATTTTCCATCAATTTTATCCATTTGAATAAACTTTTTTCACATTTTGAAAAAATTTCACGACAATGTAGCTATAACTAAGTTAGATATTTTTTAATTCATTTGTACGTAAAATTCAACAAAATCCATTTCAATTTGAAAATTTAACCACATGTCAGTCAATTATTATGATTAGGGCTGAGATTTTTATGATATCGCATATTTGATAGCGTGATAGTGGATACCGCATATCATGGTTTCTTTTGCGATTCATGCATTTCTACGCCGAATTATGCAATTTGATATCGCATATTTTTGCTTATTTCGACGTAATTGCTTGAAAATGCTTATTTTAGTCAAAAAAAGGCCCTTAAACCGCTTATTTAACGCGTATTTCGACCGTTCTCGCATATTTGAAAAAAAAATCACTAAAAAACAGCATAAAAGTTGAAATTTTGAGCTTAAAAAAAATCAACTCTTCAAAATTTAAAAAAAAAATCAAGATTTTGTCTGTGACTTGTTGAACGAGTTTTCGATTTGTAGTCGCATCGTTTTCACGAAAATTTTAAAATAAAAAGTTCGATGTTTTTTCTTCTCATAATTCATAATTTTATAAAAGTTCGATGATTTTCTCACTTTACTTCTTTCCTTATTCTAATTTAGTAATTTTGATAGCATTTCTGCATTCAGATTAAAAATACCTACATTTTGATATGCTGCATGGTGGGGTTTGATAGCGCATATAAATGCTTTTTTAGGCAATTTTAATCGCTTTTTATAAGCGCTTATAATCGATTTGATAGCGCATAAAAATCTCAGCCCTAATTATGATACTTTCATTGATTTCGATACCTTTTTACAGAATTTTCCAACCAAAAATTCAATCATTATGACTCAAGACCAGAAATAAATAGAAAAAAGGGAAACTACAAAATTGCACTCCAAGCCTGAAAAATTAGATAGTCAGAATTTTTGCGGTCACAAAAAGTGAAATTAGACAAAATTAATGGTTCAATTTTTAAGCTAAATTTTTTCATTTTTATAAATTTTGTAATTCTGGCACTGGTTACGAGAGAACCTTCACAAAAGTTATAGCGACGATAGGTGAATTAACCTAAAAAGCCTTTTAAATTCATTTTTTCTTAAGGGTATGCTCTACCTTGTTATCAAAAAAAAAAAAAATAGTATCGGAATATCCTAGGCATTATTAAATAAAATGTTCTGAAAATTCAACATGTCTTCAGAACATTATCTTTTGAAGACTTTTGAGATATTTTCAAAATTTTTCTTCAATTTAAGAAAAAAAATAATTTTCATAACTATACTTTGGATAAAAAATGTTGTTGTTTGTCCAATTTTTTCCAAACATTTATTTTTTTTTAAACGGAAGAGAAATTTTGAAAATATCTCAAAGTCCTCAAAAGATAATTTTGTTCCGAAGCAGATATTAAATAATTTTTCCACTGATAACACGCTAGAGCATACCCTTAAAAACGATGTGGTGAAGTGAAAAATAATTTTTGACCATAAAATGGCCTTCCTGCATTTCTACAATAAAACAATGACCTCGGGAAAACGAGATTTTCAAGCTTTGGGCATCTTCTCAGGCGTTTCATCAATCAGTTGAAATAAAACTTGGAGAGTAGGTAAGTACATATATGTATCCAGAAGAATTTCTTAAATTCTTTCCGATTGAATTTTGAGATTGAATGGTCAAGTTTTTCAAGACTTCAAAGCTTCAATTTTGAGCTTCCCTAAGGCTCAAAAAAGTCGAATTCACAGCCTCAAAACTCAAAAAATTGAATTTCAAGTTGAAATGTTCAAAATCAAATTTTGAGTATCGACTCAAAAATTCAAATTTCAAGACCGTTTTGAGCTTCAAAAAGGTAAATTTTGAAATTCAAAAACCGAAGATAAAATATTGAGCTACAGGGTTCTGAAAATTTGATTTTGATTCGAGCTGCAGAAGCAAAACGTGAATTTGAGCTTAAAGGTCTGAAAACTTTAATTTCGAACTTGAAAACTAAAAATTTTCAGCAAGTAAGGTCAATTGGGGTAATTGTAAATTTTTCGGAAAATTGAACCGATTTTGTGATACCCTTTTTCGTTTTACTCTGTAAGTAAGAAAGCAAAGTGATTAAAATTTTTACCATGTATCAATGAATGTATAAGGAGTAATATGGCGGTTTGTTTTCATCGATTCGATTATTCATTCCGAAATTATGGACTTCGTTTACAATTGGACAAGAATATTTACATTTACCCCACAGTAGTGGGTAAATGTAAATGCATACATTGTGCCTCATAAAAAACGTATCCCTCGGGTTTTTTTGCATAATTTGAAAAAAAATTATAGAGATTAAATATTTAAACGCGTGGAAAAACTAACTTGTAAAAAAAATCAAAAAAAAAATCAAACCCAAAAAAAATGATATTTTGTGTTTAAATTTGTGAATCCCATTTAAATAACACATGTTTACAATTACCCCACACCTTAAAAATTTGATGGGTATTTGTAAATGCTGCAGAAAAATAATTTCTCAGCTTCAAAAATCATAAAAATTGAATTTCATCATTTTTGAATGTCCGTAGAACTAAATTAATGCATCAAACACCAACTTTTTTACTTTTTTCTATTTTTTCTCGAATTTTGAAGATTACGTAAATTGTGTGAAAATCGAAATTTGATATCTTGTTTTTTTCATCACGAAATTTTTCATCACAGCTGTCACCAAGAACCCGAAGTTTTTTATTATAGTAAGACCAATTATTCAAAGTTTTTATTTTTGGCAACTCCAGCTCGCTAGAAGCATTTAAGTATTTACAGCACGACTTGTTTACAATTACCCCATGTTTACAATTACCCCAAATGACCTTACTTGGCATTTTTTTTGCGGATTAAAAATTGTGATGTCAAATTTTGAGTGTCAAAAATCAACAGAATTCTGAGCTCAAACACTTAAAAAGTCTAATTGGAGCTCAAGCGTACAAAAGCATAATTCTAAGCTTGAACACTGTAACATGTTTTTTATTTTAAAAAAGTCAGTAATTCATCGATGATAAAATCTTTGAAAAAAAGTACTTCAAAAACAATAATTACACAAAAAATACACCAAGCGGACGAAATATATCATTTTTCATACTCTTCCCAACGATTTTTTTCCCATGATCAAATTTCCTTGATCATTTTACAATAAAACAACGACCCCTTCAAATTTTTTTCACGTTCATCTCAATTTGCAAAAAAAACTACTGCATGAAATTCAAAAATGATGGTATTATTGCAAAACTTGTAAAATTTTACGTAAGATCCGATGCAAAAATTATGAAAAATCCCCTCTGTATTGAATCAAATATCTGATTGGACATTTCACTGTAGGTAATGTTTGCAAAACCTGATAAAACACTACATGACTGTCACGTACAAAAAAATCCCAAAAAAAATTAGATGTTTAAATAGGAAATTTTTTCTTTCAAAAAAGAATCAATCCAAAGAAATATCCAAAATTTGATATCAATTGTTATATTGATGATAATGTTTTGAAATAAAAAATGTTATAAGTACATATGTTATCTATGAGCAAATGTAGAATATACTTGAAAAATATTGAATTTTCTCATTTTTCCGTTTTAAACGGCCGTCTGTTTTGTGCGAACTCGGGACGGTTTGTGGGAGAGCCCTTTTTTTTTTACCAAGGACAGTGTAGCGAAACGACAGACGTACAGTTTTTTCACAAAGACATGTTTTTTTATCAATTTCTTTCACAACGTGATATTTTTCAAAATTAAATATTTTTCGCAGCATAAATTTTTTTAACACTAAATTTTTTCTCAGCTAAATTTTTTTCTTGAATAACATTTTCTCAGCAGTCAGCACTAAATTTTTTCAACACCGAATTTTTTTCTCAACTAAAATTTTTTCAACACTAAATTTTTTTCTCAACCAATTTATTTTTTGAATAATATTTTCTTAACACGTAATTTTTTCAACGTTGAATTTTTTTCTCTACTAAATTTGTTTCTCAACTAAAAATTTTTCAACACCAAATTTTTTTCTCAACTGAATTTTTTTCTTCCCTAAAATTTTTTCAACACTAAATTTTTTTCACAACTGAATTTTTTTCTAGAAAAACATTTTCTCAACACTTAATTTTTTCAACACTGCGAATGAACATCGAAAAAACGAATAAACTTAAAGAAACATACAAATAATTGTTGGAAAATGAATAATCACGAGAAAAGCGTAGGAATCAACATCAAAAAAACGAATAAACTTAAAGAAACATACAAATAATTGTTGGAAAATGAATAATCACGAGAAAAGCGTAGGAATCAACATCAAAAAAATGAATAAACATTTTTAAAAAAAAGTAGGAATACACATGAAAAAAACGAATCAACTTGAAGAAACATACAAATAATTGTTGAAAAACGAATAATCACGAGAAAAACGTAGGAATCAACAACAAAAAATGAATAACTATCAAAAAACATAGGAATAAAAAATTTAGCGTTGAAAAAATTTAGTTGAGAAAAAATTTAATGCTGAGAAAACGTTATTTCAAGAAAAAAATTTAGTTGAGAAAAATATTTAGTGTTGAAAAAATTTACGTTACGAAAAAAATTTAATTTTGAAAAATATCACGTTGTGAAAAAAATTGATAAAAAAACATTTGTCTTTTTGAAAAAATTGTACGTCAAAAAAAAAGCTCTTCCACAAACCGCCCGAGTCCGCACAAAACAGACGGCCGTCACTGACACTTGAGAAAAGTTGCAAAATACATGGCTAGCAAAGGTGAGATTAAATGTCATTTGTTGACATTTTGTGTTATGCTCCGATAAGACGGTACGGTACGTTCAATTGAAAATATTTCCCAATTTCTTGTCAAATGTTCCAAAAATCTCCATTTTCATCCCGTACGACACAACTTTTCAAAAAAATTCGATTTTGCTCCACTCTGGCTATATCATAAACAATCATTACCGCAAATGATGAATTTCCAGTCACCGAGCAGACAATGTGGTACGAAACAGATGAATTCGAAGACGACGCTAGTTCCAAACCGATTCTAATATGTGCAGGCATCATTCTACTTTTTTTAATAGGGGGTTCGTAGTTCGTACACACATATGTAGTTTAATGTATTTCTGAACAATTTCAATTATTTATTCGCTCGTAAGCTTATTCAATTCAATCGAACTTGAACACACGATTGAAAAATCACCAATACATAATTCTGCACTAAAAATCATCTTCGTATTATAATTTTCTCCGCATAAATTCTGTTTTTTTAAATCTGATTTTAAAAATCGCATAAAATTTTGTTTCCTATTTAGCTATTGCTGTCTTAATTTATCGAGACAAGGTGTGGCGCGCCAAAGAAATTAAAATAGCTGAAAAAAGTAAGCAACCTGGCATATTTTTATCAACCATTGAAACCATAATCTCATAAAAGTTTTCCAAGTTTGTGCTTCATATTTCCAGAATGCAAAGAATATTTAAAATTGGCCTGCAACGATACATCTTCGGAAATGTTACGTATAATACTAGGAGAAGACGTTCCTTTCGGCATGTTGCCTCATCAGGTATCTCGAGCAACAATCCTTTGCGATTTTATAACCAAAAAATACCTATTTACTTGCATTTTTTTTTTTTTTTTTTTCAAAGGCGTTTATAGAATTAAAAACAGTTAATCCACCGATCAAAACGATAAAATGTGGAGGATCATTGATCAGCGAATATTTCGTACTCAGTGCAGCTCATTGCGTCCATGGCCTGAAGTGAGTAATTTGAGATTATTTTTTTGGAAATATTCCTCAGGTTTCATTTTTCAGACGCTACAATGGAAAAGTTAAATTGGGAAGTGTTACTCGTTACGAAGATGGTACTGGTGAATGGTTCACAATACAGAGCGCATTTTTGCATAATTCTTTCGAAGTAGCTACAATGGAAAATGATTTAGTTCTTTTGAAACTGGATCACGAAGTGAAATTTACAACCCATTTGAGACCAATCTGTTTAAATACGCACTTCAAAGGCGAATACGATAACGTCACAACATCGGGATGGGGTCGTACTGAAAGTAGGCATTTTTCTTAAAATACATTTATTTGATTAAATAAAAGTAGAAAAAAATTTCAAAAAGATGACTCCGAGTCCGCGCGTCTAAAAATTGTTGAATTGAACATACAAGGCCATCCAATACTGGAACAGCAATGTCGAAATATGAAAACGTACACTGATGTGAATGTAATTTGTGCTGGACAATCGGATAGAAGTAGCAGTGCCCATCTAGTACGTACCCCATCGACATAAAATGAATCCTCAGAATGGCACTTTTTTCTTTCTACTTTGTTCAGGGTGATTCTGGAGGACCGCTACAAGTACCCTTGAAAACTGGATGTCCAAACACATACGAACTAATCGGTGTCACAAGTGGGGTTGCAAACCATAAAATAGAGTTGGACCAGACACTGCTCAGCTTTTATAGTAAAGTGGAATTTTATGTTCCTTGGATAGCGAGTCAAGTTTGGCCAAATGAACCAGATGAGCCTTGAAATTTCCATCAAGTTTTCTCTAAAATTTTGATTTTATTTTTTTCCTCAACTCGTGATGCATCGTGTTTCATCAATTTTTAATTTCTCGATGATTACGCTTTCGAATAATGTTATATTTTCAATATCATGTCCATTGTAAGAAAAAGCATATATATTTTAATCAATTTTTAACAAACGTTCTTAAAATATCATACGACTATTTCATTTAACCCCAACCCTTTATAAAATTTCGTTATTTTCAAAATCTTCTCCATAATTTCTCCTAACCTCCATCTCAAAAATAATTAATATTCTCAATTTTTGATTCGTTCATGAAATTAGAACACTTCAAATAAGATTTCTTACAGTTGACAGGTTTTTTTTTAACTTTGCTTTGAAAAAATAACGTCGTCTTCAATAAAATCAATGTCCTTTGTTCGATTACTTTTTAAATTCTCTGCTTTTTGAGGAAAAAAATTTAATGAACGATTCGAATTTGAGAAAAAAAAACAAGAAATCTTCAATTTTACACAAATGAGCAATATCCGATTTTAAAATCAGAGGATCAAGGAGGGGGTAGGAACACGAATTTTACTTCGCAGGTGGGCGATCCTTGAGTGATCAAGGTCTCACGCAGGTAGCACTATTCAAAAATGGCAAAAAAATTTAAGTAGCACTGCTTTGACGACTACTTTCTCTTTCCTTTTATGGCTGGAGAAATCATAAGGTTACTTTCTCCAAGGAGTCCTCCGCTCAACATGAACAACCTTGAAAATTTTCATTAAAATTGAAAAAAAAATTATGTTCCCCTTAATGATGGTTTTAAATAATTTTATACTTAATTAGTAATTACCTGAACTAAAATATAGTCAAATGGTCTTTGAGATAGAATAGGGATCAAAATACAAAATTTCGAATTTATTCTATTCTCGAAGACTGCAATTTCTTTTCAAGTAAGTACGGAGTAGCTATAGAACTACCTACATAACCGGATTGAATGGTGGTAGGGAACTTCCCCCATGAGTAAGTACTCTTGAGTCGAAAAAATGAAAAAAACCTTCATTAGGGTTTTTGCGCGTAGCCGCGAAAAACCCTATTGCGTTCAATTTTTCTTCGTTTGCTTTTTTTTTTTTCGTCAATTTGTAGCCAATTATCGACTAGTCGTCAACTTTTAGCCAATCAGCGAGCCATATTTATCCTATTCAACTACCTATCTAATTATTTAGCCAATTGAAATTTTTCGAATTTTTCTCTACTAATAATTTCATTTAACTTCGATATGGCTCAGCTATAGGTACCAGTGGTGTGCACGAGCCGAGCTTTGTTCACGAACAACGAGCCGAGCCCAGGTACTAACGAGCTCGAGCCGAGCCGAGCTTAGTCACTGAACGAGCCTGAACTGAACCGAGCCCACAACTTTTTTCATTAAGGATTAGGAAACGATAAGAATGCAGGGATGTCCGCACTAGCTATCTTATAACACGTTAACTTTGTATTAATAAAATTTAAGACCCCACCTCGTCCAGCATTTGAATGAGTCACATAGGAGCTACCGCATGGCAACGAAATCCTATGAACGGGTTTGTGGGCTCGACCTAGGCTCGACGAGCTA
Organism: Pseudococcus viburni; assembly: GCA_033439095.1. NCBI lineage: Eukaryota > Metazoa > Arthropoda > Insecta > Hemiptera > Pseudococcidae > Pseudococcus > Pseudococcus viburni. Next base: position 679,532 of record JAVBJF010000118.1, on the reverse strand, counting down.
CGTAGGCTCGGCTTGGCTCGGCTCGTTTGTAACCGCGCCTGCTCGCCGAGCTCAAAGCTCGGCTCGTGCACACCACTGATAGGTACAATAATCATAATTTCAATCTGGTACAGGCTTTTCAATTGAAAAAAAGCCCAAAATCCCTCAAAAAATTTGCGAGAAGGGGAAATTTCGTATATACATAGGTACAATAGTGCACTTATTTCAACATATTCGAACGTCCCAAAAATCCAGGAAATCCCCTCCCTCATTTTGGAAGTCAAACGAGACCACATTTCGGTTTTTCTACAATATTATTTTTCAAATTAGAAATTTATACAAAAAATTGTCAAATAAAAGTTGTAGATCAAAAAGGAACATTTTTTGTGTTTTACATTTTTCCCTAAGAGGAGGCGGGGAGGAGTGGAAACGTGGGGAAGCTTTTCATTCTTCAAAATTTTAGCAAGTCCAAATATTTTTTAAAAATGGGTTTAAATTAACTTTTCAGACCGGTACCCCTCATTTCAAAGTAGAGATTTCTTAAAAAATGGAAACAAGAAAGCCGTGTCGTTGAAACTTTTTACAAACAATATTTGGCTATCAATTGTAAAAAAAAATCATAAATCATCTACGGTTATTGTTATTTTCCATGGCTTGGAAGAGACGGTCGTTCCAAAGTGATTCTTGTTTCGTTCTTTCGATTTCTGAACAAATGGAAAAATTCTTTTCAGTACCATTCTTTCGACTTTTGAATTTCAAAATTTTTCATTCTTTTAGCTACTAATTATTTTTACCGCAAATGCACTCAAGCTCCTTTTCTCATATACGGTTTTAGGACTTTATGATTATAGTGCTATTCGGTGTTTCTGGCTTCTACTAGTATGATTAATGTGAAATAGCCTTCATTCAATATGATTTCCAAGGTCAAATTTTTTCAATCTATTCATTTCTATAAATATTATTTCAAAATCGTGCCCAATTTCAACATTTTTCCAACAGTAAAATTTTTTCCAACTTTGATTTTTTAAATTATTTTTAAATTTCATTTTTCATTTTTTAAAGGAATTTTCAAAAACATAAAGTTGAAATTTAAAAAAAAATTCAAAGTTGAAAAAAAATTGAGGTAACATTTTCAAATTATTGGGGAAATTTTTTGAATTGAAAAAAATAAAAAAAATATGACGTTGAAAATTTTTTTTAAAATCAAAATTGGAAAATTTTCAAGAAAATTTAGTTCAAAAAATTCTACAGTTGGGAAAAATGTTAGTTGTAGGTATAAAAATTTGTCCATCTTGGATTTCTCCAATTTTATTCAACTTCATATTTCTGAGTTTTCTTCCAATTCGAAATTCAAAAGATTATTGGAAATAATTTTAAAACTTTTCCTTAGCAATGAAGTTTTTCCATTAGAAATTTTTATAATTTTTTTTCAACCGATTGTTTGAAAAATTTTCAATTTCATGTTTTTCAAAATTTCTTCCCAATTCAATAATAGTAGGTATAATAAGAAGAAATTTAAAATATGCAATTTAAAAAAAAAATCAAAATCAAAATTGAAAAAATGTTGAGAAAATTTAAACTTTAATACGTTTTACTAATGAAAAAATTCTAAAATTAGATACACACAATTTTGAAAAAAATTATTAGAACGAAAGTGAAAATTTGAGTGGAGGATCAGTATCGGTCATTCGAACATTATCGTTCACTCCTATCCCAAGTCATGGAAAATAACAACTTCCGAATCAGTTCGAGACGGTCGAGACGCTTTTGAACTGATAACGATACTCATATAAATTGTGTTCATGAACAAACTGAATAATAACATGTAGATATTATATTTCTTCAACTAAAATGCTTTTAAAATTAGTTTACGAGCAGTTTCATGTGGGATAAATCCTGAAAATATTTTGCCCGGTATGGTACAACAGTGCAAAATAATGCTCATTATTTTTGTAATATTCGTAGGTATGCAAATAATTTTTTATCATAACACGTGAACATCGAAGTAGGTTCGATTTAATCAGGTTGTGCACAAGTACATAGATATCTGTTCAATTTTATCTCATTTTATAAATCCAATGGAAATTTTGTTCACAGTAATTCTAATATTTGTTGCGCTTCACTTTATATTTCGATCAACCAAAAGAGATAAGATCACCGCCGAAATGAGTAATTTTCATTCAAGAATAAACAATTATCCAGCACAATCGTTTTTATGGATAATTAACCAATGTAATATTTGCAGTGTGCCGAGAATACATGGAATACAGCTACCCGAATCCATACCGTACTCCTACTATATGGTCGGGTGAGCTAGCAGAACCTGGACAGCTTCCTCACATGGTATCCACAAATATTAAACTTCAGGTAAGGGAAGGTGGGGCAGGATGCACCTCGGGGCAAGATGCAATTTGGAAAGTGATGTGATTGAAAAAAAATTTCTGGGCAATTGGTGGATGGGTATCCATTTGACATAAAACAGAAAAAAATTATAGACCTGACGGAGTGCTGTCTATGAGTTATTCTCAATGCGATTTTACGTGATTTTCGTAAAATTCTTGAAATTTGATTTTTGTGAAATATCATGTTTTCAAGTTTTGAAAAAAAATTCAGGTAATTTTTTTTTGTAATCTACATCCAATTACCTATCGAATGATGTATTTGGTTGGCATTTTCCAATATATTTTCTTCCCAGTACATTCCGTTAAAGAAAAATAGTGCCAGTGGGGCAAGATGCAAATTGAAAATGGGACAGAATGCAAACATTGTTTTTAAATACGAATTTTTCGAAAAAGTCACATATGGTACTAAGAATGGTCCAGTTGATATTTTTGTGATATTTTTTTCAAGATATCACATTTTTGCTTCAATTTTCAGATGGAATATCAAAAACATCAAAAGTTTGCCTAAAAAATCAGAAAATCAATTAAGACAGCATAAATTATGAATACAAAGGTTTTAGAACTCCTCTTTTCAAAAATCACGCTTCTATTTAAATCTGTAGCATCCACCCCGAATGTACTTGAGTAAATTTTACAAAAAATTCGCGATTTTTCATCATGTTTTCACTGGGCTATTCCATACTAAAACAGACCAAAAATGAAGTCGGGTCTTCCGAGTTCGCTCAAATTTTTTTTACGAGTTCCCCTTGGTGGTCTAATCACAAAACCACGATCATTTCTTTTCTAACCCTCAAAAAAGGCCCGAAACGGGGAGGCAGGCCTCGAAATTTTTATGTAATTGCGATTTTACCCAAATTACCCAACTTTGAAGGCTCATATCTCGAGATAGGTTGTACTTGGGGGAAAACTGTTTGCAGGATCTGAAAGAGAATTGATAGGAGATTCAAAACCGGTAATCACATTTTGAAAAGCTCAAAGTTGAACTTTGGTGATGAAGGCTCAACTTTTATGATAAAAACAAAAGATGAAAGCTACCATTAAATTTAAAAATCTGAAAAAATTACAGTGAAGAGCCCTGTTCACCCTTTTTTCAACCAACAAATTTTCAAGATGGGATCTTCAGACCGCTGGGGGGGGGGGGGGTGGGGTACAGGAGTCCACAATTTTGACCAAAATTCAAAAAAATCGAAAAAGCAAAGTAACACATCGATTACTACTAATTCGAAGGCGCTGATTTCGAATATGTGCTCAGTTTTTTCATTCGACTCCCCTGAGCCCCCATATTAGCCCGCTTGATAGGGTCAAAATTCAAAAAAATGAAAAATAACGTGTGACCTGTCGCTTGTTAGGTTTTTAAGGGTGCTAAGTTTGAAAATTTGTTCAGTTTTTGGATTTGACCCTTTAATGCCCCTTTAGCCCTCCAATTTTGGGAAAAACTATGTTGAGAAACGAAAACATCGTGTGCGATATACTAATTTGAGAGCGTAGAATTCGAATATCGACTTAATTTTTGATCCGACCCCCTCCCCGTGTTCCAACTGACCCCTTCCTCCTGTCATCGGTGATGGAATTTAATATTTCAAAAAATTACAGGGAGTGGGTCGAATCAAAAAGTAAGTAGATATTTGAATTCTTCGCCCTCAAATTAGTTAAAATCGATATCCCACACGATATGTTCGTTTCTCAACATAGTTTTTCTCGAAATTGGGGGGGGGCTAAAGAGGCATTAAAGGGTCAAATCCAAAAAATGAGCAAATTTTCGAACTCAGCGCCCTCAAAAACCTAACAAACGACAGGTCACACGATATTTTTCATTTTTTTGAATTTTGGTCAAAATTGTGGACCTTTCTACCCTTCAGAGGTCTAGAGATCCCATCTTGAAAATTTGTTAGTTGAAAAAAGGGTGAAAAGGGCTCTTCACTGTAATTTTTTCAGATTTTTTAATGGTAGCTTTCACCTTTTGCTTTTATCATGAAAGTTGAGCCTTTACCACTCAAGTTCAACTTTGAGATTTTCAAAATGTGATTACCGGTTTTGAATCTCCTATCAATTCTCTTTCAGATCCCGCAAACAGTTTTCCTCCAAGTACAACCTATCTCGAGATATAAGCCTTCAAAGTTGGGTAATTTGGGTAAAAATCGCAATTGCATAAAAATTTCTAGCCTCCCCCCCCCCCCACCTCCTTGAGAGTTAGGAAAAAATGATCGTGGTTTTGTGATTAGACCAACGAGGGGAACTTGTAAAAATTTTTTTAGCGAAATCGGAAGACCCAACTTCACTTTTGGTCCGTTTTAGTATGGAATAGCCCCACTGCTTGCATCTTGCCCCATGGCATTTGCATCCTGCCCCACCCATGGTGCAGGAAATGCAAAACAAGTGAAAAAATTTCAAAAAATTCTGTGGGGTTGAGGTATGCACCAAAATGGAATTTTTTCAGCGAAATGAATGGTAAATGTTTAAACTTTAATTTGTTGCACGAATCAGACAATTTGGCCAATTTGAATAGATTTTGCAGAACATTTGGCCTAGGTTGGTGCATTTTGCCCCACCTTCCCATTTATAAATAAGTACAGGTATTAGATAAAATTTTTATATTTTTCCAAGGCACTCATACACACGCCTCGAGGTGGATTTAATAAAACAATGTGCGGCGGCACGCTAATCAGCAAAGATTTCATACTAACTGCCGGTCATTGTGCCAATAAAGTAGTGTAAGTGGTCTGTAATCTGTATTCTACGCTGCGACTCCCTCGATAAGACGGTTTTGAATTTTTTAATTCGTATTTTTTGCAGACGTTACGGCGCCAGGATTTATTTAGGATCAATTTATACGCCCGAAATCGAAATTATTGAAGAATTTGAAAGCGAAGAAGTACACTTTTACAATAATGCTGAATCATACAAAGAACCTTATGATATTGCGCTAATAAAACTCGATCGAGAAGTTGAGTTCAACAAGTACATAAGACCGACATGTTTGAACACACAGTTGAACATCAAACTCGAACAATTGTCTGCTGCTGGATGGGGAAAATATGAAAGTAAACAGATTATATAGAAAATAATTTTAAAAGCGTTCAAGAAGAAAAAGCCCTCAATATTTGATTTGTTCCTCTTTTTCAATACAAAATTAATATTGTCTGGGGCCAAAAATAAAAAAATTTCGATCAAAATGTAATTTTTCCCAATTTTTTCGACCCGAAGCTCAATTTTTCCCATTTTTTTACCTGATTACGAAAATTAAGGTTATCATTTTCGAAAAATTTAAAACTTGAACCAATTTTTCGACTTTAAATGGTATTTTTCCATCATTGAAGAGAGCAAAGTTGCCTCTTCCGCCCCACCCCCGATTGATATAGCTCTAAATACCTTATCAAAACGCTAAAAAATTTAGAAAAATTTTAAAAACTTCATTTTTTATCACCTATAAATTGTTTTTTTTTCAAAATTTCATATTCAAATTTTACAAAGTTTCTTCCATTTTCATACGACAAAAAGATGATACTCTCATGGACAAGCTGAAATCGTTTCATTGAAGGAACAATAAGAGCAAAAAACGAGATGGATTGTTTCGACTCAAAGTATGATTTTTCTCAATTTTTCTCTAACTTGAAACGAAAATTTTTCAAAAAAGTCACCATTTTCAAAAAACGTCCGACTCAAATCCAATTTCTTTGTCTGAAAATTTAATTTTGCCATTAATGGGAGGCAAACTATCCTCTCTCTTCCTCTTCCACTCAATCTAGCTCCAAATATTTCATCAGAACCGATCAAAACCCTACAACATAATTATAAAAATTAAAATTTTCAAAACTTAATTTTTTAGGTATCATTTATAGACTATTAAAATCACTCCTGTACTCAAAATTTCGAATAAGCTTTTCAATTGAAAAAAGAACTCTTCTTATGGAAGAATCGTATTTAGCTTTTGGAAAGGAGGAGGGGAAAAATTGGAAATTTTCGCCAGAGTTTTCAATTCAAAAGTACATACGATTTTTCATAATTTTTTTCAACGTAAAAAATACAATTTTCTACAAAAAAGTTATTTAAAAAAAATTAGTTTCAACTCCAACTATTTTGACCATAGATGCAATTTTACCAGGTCAGGAGTTCCCCCCCCCCCCGTTCGGAAACTTCATTTTTCACTACCAATCATATTCCATTTAAATTTCATATTCAAATTTTCAAAACTCTATTCAATATTTTTGCATCCTTCGAAATCCGAATAGAAAAAAACACTTTCTGGAACGAACCAAAATTGGCTTATGGGGAGGGGGGAGAGGAGTTGAAATTTTCTGACTGAATGGACTATTTTCTGTTGTTTTTTTTTTCTATGCAAAAAAGATTTTTTTCAATTGAATAATTCATCTGTTTTACATATCCATCAAGATCAGATTGGAGCCGATATCGCGAGCCTGATGGATGAATTTGTTTCAAAAAATAACACAGGGCGACAAAAAATTTTTTTTGCTCTGTTTCTGGGTTCTCATGCCGAAATTCTGTTTCTAGACATCAAAATACATCACCTTGCTCAATCCTGGCTTCTAAAGTTTGCTTGGGGGGGGGCAAAAAAATTGATTTTTCGAGTTCAATAAGCCTGAGCATTACAAAAAAAATTGAAAAATTTTTTTTTGGACTAATCTTGTAGGAAATTTTACGGCGAATCCAATGCCGCAAACCGCAGACCCCGTCTCTTTTTTAAAAAAAGTTACAGCTCATTCTTAAAACCCTTAGTTTTCTCTCAAATTTCACTTTTTCACGAAAAAGGCACAAAAAATGTGATTTTTTTCACAGAATTTTGTAAAGAATGAGCTGTAACTTTTTTTCAAAAAGAGATAGAGGTCCGCGGTTTGCGGCATTCGATTTGCCGTGAAATTTCCTACAACTCTCACCATGGTCACTATGGCCTTAAAATCCTAACTTTTCTCTCAAATTTCACTTCTTTGCGAAAAAAAAAACAAAAAAATGCGATTTTTTCACAAAATTTTGGAAAGAATGAGCTGTAACTTTTTTTTAAAAAGAGACAGGTCTGCGGTTTGCAGCATTGGATTCGCCGTGAAATTTCCTACAAGATTAGTCCAAAAAAAATTTTTTTCAATTTTTTTTGTAATGCTCAGGCTTATTGACCTCGAAAAATCAGTTTTTTGGCCCCCCACCCCCCAAAGCAAACTTTGGTAAAAAAAACTATTTTTTCCTTTATTAGTTACATAAAAGCAACCCAAATTTGGCAATGAGAACCCAAAAACAAAATTCGTGTCGCCCTGTGTAATTTACCAATGTCCTCTTTTAAATTAAATTCGCGAATAATTTTTTTTTTCTTTTTGTCATTAACAATATTAAATACCTATCACCTAAAGTAACAATTATTTTTAAAAAAATGTTGAAAAGGGACAATTACAACGTATGGGAGGAGGGGGTAGCGTGTAAATCACTTTTTCTGTACTTTTTGGTGTGTTACACATGAGAAAATTTTAGTTCGCTGGCTCTGTAAGAAGATGGAGATGCGAAGGTTTTTCCGGATATCTCTTAAAAACAATTTTTTTCAGATAAAAGTGCCTATTATAGTAGGCGACTGAGAGTTGTGGACTTGGAGCCGATGCCAGATTCAGAATGCGAAGAACAATATCCCAAATTTATTCCGACTTACTACATATGCGCTGGAAATCCCGAAGAACACAAAGACACTTGTGAAGTACGAGAATATCGATTTGAAAAGAAAGAATTTTTTAAAGAGTTGAGTTTTCATGGCGTATGTTATTTAATTATGGATTCGAACAGGGTGATTCTGGAGGACCACTGCAGATACCTATCGTTATGAAAAATGAAATTAAAATGATTTACCTACAAGTTGGTATTGTTTCGTATGGGATATCATGTTCTCACCCCGGTCAAACGCGCGTTGTTGGTAGCTACACGAAAGTAGCATTTTACATTCCGTGGATCGAAAGTATAGTTTGGTCATAAACCAATGGAGCCCTGCTGTTAAATACATTTTTAAAATAATATTTCGTTGGAATTTCTTTAATGCGATGTTTTGGTAAGGAAATAATTCGATATAGACGTGGTTTATTTTCACTTTTCACCGAATGAATCTGATTTTCGTAGCCAACCAAGCAACCTTGATGACTGAATTAAATTTCGAATTTCATCTTTTGATAGAAAGCACATAGGTATTTTCTACCTTTTGAAAATTAGTCTAAACATATCGATCGTTTCATTGAAATATACCTAATGGAATTGCAGGTATCCAGATTACCATACCTCAGTTCAATTAAATTTGAAATATTTCTTCACAAGAAGCTTGTCAACACTCCGGGTAGAATTTCAAAAAATCTTCGAGGTTTGCGAAAGGCACGTAAAAAAATTCCCAAATCAGTCAAATTTTCAGCCATTCAAGCTGATTTTTAAAAATTTAAATTAATTTTCGAAAATACTTTTTTTTTTAAATGAATTGTTGAAAACCTTCATTCCAGCGAGAAATAAATTACTCGGCCATATTTAAGGATCAGTGAAAATCAATGAAAATCTCTGAAAGAGAATTAGAATTGCACTCCGAAGAAAAATCGGTGAACAAATTTTCACTGAGAGGAAGTCAGTGAAATTTACTTGAAAATTGATGAAAATTCACAGGAAATGAATTAATTTTGCTAATTTTTTCAGTGCTACAATTTCGCCCGATTATCAGTGATTTTTCACTGATTCAGGAAAAGAGAGTATCTCCAAATTTCTTAATTTTTAAAAATTCATTTGAAAGGCTTCTCTAAACGGTTAGAATTGGAGCGAAGAAAAATCAGCCGATCAGCCGATCGATCTGCAGTAAACTTTCACTGATTTTTCGGAAACTTTTTCACTAATTTCCTTTCGGTGAATTTTTTTCACAGATTTCTTCTAGTGCTGCTACAATTTTGACTACATATCAGATATCATCAGTACTCTAATGGGGTTTCACTGATTCATAAATAAGTGAGTACTTGATTGGACAGCTAAAAATTTGGCTTTCCACTATTTTCAGACAGTCTAGTCGAATAATTCCCGATCCCGAAAAGTACAAATATTTTTGATTTTATAATATTTTTTTTTTTAAAAACACGAACGAAATTTCAAAAATCATAGAAACGAAATCGTAAGTAATGTAGAGTTTGAGGGAAGTGGGTAACATTTAAGAGTTCGAAGGAAAAAATTTTTCGCAAATAATTATGCAGGGTAGGTATTAAAAAAATTTTCTGACTTTTGTCGATTTTCCAAAGAATAGAAACAATGAAAAATTATGTGCGAACCAGAACTCTCCAACTAGAATCTGCTGTAACTACAGGGCGTTCCATGAATCGTCTGCCAAACATATTTTTTTCCATATAATCGGGTACCACTAAAAAAAACTTGAGATGAACATGTTGCCTATTTTGTAAATTGAAGGGAAAATTCTGCTTCTAAAATAATCATTTCAAAAAAAATTTTCAACCATGGGAATGAATGGTATACTTTGAAAACTGAGCAAATTTTCACTTTATGACTTTTTGCCTATCTTTAAAATTGAATGGACTACAAAAAAATTATTCAAAAAAAATTCTCAAAAAATTAACTGATCAAGGGAATGGATAGTACGTTGAAAACTGAAGAAATTTTGTTCTGTAGACTTTTTGCCTAACATCGAAAATGAAGGGGCTGCGAGTCACTCAAAATAAATGGGCTTCAAAAAATGTTCAAATTTCCTCAATTTTTAATGACCCCGGCCCCTTCATTTTCGATGTTAGGCAAAAAGTCTACAGAACAAAATTTCTTCAGTTTTCAACGTACTATCTAGTCAGGTCTCAATCGTACAAAAAAAGGCTTCCGTGCGAAATTTTTGTTAAAATTGATTTTATGATTGATTCTTGTCCTGGACACTAAAACAAAGAAATTAAGCCCGTATGCCCTTTTTTTCCCCTCCCCCTTTCCCCAGGGTCCACCCCCCAACATTTCAAACGTGTGTATCGCCTTATCTATGGGTTGTAATGAAAAAATTTTCAAACAAAAGTTGTTCCTCAACACCTAATGTACATTTTCATTTCTTATCAAAATCCATTTTGGAGCAACTCCTGCCCCCCAAATTTGAAAATGAAACAGTTTTCATCAAACTTCAAAATCCCGTTTTCTTCATTTTAAGGGAAAAGTTTCGGAGATACGACAAACCTTGTAACCACAAAAAGTATTCAGAATTGAATTTTCTTTCCAATGAGCTTTATCGCGACCATTTTCGTCAACTTTTTTTGACAGAGTGGATCTCTCCCCCTCCCCCATATCTCAAATGTTGGACTCACGAAAAAAAAATTGAACGATTTTTGTTTTTCGATATCTGAAGCATAATTTTATCTATTGTCGGAATTCATTTTGGAGCAAATTTTGTTTGTGGGTCCAAATTTTGTGAAAACGAGGAAGGGGGAGAGGTCCACTCTGCCGGGAAAATTTGATGAAAATGGTCGCGATAGAGCTCATTGGAAAGGAAATTCAATTCTGAATACTTTTTGTGATTACAAATTTTGTCGTACCTCTGAAACTTTTCGTTTAAAATAAGGAAAACGTGATTTTAAGATTTTCTCAAAAACATGTTTTGTTTCCAAATTTGGGGGGCAGGAGTTGCCCCAAAATGGATTTTGATGAGAAATGAAAATATACATTGGGTGCTGAGAAACAACTTTTGTTTGAAAATTTTTTCATTACAACCCATAAATAAGGCGATACACACATTTGAAATGTTGGGGGTGAACCCTGGGGAAAGGGGGAGGGGGGAAAAAGGGCATACGGGCTTAATTTCTTTGTTTTAGTGTCCAGGACAAGAATCGATGATAAAATCAATTTTAACAGGAATAGCGCGCGGATGTACGATTGAGACCTGACTAATCCGTTCCCTTGATCAGTTAATTTTTTGAGAATTTTTTTGAACGATATTTTTTGTAGCCCCTTCAATTTTAGAGATAGGCAAAAAGTCATTAAATGAAAATTTGCTTAGTTCTCAATGTACCGTTCATTCCCATGGTTGAAAAAATTTTAGACGTGATTTTTTTCAGAAGCAGAATTCGCCCCTTCAATTTTATCCCAAAAAATACGTTAGGCAGACGATTCATGGAACACCCTGTATAGATCGTTCTATTAAACTAATAGAAACTGGTCGAATCACCAATTTTCAGCTGCCAAAGTTAATTTCGATGGAGGCATTTCAAAAAACTGAAAAAAATGAGTTTTTCGCTGCGGGCTCCAGAACGATTGAAAAAATTGGTTACGTAAGTAAAGAGGAGCTCATACGTGGTGAAAATAGCGCTTCTCGGGTTATCGTAAAATTTCGTTACGATTCGATGATTTTTGAAATTTTGTATTTCAATTTTTTGGGGACACCGGAGTGAAAAAATTTTTTAAATAAAGGTTCAAAATGAAAAAAAATCAAACAACGATTTACTTTTTTCAGCCTAGTAGGAGAGTGAAATATAAATATATACGTTGGGAAAGAGGAATTTATCATTATTTTTCAAAAAAACGAGTAACTGGCTGTAAAACACCGAACCGATTTCAAAAACCAGTGAAAAAAGTGAATTTTGAAACTTCAAGTAAACAATCGTGAAAAGGGACTGAACACGAATCCGGCGTTAGTTTCTTCATTTCTCATTTGGTCATTTATTTCCGTGTAGGACGCTCAAAATTTGAAAAATCTGTTAAAATCACAACATTTATGAACGATTTTTGGCAATTTTCGACCCTTCCTCTCTTATTTATAAATCAGTGAAAATTATCGAAAAGTACTGAGGAACAGTCAGAATTGCAGCACAGGAGAAAATCAATGAAAACAAATCAGTGAGAAAAATCACTGGAAAATCAGTGAAAATTCACTGGAAAATCAGTAAAAATTCACTGAAAAGTCAGATAAATTTATAAAATTAACAGAAAAATTAGTGAAAATCAGTGAATTTCGTTGATTTTTCCTGTGCTGCAATTCTGACTGTTTATCAGTGACTTTTCACTGATTCAGAATGAGAGAGTTCTTCAAAGAAATGGCCGAAACCACAAACACAGTAAAATTTTATACTTTAAAAAAACGAATTTTTCAGCGATTCTTTCTTCCAGGTTGGTCGCATCTTTGCTTATGGTGTTTTTCATGATTATCTCCAAATGGCCGAAAAAACAAACAAGATTGTACCAGAATTGTTGAAAAAATCATCATAAATAGACCTCCACGAGCTGTAACTTTATGCCTAAAGAACAGAAAATTTCCTCTATTTTCATCGAATTTAAAAATTCTTGCAAATAATGCGATAAAATGGTCATAATTTCGGAAGAAAAGGCCGGATAAATGTCCACAATTTTGTAAAAAAAAAAAATCTAGTAAAAATACACCACTTCAGGTGTTTAGGAGCCCAACACCTTCAATTCTCAAACTGAACCAAAATACCACCTCACTACCTTGAAAAGAAATAAACTTATTACTTTTTTCTGCAATTGAAAATCTCGGAGCAAACGAAGGCAATTATTTCAATACAATTTTTTTTCGTGAGATATACTCAACTTAAATACTCCTTCGATCAAACATATAGACAAACTATAACGCACGCAAATACAGCTTCAACTTTCACGTATCCCTCGTTCAATATTCGAAATGAACTTCAGATTACCTAAACTTAACATAAAATTCGTAGCTCGGGAGCTCCTTCATAAATTATGCGTAGGCAATTTATATAACACAGACGCAATAAATACGATTTTCACGGTCTCCAGACAGTTGCTCGATTATTTACAGAATAATTTTTCAACGTTTTCATATCATAATTTAATAATTATCGACTGGAAGGCCGTTTAGATCAGCACGATTTGAAAGCTGTTAATGGAATATCCAATCTACCTCTTATTAATTCATATTATGATAGATAACAAAAGATAAAATAGCAAAAAAAAAGTAGAGGGATACTTCGTTCAAACTCAATGATTCATTTCCCCACCGGTAATACCATATTGCTGATACCACATTCAAAAATTTGGTATTTCTTCGAAAATCAACGGTGCAGAGTTTTCCACGCAGCACTTTAATTGCTTACTCTCCACGAAATTCATGCTTTCAACATATTTTTGATAAAAATACTCAATTTCATTCACCACAATCTCGCCGGAAAATAGGGTAATTATCAAATTAACTGAATTGTGAATGGCAAACCTTGCGATAATATGAAATTCACCAATAATCGATGCGCCGAGCATTGTAATCATACCTGCGTAATTGAACGATAAATTAGTGAATTAACGATCTGATCGATCTCGCAAATCAAAGAAAAAAGTAAAATTTAACCAATTTGCAAAATAGATGAATCGCATTTTTTACCGAGATACTTGCAAAAAACAAATAATATTCATGCATCGGTAGAATTTTACGAGAAACTTTTTTTATGTCTGGATTTGATAATTACTCTAAAATACTATTATCGAATTAATATAAAAGTTAAAAAATACGAACTATCATATACTTCAACATTATGAGATATTTGAGGTCAACTTCGGTTACACGTAAATTAATGTACTTCAGAATCGGCGGATAGGTATAATTGGGTATACAATTTGTACACATGATAATTATTTAGACTTTTCGATTAGATTTGGGCAAAAAAAAAGTATAAAAATATGTTAGATTTTGTAGGTAATAAAATTAAATTACTACTCATTTTAAGGCATAATTATAAATGAATTTTTTAGGTACCTACCGAATAAATTTATCAAATTTATTTACTTTGATAAAAACCACGAGTTACTAAACTCGTTGTACGAGTACGTAATGCTCTAAATACGAAAAGGGCATTAGTTCCACCAAAAAGTTTCTCGCGATCGTGGGGCACAAGATAAGAATCTAAAAGGTGAAAATTTTTGGAACCACTGCATAAATTTTTTGTAATATTTCAATGCTTATGTAATAAAGAGTAGAATGAAATGAACGAATTTAGTTTTCGATTTCGCTCTTCTATCTACTGAAAAACTTTATTTCACATGATTTAATGGCGTTCCGAAGTCCATCATGCTGCTGAAATTACGGTTCGATCAAATTTTGAAATAGATTAAAAAATTTTATTTCAGACATGTTTTGAAGTTTTTGGGAATCCCTGAAAAGCTAAAAAAAATTGCGGGCTTATTTACTGTCTGTTGATTATATCATGGTACTTTTTGCAGGATTACCAATGAGCAAAAAGTTCTAAATTTTAGGAGTTCTCAAGTTTCAGAAAAAATGTGTACAGGAAATAGGTAGACAACCAAAACATTTGTTTTCTTTGAAAAATTTAGTCGAAATTCCTGATTGCCAGCAACGTACTCGTTGATTTTTTGAGGGGAAAAAATTGTAAATGGCAAATGCATAGAAATATCGTTCGTCGGAGAAATAATTTGCCCAAATATGAACATCTGAAGAACGAAAAAATGTAATCACAATTCCTCAGCATACGTTTTAGAATTTCACCTCGAAATAATTCAACCCTGTTCTTTTTTCGTATCTTTTGTTTATAATAGTCCAGTGATCATATCAAAATGTCCATACCTGGGCAGTGGGCAGCTTCTCCTTTCAGAAGAGTGAAAAATGCTCGCTAAAAATCGGGTTTCTATAAATATCTTCTTCAATAAACTTCAAATTTAAAAAAAAAATAAATAATCATGTTTTACACGAAATTTATTATCCGAAAAAATATTTTTTTCTCGACCTCTATCTTCCTCTTTTTTTGACCAAATAAATAGGAGTAAAAACACTTACCTTAAATCAGAATTTCTTTTTTTCTATTTTTTAAAATAATAGAAACTATACAAATCTGCGGAAGTCTTTTTTGGTTTTCGAAAAAGCAATATCAGAATCATAAATGGGATGCTAAAATCCCCTACTTTTTGATACCAAACAAAATTTTTCAAAATCTTGAATTTTGCCCATGTCTTTTTTGTACTTCTACATTTTAATAACTTCGCTAATTTAATGAGTAACTGGAGGGGCTAAGATGTTTGCAGTGAACTTTTTTGGATGCCTTACAAGTATGCATGAAAAAGTTACATTTCACTGGTAAAATTTTGGGTAACTTCAGTTTTATAGCTTTGATTATTTCAAAAAATATTCAAAAGTTAGAAAAGTAGGTGTTTTTTACCCTTAACTTTTGACTAAGAAAGGAGGAGTTTTTGGAAAAAATTGAACTTTCCTGAAACAAAATTGGGCGTAGAACATGGTTATTCAACCATTTTCCAATTTTAAGGTCTATTTGTGAAGGTATCCACAAAAAGCCGGTGTTCAGCAAGCATTTTCGCCTCCCCTGGGAGTAGCGGGTATTCCCGGGGGAGGGGGGAATTTTAGTAAGCTGGTTACAGAGTTGGGCAAAATCTGGGACAAAAGGATTTCAAATCTGAAATTCGAAATCCTCCGAAAAACTGAATTTCAAATCCAAAATCACCCGTATAATAGGATTTAAAATCCAAACCGGATCACGTAAAACGAAAAAATTTGAATTTTAAAATGAAAGATTTTGAAAAAATAACATTTTAAATCCAAAATTTTAAATCTGCTGCAAAAACGGATTTCAAATTCGAAATTCAAAATCCGTTATGAGAGTAGATAGATTTAAATCCAAAATCCGGCTTTTGAGATTTTTTGGATTTCAAATCCAGGAGCATTTAAATATTCCACAACCTTGGCTGGTTAGTGGACCATTTTAAATAAAACGCACAAAATAAAAATCAGAGTTGTATTATTTCGAGGCATAAGGTATTTTTTTCTGATTTGAAGTCTGAACCATTTCCTTAACAAACTTGTTTTTCAATATTTATGCAACGATTGAAGAACTCTTTTCCAAAATGGTTGAAGTGCAAAAACCGTATATGAGAAAAAGGGGCTTAGGTGTAAATTTTTTTTCAGTTTTTGACAGTAAAATCTTTTTTCTCATGTATTACGAATTTTGGACTTGATCCACTTTGGAAAAGAGCTCTTCAATTGATTCAAGTTCAATATGCCCATATCACAAAATTGGATTTGAAAAATAAAAAATTCTGTTATTTTTTTGTTTTTGCATTTTATTTTCATGTTTTAAATTCGCCCAAAAATGGCTCTTTCCACGCGTAGGTAATATTCGTTTTTTTAGAAAATATTAAACGTGTGTAAATCACAAAAATGAAAATTTGAACTGTTTTAACGCAAGCCCTGCCATTTTCCCTGCTTGATCTACTAAATATGTATAGGTAATCAAAGAAAGGAGAAGGAGGGGTTTCGCAAAGAAAACCGCAGCTAACAAGTTTCATTACAAAATCAGTCATTTTGCTAAAAGAAGATACTGCAAGGAAAGACGATGAAAACTCAAAATTTAATAATTTTTTCCAACATTTCAGTCATCGCGTAATTTAATTTTAGCTGAGGAGGGAGGGAGGGGAATTAGTCCAGTAGAATTAGCCAAAAAAAGGGGATCATAAGGAAAGACTCGGCGGCCATCCGATTTTTGGCTCTAATGGTCTATTTTCGTGTCCTGAACATGAATCTGAGGTGTCTGGTCCCGTCCGGTGTGCGCGTCTCCCTCAAATTGTGGACCTTTGCCCCCTAAATCAGGGTTTTGGCCCATAACTGCCAAAATATTGACGCTAGAGCAAAAATGAGGTCTATTAAATTTATTCTACGTCAAATTTCCTATCAGATGACGTTTGAATGGTATTCACAAACCCAAGGGGGCTGCTGCTATAATTGATCAAAGGGAGGGGGGTTTCCAAAAATCTGATTTTTGGCTTACATCTGCTGAAATGATAAGAACCAAAATTGTAGAGAAAAAATTTTCTATCTGGTTGAAGCGGTTAAATTTTTTTGGGACGCACAGTTTTCAAGATATTTTCGAGTAAAGTTGAACTTTAGTAGAAGCAATTAAGAAAAAAATGAAAAATGAATCAATTTTTGGCTACCAAAAGTTACTAATGTTCAACTTCACAGAAAAATGGAAAATATCTTGAAAACTACGCATGCCAAAAAAATCTAACTGCTTCCACCAGATGGGAAATTTTATTCTCTGCAATTTTGGTTCTCATCATTTTTGCCGTAGAGGACGCTTAGTTTTCTCAGAAATGTCACTTTTTGATAGGCAAGGCACAAAAAGTGCGATTTTTTCACAAAAATGAGAAAAGTTTAAGCTGTAACTTTTTTTCTAAATGAGATAGAGGTCTGCGATTTGTTCCATTCGATTCGCCGTAAAATTTTCTATAAGACTAGAACAAGATATTTTTTTGAAATTTTCTTTTCTTAAGCTCGTGTTTAATGTTCTCGAAAAACTTTATTTTTCGACCCTCCCCCACACCCTCCAAGCAAACTTTAAAAGCCACGAATAAGTATGTTGGTGTATTTCTATTCCTAGAATCAGAATTTAGGGATTAGAACTGTAACACAGAACAATTTTTTTTTGCCGACTAGTGTTATGAATAAAATTGGAAACCCCCTTTTTTTTGCTCAATTGTAGCTTTAGCCCCCTTGGGTTTGTGCGTATCATTCATAAGTCATTTGATTGGAAATTTGATGTAGATTAAGTTTTGTAGACCTTATTTTTGCACTAGAATCAATATTTCAGTAGATATAAGCCAAAAATCAGATTTTTGGAGAAACCCCTTTCCCTTTGATCAATTATAGGTAGCTCCGGCCCTTCGGTTTGTGAATACTATTCAAAAATCATCTGATAGAAAATTTGACGTAGAATAAGTTTTATAGACCTCATTTTTGCTCATGCGCCAATATTTTGACAGTTATGGACCAAAAAACCTGATTTGGGGGCAAAGATCCACAATTTGAGGGAAACGTGCATACCGGACGGGACCGGACACCTCAGATTCATGTTCAGAGTATGAAAATGTACCATTAGAGCCAAAAATCGGTTGACCGCCGAGTCTTTCCCTATGAAATGTTAATTCTACTGGACTAAATGGAGTTGCTAAGAAAACAAAATGAGAAAATTTTTCGATTTATTTCTAAAATTTAGCCAAAATTCGTAGATTTTTCATAGGTACGAGTAGTTTCCTAGTTACTCGTCGTTCGTACTACTTTCGAATTTTCAAGCTTCGTACCGAATTGAAAACCAAAAATTTGTACTTTCTTCGTATGTACTTCCCTGGATCGAATAATTTCTCAGTGACAATGAACATTATTTTCATTAATCAAAATTGACATAGAATTTCGTACTTTTCGAACTTCCTTTACAAAAATTCATACTTTTCGAATTTATTTTTCAAAAATCGTACTTTTTTCGAATTTTTGTATTTTTTAAATCCAGTAGACATCTCGATTCTTTTGGGAGCTTCATCAATCAAGGTTACATTGTCACAGGTTCAAAACATACTCTCATTCTGAATCAGTGAAAAGTCACTGATGAATAGTCAGAATTGCAGCACAGGAAAAATCAGCAAAATCCACTGATTTTCAGCGAATTTTCGCTGATTTTTCAAAAAATTTTACTGATTTTTAAGCAAATTTCATAAATTTTACTGACCTTTCAGCGAATATTCACTGACTTTTCACTGATTTGTTTTTAGTAAAAAAAATTTACTGATTTTCTCCTGTGCTGCAATTCTGACGGTTTCTCAAAGATTTTCAATAATTTTCACTGATTTTTAAATGAGAGAGTACAGACAGGAAGATGAACGTTTTTTAGACCAAGGAAGAGGGATGCTTTTTCTCGCACACTGAAATGGGTAAGTAAAAATGATAAAATGAGTGTTTTACTTTTTCGATATTATATTTTTTGGCCAAAAATTGGCTCTCGTTTCATTCGAACTTATTAGTATTACTCCACTTACAAAATAATTCCGCGTAGTTCTAGTTAAAGAAAAAAATAGATAAAACTGATCTGAGTATGTGAATCGGGGTACTCGACACGATTTTACTTTCACGAGAATGTTTACTTTACATTTTCACGATAATACAGAATGCAGAAAACACAAATGCATATCCGAACGAATATTTTACAATTATCAGCAAATTAACGGAGGAATACTTCTGTCGGCCAATTAAACTGCTGAATTTCGATGTTAAACAAATGCATTAAGATTATCAATCAAGTGATAAGCAAATATTTTAAGAAACTGAGGAAAAGATCATCCGTTGAGCATTTTTCCCGCGAGATTAATTTAATATAAATTTAAATCAGCGGATTAATTGGCATATACGAGTAATTGAAAAATAATTCAAAATGTTCCTATCGAGATTGAACTTTCATTTACCTTCAATCACATTGCTACATATTCAAGCAAAATATATTCCAATAATACCTAACCTACCTAGTACCTACTATGTAATATATATCGATTAATTAACTTTCGGTATGGTACATAAAACCAATTAGCTTGAATTATAATTATCACACATTTACATGCTGACGTTCATCAACGAACATTGATTTCGTTAGTTCAATTTTTTCGAATTGTTCGAAAAACGTGCCATGCGCGTTTCTAAAAGAAATGATATTGAAAGTGTACTTTTTATACAAAATCTTAAATTTTTTAAATCGTTTATAGTGACCGTATAAAGAAAAGAATTGATCAAATGTATTCCTTTGAAATTTTATTCTTGTCGCTATGTAAACTAACCACTGAACGTGACGTTTTTGCAGTTACCATCAAAACTGATATTGTTTTGTGATGCTCTGTATTGATGCTTCACACACATTCCTTTACACGTTGATTATAATGGCAGGTAATTGGATAAATTGTTCTATTCATTTTCTTACCTACATATGTACACGCGAGCCAGGATATAAAAACCACCCTTAGGTGTCAAAAATTGGTTTTTGAGTTGAGGTTCCCCCTGAATTCTACTCCTCCTGAAAAGCCCAAAATCAGTGACACCTAAGGATGATTTCTATATCCAGCCTCGAAATAAAATCGGTTCGCTTTTTCACGTTTCGCGGTTTCAATTCATAACAAAAATCTTTCAAAATTATTCTCACGCAGGAAACTCGTTCTTATTATCCAGATCGCAAGAAGATACCTCGCAACGTTACTTTTTCAAATTATGGAAAAGCGATGAATGTCCATCAGCGGAATTTGAGGAAATGGACCGTTTCAAAGACACTGTTGGTTATATTTTGGAACGAGTACAAATGATGAGGGAGGCTGATAATGTGGAAAATACGACGATACCTTACACCCCAATCAATTATACGACTGGTAGATACAATTATATGCTAACGAAACAGTCGTTCAAGAGACTTCGTCGAAGTTCGATCCATTTCAATAAGATTCGTGGCAATTTCGACAATACAGCTGAGGTAAATTTAGACAATTTTTATTGATTTTGGTAATTTACACATCAAGGTTGAGTTATTTTACAGTCGTTGGCGAACTACTGGTTCGCTTTAATTATCTATTTGAAATAATTATGTTAAAAAATCATTACAGTGGTTCCCTAAATCGCAAAAATAAAAAATAATCCAAGTACGTCTAGACATAAACAAAAAGTGAGTTTTCAAACGAATCGTTCGAAAAGAGATTTGATCATTACGCTCAACTACTGAAAAAAAAAATGTCTGTATAACTTTATCGTTGGTCATATGCAGAGGCCTTCCGACCGGGGGGGGTGTCTCACCCCCTCACCCCCCCCCCCAAGCATTTTCCAGTTGGAAAAGTTGGGTGAAGTTGGCAAAAAGTTGGCATAAAAGCCCGAGTGATAAAAATTGAGAAAAGTTGTGAAATATTGAAATTGAAAAAAAAATTAAATGGCATTGTTGTAAATTTTTCATTAGAAAATTTCGTAGGTACCTATGTGAGATTTGTTAGATCAGTGACGTACCGATAGGGAGGCTAACTTCCTCCCCCCTGAGGAATTTTTTTACTTGTAAGTTGGGAAAATTGAACATTTCAACACATCAGTTGGGAAAATTGGACAGTTGGGATTGGGATTAATTTTTTTGATGAAAAATAATAAATAAAATGGTTATTTTAAAAGTTGAAAATCAACAAAATTTTAATTTGTTCCAACTCAAAATTGGTAACTTTCCCAACTCGAAAATGGTAAATTTCCAGATTCAAAATTGGTAATTTTCCCTACTCAAAATTAGTTATTTTTCCAACTCAAAATTGTAAAAATGTCAGTTGGGACGATTGGTATTTATTTTTTAAAAGAAAAATGAATAAATAAAATGGTTACCTATTTTAAAAGTCGGAAATCAAAAAAATTTTCACTTATGAGTTGAGAAAATTAGTCATTTTTCTAACCTTTTCCAACTGAAAATTGATCATTTTCCCAGCGAAGAATTAAACCGTTGTAATACATGTTTTTTAGGGGAAAAAAATGATTAATCATCTTGCATTTTGAAAATTTTCGCTCATCAACCAAAAAAATTTTATATACTTATTTGTACTTGTAATTTAAAAGAGATTTTTTCGCATTTTTCTTCAAAGTTATTCCAAATAATTTCATTGTTCTTGTTCTCCTTAAAACTTATTTTTGATATTTGAAAATCCAATTTTTCAAAAGCTTCGGCCTCGCTACGCTCGGCCATGGTATATTTCTGCTTTAATCATTTCAAAGTAGAAGCAGTCGATTTTTCATTAAAATTTATTCTTCCAAAACACTATTTTATTGCACATTCAGTTTGAGATTTTCTAAAATTTCCGCCCTCGCTTCGCTCGGGCTAAATCCATTTTTTTTCATTTTGAAAAATCTAACATGTAAAGTTTTTAAAAATTATTTCATTTAAACAATTTTCCTAAAACTTGATTTTAGAACCTTTTTAATGAAGTAACTTCACGTTTTGATTTCTAAACATGATTTCAAGTTTTTAACTTTTCTCAAAGCTGATTTTGATTTTTATAATAGGTATACTTTTAGGTTCAACGGTTCAAGTAAGATATAGTTAAGCAGGGTCTCACCTAAAGAGGCAGAGGACAAATAAGTCCTCAGAACGATTTTTTTGAGGACCTCCTTTCAGAAATCATAATCCAAGTCTGAAATTACTCCCCAAAATCACGATCCAAATCTCAATTCTTCAACCCATCACTGAAATTACCTCCCAAATAAAAATTTTTCAAAAACTTCGGCCTCGCTGCGCTCGGCCTTACTGTATTTTTCTTTTCATAATTTTAAAATACTTAATTCAAATCCTACAAAAGTGATTTTTTTCGTATTTTTCCTCAAAATTATTTCAACTACTTTAATTACATTCTATCTTCTTAAAACTCATTTTTGATGTTTAAAAATTAAAATTTTTAAAAGCTTTGGCCTGGTTGTGCTCAGCCTTATCATATTTCTTTTGTTAAAGTAAAAACAGCCAATTTTTCATTCAAGTTAATTAATCTAAAATATTGTTTTATTGCACCTTAAATTTGAGGTTTTCTAAAATTTTCGCCCTCGCTTCGCTCGGGCCAATTTCATTTCTCTCGTCGGCTATTCATATTAAAGCTACCTTAAGTACAAAACATTTCTTATTAAATTTTAAATTTTCTTGAAATTTTTCACCCTTGCTTCACTCGAGACAGATAAGACAATCCCAAAGGGGTTTTCATTTACAATGAAATTGGCCAGGGAAAAAATTCGAGATTGTAACATTTTTTTGTTATTATTATTTTTGAATCTTTTTTTATATGTACCAAAAAAGTGGTAATTTCTATTCCTAAATACATTTTTTTAATGAATATTGCTTCCGCAATGTTTTGAGAAAATTGGCACTGGTAAAATTTTTAAAAAAATCAATTGGCAAATTTGGAAAAATTAGTTGGAAAATTTGAAGTTCTCACCCCCCTCCCCCAGAGCATATCGCTTTGGAAGGCCTCTGGTCATATGCGCCAACAATCAGACAGGAAGAAACCGTTCGCGAATGATTTATAAAAAATTATAATAAATGAATTCTAAGAACTTAAGTTTTGTTAAGTATGAATCAGGCTTCATCTTTTTCTGAAAAATTATTTTAAAATTTCGATGAAACTACAAATTTACGTAAGGCAGCTCATAAGAAATTTTCACAGCGATTCGTTGCATGTTTGACTTTTTTTTTTCAATTTTCAAAATTTATATGAAGACCTCACGGGAAGAACGGGTTAACTGAGGGTTTTTTCAAAAATAACTTTTTTTTACCATTGTGTACAATAAACCATGTACTTTTATGTGGTTTATATGAAAAATGTCGAACTTTTCAGTTTTCAAATTTTGTCAATAAAAGCAAGGTAAATAGATACTACGTATATAGGTAGTCTAGATTGTTGTTGTACACACCATGGTGCTGAGGAAAATGCGGGGGCAGTGACGTCAGTGGTTGAAAAGTTTACCACTACACTGAAATCATCGTACGTCTACCAACAAAACATTTTAAAATCAGCACAGAATTCGAACCAGCCAATGAATATTGATGCCTCTTATTATTTCTCCAGTGGTATAATATTCATTGGCTGGCTCGAATCCTGAGCTGGTGTTAAGTTAAATCTTTCGTTTTCAACCAGTGACGTCAAGAATACTCACACTAGCACACACACTTGCTGATCTAGACTACCTATATACGTAGTATCTATTTACCTTGAATAAAAGCAAAAAAGAATTTTCAGAAATTAAAAACACGGAAAGAACGGGTTAACTTCTCAGAATGTTGTTCAAACACATCGTGTGTTGAGCGACTTTGAAGCTTTTAAAAAACTTTTGAGCAATATTTGCCGATGTAAAATGATTCTAATTGACATTTTGAAAGTAATAAAATCAAAACGAAACTTGAAAATCCATTTTTTTCAGTTCCACTTCAACATTATCTTTAAAACGTTCTCCTGCAAAATTTATAAAATTTCAGTTAACCGTTCTTCCCGTGAGGTCTTCATATACATTCGAAATTGTATCAATTATTTAAAATGTATTAAAAATGGTTTTACCCATAAAAAATATTTCAAAACGTTGCAAAATTTGAAAAAAAAATGCAAAAATTCGTTAAAGATGAAATAAGTTGTTAAAATTATTTGAAAATGTTTGAAGCAGGTATTCCAGAAATGGTTGAAATCACCTTTGAATTATCATAAATATTATTAATGTGGTTCTATGTGAAAAAAAAAATGAACAATAAAAAATATTTTTATGCCACAAAATTTGAAATTGTGCGAACGAAATATCGAAAAATCGATTTATTTATCATTTTTCGTGATATTTTGAGTATTTTGTATTAAGTAACTTTTGCAAAAAATCATAGCCTTTTTCGATTGAATCGTTTCAATTTTTACATTATTTTTAATGAAATTCACAATTTTTCACGAACTTTAGACAACTATGAGCTCAATTTTCATAATCTTTCAGACGTCTAAAACAATTTTATCAATGTTTTATCA
This sequence comes from Pseudococcus viburni, assembly GCA_033439095.1. Lineage (NCBI taxonomy): Eukaryota > Metazoa > Arthropoda > Insecta > Hemiptera > Pseudococcidae > Pseudococcus > Pseudococcus viburni. Next base: position 654,867 of record JAVBJF010000118.1, on the reverse strand, counting down.
ATTTTGAATACTTTTCAACAAATTTTATCAAAATTTTAAATTTTTTCCAAAATTTGAAACATTTTTATGATATTTTAAAATTTTTTAACTCTTTTTAAAACTAAGTAGGTGACTGCTGACTGGGTATGTGCTTACCGAACTTTTCTTTGATTTTTACTTAATTTTTTACAGTCTGTATAAGACATGAACAATAATTTATCGTACATTTCAAACAATTTCATCATTGCTCGAAAAATTTTGTATCATTTCAAGCAATTTTATTGGGTTGGAAAATTTTTCGATAATTATCAATAGAAAGTTTCAACATTTTTCTCACAATTGAAAAATTTTTTACACATTTTGAAAATAGGTATATATGACTGTCACTATTTTTCAAAAAAAAATTTACTCGATTTTTGATATTTCACAAAAAACTTTTTCACGAATCTATTTTCCCGAATACCAAAATCTCGAATTCTTCTCTCTACATTTGAACCAGTCAAAATTGACTGATTTAAATGGACAGAATTGAGTCACTGTTGAAATCAGTAAATTTTGACTTATTGCAATCAGTCAATTAATTTTTACTGATTCAATAATGAAAATTTACTAATTGAATCGGTAATTTTCCACTGATTGACAATAAAACGGCACTGATTAACAGGGGAATCAGTAAAATTTGACTGATTATCAGTGACCTAATTTTTTCTATTTCATCAGTCAATTTTGGCATTTTTGACTGATTTAAATTTAGAGAGTTTGTTTCCCGAATAAAAAAAAAACAGTGTACTATGAAATGAACACCACTTGATGACAAAACGATGGTGTGTCCGTGGCTCCGTGCCAATATTAGGAAAGCACCAAATGATTTTTACATCCATTTTTCGCATAAAATTCACCTCTTTCCTCTAATATTACCTATTCTCTTTGTAGGCTGTCTCTCTCGAAAAAAAAAAACGGTTTCTACAGAATTATTTGCGAAATGATCTGTTACTCGTACTTCCATAATCAGCGCTTAAAATACACTTTATCAATTTATTTCTCGGAAAAATCTTGGTCAATTTTTGCGAAAAAGCGGTTTTTCTGTTTAAATTTTTAATCTGATTATTGTCCAATCAATAATTTTAAACGAGGTGATTTTTGGCACACCACTTCCCCGAATCCATTCTTCCGTAAGACAATTTCCCCAATGAAAAATCCCCGAATGCTCCGAATGCCTAGATAATAATGAAGGGACAAAAATCGAAAATTAGAACTTTGAGATTTTAAGTAAAATGTTGCTTGAATGGAATTCCAAATGAACATTTCTTTTCATTCAAATTCGGTAGGTAAAAATTTAAATAAAAACCAGTTTTTGAAAGGTTTTCGTATATATACCATTACTAAAAAAAAAAAACTGAAAAAATTCAAGTGAATGCAGAATACATTTCAACACATGTGACTTCTAAACTTTTTACATTCATTTTTGCTATTTTTACCGGGGTTTAAAGTTTTCAAAATCCGTTTCGAGGTCAAAAAAATTTGAAAAAATTTATCGGGATTCGTATATATTCAATATCTTTTATTATTCTACCACTCAACAAGTTTTGCTTCAATTACGTAGCTGAAAAAAGCATGAGCTGACTAGTTAAGTGTAGAAAAAAACATTTTTCGATATAAAATCTACCTAAAGAGAGTAAGGGTGTCACTTTTTGGTCCAAAAATTATAGTGTGCGGTTCCAAATCAATTTTTGAAAAAAAAGTGAACAGTTTTTTTTGGATTTTGCAGTTTTCAACTTCAAGGAGTTTTTTTCTCTCGAATTAGAGGTAAATGAAAAAATAATTAATGGTTCTGGTGAAAAATTTTCTCGGCTATAACATTGGAATAATTAATTTAAGAAATTTTCGGATGTTTGTATTTCGAGGTACAAGACATTTCGAGATTTCGGTACTCGGGAAAACGGATTCGTGAAAATTTTTTTTATGAAATATACTATTCGGGAAAATGTGCTTCTTTCAGATTTATAAAATTTTCAACAATCACGACCAATTTTAGCACTATTTTTACGACTTTATCATTTTTTATTTCATCAGGTTTTATTTTATTATAACGAAATTTGTAAGGAACTTGAACTATTTTTCTCAAAAAATAATTTTTGCAAAAATAACATTTTAAATATTTTTATTGATCTTGGGTGATTTTTAAGAATTTTCTAAAAACCAGAAATTAGCACTTGATTGAAAAAAAATCAAAAGATTCAGTCGTTTATATACGATTAATTTCGAAATCAATTTCATTCATCAAGAAACGCACCTAATTTTCAAATTACTAAATCAAGAATATTTCAGCGTATCACTTATAAAACAAATACTTTGTTTACAGATCGCCCTATCACTCGAAAACACATTGACATTAAACGTGAACATCACACGTCTCAAAGATCCAACCAGGCTGGTAAAAAGGATTTCTTTTATTTTAAAGAACGTGGTATTTTCGATCACAAAAAATATCAGTCAGAATTCCAACGAATCATCCGCAGCTCCAAAATTAATAAATTTCGACGTAAGCATAATTTTTCAAATTATTTTACTTACGAAAAAATATTCTTACTTAAAACATATCATATTTCATTTTCCAGTACACTACATCGGTAAAGAATTACGAACTGGTCGATCCCGAACCACCAACGGATCATCTCATCGCCAAAATCAAACAATTAATCCAGTCAGCCTTCTTTCATAAATTTTCAAAAGACACGGGACAAAATCTGATGGCCAAATTTTCCCAACATTACCCAGAAATACTATGGAATATATTTTGTACGTCTCGTCATATCGATTACGACGTACCATATTACATGAAGGAGTTTCCAAATATAACCAGCGATTCGACCAGTTGGAAAATGACAAACGTTACGATCACTAATCACTGGCCAAATTTGAAATCGATAAATATCATCTATCTGCAGAATTTTTCCATAATTAATTTCGAGCTGGGAAATTCGAGTATCAGGCTGCAAGCAGATTTCCACGATTTGACGAATAAATTCGAAAATGGATATGAAATTGATCAAACGTCGATCACTTTGACTGTCAAAAAAACGGAAATAAAAAAAGGCAAAATTCAATTCATCGGATTCAAATCGACCGATCACGTGAATCCGAATTTACCCGACAATCTAGTCAAGGCAGCTTTGGAAATATCTATGGAGAAGGCAATCTGGGATAATCAACCCCCAAATACTTATACTACAGAAATGCAAGATACATATCAAGACTCAAGACTGATCTCTAATCATGTAGGGTATTATACTTGATACGTAAAAGATGCGCTTACCTGCGCTAATTTCGGTGTTCGTGGAAGACGACAATGATTCTTCATTAGCACTCGAACCGTTGACTCGAATTCGCATTCTAATTGCACGATCGCAGTACCACACAGTTGACTTGATCACCGCCGCATTTCGTCAATTTACCATCTGAAAAAAAACCAAAAGAGGAAATTATTAAAACGATGCTCGTTGCAATTACACAGAACGCTGTAATCCCTTTTAAGGAAGAGAAACCGCAGAGTGGCGAGCTTCTTCGTCAAAATATTATACGAAATAACAAATCGTGGGTATACGCGAAACGATTTATACAGTATTTAAATAAGGTTATTGTACGAAGAATTTAATCGTTGTTGGTGCCAGTTCTCACGAAATGTATTTTTTTTCTTCTTTTCATTGTACATTCGCTACCTATGTGCCATCGGTCACGAGAATTTCTTGGACAAGTACATCTGAAGCGAACTTATTCTAACACCAGGAGCGTTCGAAAGGTCTTATCTGTATGAGAATTTGATCAACACCGCAAGTCATAGCGTTGAAGGTAAAGAAAGTAAATTTAAGAAAGGAAAATTTTAAAATAATTATCACTAAATTGTGTAAAGAAATAATGGCAGATGTCATTTTATGCTGAGAAGGTGATTACTTTTTCACGATGTCATTGGAAAAATGTGCATGATGGGTGAACAAGCATTAAAAGACAAGAATTTAGTACTGATTTTGATTTGGATCTAGATACTATTTTTTTTTGGAACGTATCTTTTCATCTAATTCAATTTTTTTTTTCAATACCGTAATAAGATTTCTTTCTATAGGTATTCCAAACATCCAAACATTCAAACCCATTTCATTTTGATTCATTTTTTCCAATAATTATTCAAAATCACACACGTGGTTCTATATGTATTATTATTGAATTTCAAATAACTTTACCACAGCTGTTCACATAGAAAATAATCAATTATTTTATTTTGTGAACAGATCATATATTTTTTTGAAAATTCAGTTCTTGTGCATACATTGTGTGATGAAATGTAAATTTTTTAAATCCTATTTAGTTTTACGTATTTTAAAAATAAAATGGTTTTAAGTTAACCTTAATCCTTAAATTTCGCGATTTTATTATTAAGAAATAAATTTATTACATGAAACATGTGCTGGTAATATACCTATTTTTTGTTTTTGTTTGTTTTGATATGTTTATTTGTCATTCACTTTCTTAATCTTGTCAACTTTTCTAAAATAAAACATCTTTTTATTCGTAGATTTCTTCATCTTTCAAGAAATTAAATCCATTTTACGTTCCGAAGACCTCTTCAAGATCTGTCAATATGAAACTAATTTGAACAAGAAACCCATTCACGGCACCAGATTAAAATTTCAACTATGTGATCAAACTTTCAGCTCCTCGGAAGTTTATTTTCCAAATTTTTCAAATTTTCAAAAATTAAAGTTTACATATTTCAGATACTTGAATTTTTGAAATGATGAAGTACCTACCTAGTTTTCTAAAAAATTTAAATTTTCGCAGTTTCCATGTATATGTACCTACACTGGAAAAATGATAAATGAAAAATTTTTAAAAAAAGTGTTGAAAAATGATAAATTTTATCCAAAAAGAGATGAATTTTATCCAAAAAAAACAATAAAAAAGGGCACCATTTGCATAATTGGCAAAATTTATTCCATCGAAATAATTTTTACCAAATTTCGCGATAAATATCATTTTTTCAAAATAAATGTTGCCAATTTTGTGAATGGTGCCTCGTTAATATTTTTTTAGATAAAATTTATTTATTTGTTTTTTCAGTGCACATGTATTTCGAATTTTTCTAAAAAGCGCAAAAGTTGGCTCAAAATGGAAATTTGTAACACGAAAAAGGTTCAGCTGAACGTAAAAACATATCAATAAACTATAAAAAATAATTTAATAACCCAACAAATATTTAAAACATTGTAAACGGGTAAATTTTTCAAAAAAAAAAAAAGGTAAAAAAATGAAAGAATTATTCTCATATTTTGAAATAAAATCAATCAAAATAGCATAGAAACTATTGCAAAAGAAGAAAAGTTGGACGAAATATCGATAAAATCGTTTAAATTTATTGAAAATTATCCTAAAAATCGCAAAATTGTCAAAAATAATGAGAATGTTGCTTAATAATTGGATAAAATTATCAATTTGTTATTATTTTAAATAATTTTTACAAAATATTAGACTGTTTTAATGATACATCAACCGTATTTCAATTTTTACTTAGGCACCTATACGATTTTATCAACTCTTCAAAATTATTTCATAGTTTTTTACTTACTTTTGTAAAATTTTACAAGATTTTCAGAATCTCTTGCTTTTAAAACAATTTTTATGAAATTCAAAACAATATTTAATGCATTTTGATTTCTTGGTAGGTAAGTACCTTTTTAGAAAAAATACTTAATTTTTGTGCACTTTTAATACAGTTTTACCAATTTTTGAACAGTTTTCATCTATTTTCATAATTTTTTAATTTTTTAGGCCATCTTATGGAACTTCAAGACCTTTTTTAAATTTTTATCATCATTATTTTTTTGAACAGAAAGTGATAAATTATCAATTTTGGTGCTGTTTTTACAAAAATTTTAGCATTTTTAACAATTTAAATCTTCTTTATGGAATTGATATTATTTTAAAACAAGATTCATAAACCGTTTACGTTGTTTTTGCATAATTTTTGTAGAAAATTCAGAATTCCTTTGCCAATTGATATGATTTTTTATAATTTCATTATTTCGTGTTTACATAATTTGAAGAGTACAGGGAAAAAATCCAGATCAGTCCAAAAATCGTATAGGTACCGGGTGCTCGATTAATTCTGGCTCCCCCCCCCCCGATACTTTTTAGGTTAAAAACCGTAAGTTGGCAACACTTCGTTCGATTTGTTTAATTGAAAGAAGTATTGCCAACTTACGATTTTTGACATAAAAAGTATCGGGGGGAGCCATAATTAATCGAGCACCCGGTACTAGAAAACAGACTTGAATGTAAATTTTTTTTAAAGTACACCTAGGTCTGTTTTCTAACACACGATTTTTTTACTATTCAGATTTTTTCCCTGTACTTTTCATTTATAAATAATATCAATTTTTAACTTCTAGATTTTACCCCATTTCCATGAAAATAAGTTTGCAACAAGTTTCCTCAGTATTAAACAACTTTTCCATCATTTTGGAAAATTTTCAGGAAACGGAAAATTTTTTGATTTGCAATTTGTGTCCAATGAAAATTTTTTAATCAAAATGCAAGACTTTTTTAGAATTTTTGCAGGAAGTTTGACTGGATACCCCCCCCCCCCCACCCACAGACAAAAAAATCATGGGCAAAAATTGATATGATTTAAATGTTTAGGAGATATGCTTAAATTCTTCTAAAAAAATTCATCAATATCATAAAAAATGAACGAAAACAAATTTTAATGAAAAAAATGAATTTTTAGACTTAATGAAAAACACAGAATTTTAGAACAAAATTCAAAACTCATTCAGCGCTTTGGTCATTAACTGCAAAACCGTAAATTCAACTTTTTCACTTATTTTTCATGACAAAAATTTCGAATTTCGAGTTTTCAAGTAAAACGATCGCGAAAAGGGTGTTTATTGGGGTATTTTGACTCGCTAAACACGAATGCGACGTCAGTTTCTTCGTTTAGTCATTTCTTTCCATAAAACGCTCAAAATTTTGAAGATTTGTTTTAAAAAAACAACATTTTTGTATGGTTTTTCGCGATTTTTGGCCCTTGGTGAATCGAAATCGCCAAAAGTGAATACGTGACGTGAATCTACGTTAAAAAATACGTTTTTGGGATATTTTCAAAAAGTGGTCGCCCTTCGCTTACATGGTGTTTTTTACGATTGAAAACTTCAAATAGCCGAAAAAACATGAAGGAGTGCACCAAAATTGTTGAAAAAATTATCGTAAATACACCTCTACGAGATGTAACTTTGTGCCAACGAACAGAAAATTTTCTTTACTTCCACTGAAATTAAAAATTCTTGAAAATAATGCAATAAAATGGTCATAACTCCAAAAGGGAGGGGGTTGGGGGGTCAAAAATTTTTCTAATTTTTTTTACATCAAGGAACACCATCTGAGGGGGTTAAATCAAAAATCGGGGCGGGGGCCAAATTCACCTAAATCCGGCTATACCCTTTCTCAACAAATTTGAACACCAATTTTTTCCATGTTTTTATTTTTTAGAATTTTTGACAACTAGTTTGAAACCATTGAACCGTTTCAAAATTATCATATTTTTCGTATAAAGGCTCTGGTGCAATAAGGGGGTCATTTGGCCTCACATAGAACTTCGTAAAAATTTTTACGTCATTCGATTTGCATTGGTAAAATATGATTTTAGAGCGCATGAACGATTTTTTATCTCACCCCTGGGGGGCTGGGGGCCCAAAATACGCGATTTTCAAGCTAAAAACTTTCAAAAATTCTCTCTCCGCGAGTTTTCAACCGATTTTTTTCAAACTTGGCACATAGGTAGAGGTACTAGTGGGAAGTGTTCTGAAATTTTTTCAGATTTTTTCGACCACTTTAATGACCTTGAATTTGACTTTGAAAATTTCAAGTCGCCCTGAGGAGCACAGCTTTGGTGCTGTCTCAAATTTTTTTTCAAATTTAAATTTCGTAATGTATTTCATACTCCTGAGAATTTTTTCAAGTGGTGGAAAATGGTCAAACATTCAAAAAACTGCTGTAATTCGTCATTTTTGTTGCTTAAAATCATTGTTTTTCATCAATTTTTCATTTTTTATAGCTTTCTACTAATAATATTATTATTCACTCTTCCTCTTTTTTTCTCAAAATCGGCCACTTTTTGCCACACAAATTGTACGATTAAGCAAGCAAGTTCTACGCTAATCGTAGATTACGGTTCAAGAGGGTCGAATTATACGAAAATGACACCAAACTTACCCCGACCCTTTTATATGGTAAAATCGGGGTTAACCCTCTCCTAAAACTCCCCCATGCTCACCCCCTAAGAGAAATTTTTGACGACTTAACTTCTTAAAAATTTCCTTATGGGTCACACACTAATATAAAATTAAAAACCACATTTCAACTCGTGTTCAAAAAGTGCAGTATGCATGAGCTAACCGCAGGGACTACATTGGACTATCGCAATGGTGTAAGCATTAAATTCGCTCAAAACATCATAGTCGTACGAAATTAATGAATAAAGGTCGAAATGGGACACGGCGAGTGAATAATAATATTTTTAGCAGAAAGCTAAAAAAAAGGAAAAATTGATGAAAAACAATGATTTTAAGCAACAAAAATGACGAATTACAGCAGTTTTTTGAATGTTTGACCATTTTCCACCACTTGAAAAAATCTGAAAAAATTCTCAGAGGTGGAAAATACATTAGGAAATTTAAATTTGAAAAAATTTTTGAGACAGCACCAAAGCTGTGCTCCCCAGGGCGACTTGAAATTTTCAAAGTCAAATTCAAGGTCATTAAAGTGGTCGAAAAAATCTGAAAAAATTTCAGAACACTCCCCACTAGTACCTCTACCTATGTGCCAAGTTTGAAAAAAAATCGATTGAAAACTCACGGAGAGAGAATTTTTGAAAGTTTTTAGCTTGAAAATCGCGTATTTTGGGCCCCCAGCCCCCCAGGGGTGAGATAAAAAATCGCTCATGCGCTCTAAAATCATCTTTTACCAATGCAAATCGAATGGCGTAAAATTTTTTACGAAGTTCCACTCGAGGCTTGAGGCCAAATGACCCCCTTATTGCACCAGAGCCTTTCACCAGTTCTCGATTCCCTAAAAAAAATTGAGCGAAACCAATTTCGTGATTTTTGAGACCCTCGGCGTTTCCAATAATTTTACCTATTTTTTAGGTACATATTTTTTACAACATTTCAACGACTCCGTCGAAATTGAAACCCAATATCATATAATTCAAACAAAAACTCGATGCAATCCATTTAATATTTGGCACCAAGTATACAAACACGCAGCAAAATCATCACCCTCGAAACCTCCTTCCCTGTTGCAACACCGGTGACACACCAGTGACTTAAATACTTCACCTTAAACCGTGTCAAACTTTCCATTCGATTAATCACATTTAAGATCGACCTTCCCCACATAAACAAACCTACAAGTCTACATTTTCGATACCGATAAAACACAATACACGTACAATTTAGGACACCCTCTGTATTTCACCTACTTAATCGATTCGTTTTTTTTCAATCGTTTACCCAGGAATCCTGCCATTTCACTTTTTTTACAGCTTGAAAAATAACCCAGGTCGTTAAATAACAATACCCCAGGTAGGCAGGTACCCAGGTATGTTCATTTTGTACACACAAATACATCGACGTCGCCTTCCATTCATTCGAAGTCATATACGATGCACCTGTTACTCTTCGTTATTAGACTCATCAGCATCGAATGCATGGTAGGAGAGTCGAAGCATCGAGGACAATGGCTTACAAAGCTGAAAAATTTCCAGTGATATAGAACAGGTTGTCTCGGAGACGCGATTATGTGATAAGAAGAGCGGGATACGCGAATACGATAATGCGGGCTTACCATAAATCGACTGATGGATGGCTTTTTATCAAATACGACGTAGGTCGCGTCGTCTCAGCGTCTCGCAGAAGCTGCTCTGTGCTCGAGCTCGTACCTCGTATGTACTTTCATAGCAGTATTTTTATATTTCCTTTCCAGAGGTTCGCGCCGCTGTTTTTTTTTCACACAAAGTATCAACACGAGCTAGAATGCGGACTCGCAAAGGGTAAGAGGACGAGGGAGATGTACTTGTACGACTCTTATCATCGATACAGCCATTGCACCGGACGATGTTAAATATTCCGAACAGGTTATCAGCACGTACGCAAGTAACCTATAAAGGGTATTCAGCATTGAATTCGTTTAGCAGCCAGCTCTTCGCAGGAAGTTAGCCTCGAACGGATACGCCGCCGCAATCCCATCGACAGATCGCGATCGTCGATTTTTTCGCGAAAACGTTCGATTTGGTCGTGACTCGGACGCGCGACTTCGAAAGTACAAACACGCGGTGAAAGGGCTCGAGAAAGCAATCAACACGACCGTCAAATTCCGCTCCAATTGACCGCGCATTCGCCAGATAATCGGCGAACTGAGAGGGATTTTCTACCTAATTGGGGAGGTAAATGAAAAAAACACGACATCGGCCCGGTCGACCTCCGTGTGCTCGACGTGGCCGTCCCTGAACGTCACAAAGTCTTCGCCGAACACGCTAGAACGGCTAGAACCCGTTTAATGCTACAAAATACTCTCGGTAATTTGATTTACTTCAATGAACATTATCCGCTTTAATTGTACAGTACCCAAGAAGAAAGAACCGGCCGGATGGTGAACAGGTAACTGAGGCCGAATTTCGTGCCATGGGCGAGAATAGGAAATGCATTAACGATGACTGAAGAAGATCTCATCTTAATAAAATGACTCAGAATCGTCGAAAAGAATCGGTTGATTCGAGGTGTATAGCAAAATTTCAGAATAAAAAAGCAGAACTAATAGCAGTAGCAGAACATTCTCCAAACATTTTCCAATTTTTTGGAGGAAGCGAAATTTCCTTTTTACCCAAATTTTTTTATCAGGTAAAAAAAAATATTTGAAAAATTTTCAAATAAAGTAATTCAAAAATTCTAAAAAAAAGGGGTGAGTAAATGTGTCATTCTATAGGAAAAGGTCCCATTTTGACATTTTTGGGCAAAATGAGGTAAGACCGCCATTTTGTAGAGAAGAAAATTTTGTTTCGAATGAGAGGTCAACGGACCCGTAATGTTGGTTTTTGTCACTTCTGGAGCGATTTTAAGTTCACAGGTACTGAAACCAGCTGAGTCCTGTTTTTAACTTAGCTTGATAATACCACGAAAAGATCGACCCCTAAAAAAATTTTGACCGCCCCAAGCAAAAAGAAAATTCAATTCTCTACAACTTTGATGGATATCATTTTTTTCGTAGGACACTTAATTCGTCTAAAAATTTCACTTTTCTGTAGGCAAGTCATAAAAAAATTAATTTAAATTTGAAAACAAATTCATTAACTTTAATTGAGTATTTCTCGGACTTTCCACTAGGTGCGCCAGTCGGAGTTGTTCTAGGTGCTAGAGTAGACCCTTTAGGTACCAAATCCATCAAAAACTCAAAAGGTCCCACTTTGACCCTACCAACCTAAAAATGCGATTAACTCGAAAACAGAAAAAAATCCAAAGTGCATGGGATCTTTTCCTATGGAATGACACAAATTTAAAATTTCCGAGTTTGGTTGAAAAAATAGAGAAAAAATAAGGGCATTTTAATACCTAATTATTTCTGACTAAAAATCAGGACAAAAGCAGGACTTGCAGGATTTGCAGAAACTTTAATTCAGAGTGCTCCAAATTTATTAAAATAATCCATACTTTTTTCGCTTTTATGAGAACTTGATGTAAACTAAGGGAGAAGAAGGATCTTTTTTTGACTCATAGGTAAAGCATTTTTTGAACTCTCAAGAAATATCTTAGACAATCTACAAAATGATAAAGTCCATTTTGAAACATACAAATCATAAAGACTTTTTTGAAAAGTCACTTCAAATTGTTCTTACAGTCTAACTAAGGCAAAAAAAAGAATTTTAGGTTTCCAGCTCATGGTAGGATTTCTCAGATCGCAGCACAAACATTATTTTTGGGGAGGGAGGAACGAAAATTTTTGCTTTGAAAGGAAATGTAACTTCAAAGAAAAAATTGAAAAAAGTAAAATTTCAAAATTGAAATTAAACCTAATGCAAAAATTTGCTTCTACAATTTTTTCTAAAGATTTCCCAAAAAGGACCCCTCCTCCCACTAACAAATACGTAATGAAGCAAACTTTTTGTTTGGAATAATTTCGAAAATATTCTGTTTCAAAACTTAATTCAAGTATAATGACAAATAAATGTATTTTTAAAAAACTGTTTTGAATTCTATGTTTTTGAAAAATTGAACACAGAAAAAAATTCAGAAAATTTGACGATCTGACAGAGACGAATTGAAGTGGCATTCTGGAAGGAGGGAACAAAAAATGAAAACTTTTCGAGTTAGATCGAATGTTTTCCAATTTTTCTCTCTCAAAATACAATTTTTTCAATTTTTTTAAATCTTCTAAAACAGTCATTATTATCGAAAAATTTTCAAACTGAAGCAAATTTTCCAAACGAACCAGAAATTTTACCATAATGACTCAATTCTGTATAACTTCAAAACAGTATTTATAAATTCTAAAAAATGGTTCTTTCTCCAATTCTAAGACCTAAAATAGATATAATAATTTCTGATTAAAAAATTTCTCCAATAAAAAGTTTGTTTTCTGAGTGAAAGAAGTTCTCTATGAGAAAAATAATGAGAATTGAAATTGTAGTGAACGAAATAAGCTTTCATCTGGAGGAGCTGATTTTCGCATTTTCCGACTAAAAGGGCAATTTTCCCCATTCAAAATGAAAATTTCCCCAAGAAAGCTTACCACTTTCCACGATTTTTCAACTAAAAAACACAATTTTGCCCTTATTGAGGGGTTAGCTACCCCTTTGCCTCTCGTTTGCTCCAGTACTGAGTTTGAAGAAGTTCTATTTCCAAACTTTCAGTGCGTTAAATTTTCGATAGGTAATTTTTCTGTACATGAGGACGAATTCAATTACGCCATGTCTCATAAGCGTTTAATCTAGAACATTTTTTGTAAAAGTTGGGAAAATAATTTATAAGGAAGAATAACAAAATGTATTCTGTTAATTAGATTATTGTATCTTGTATGTACATAAAACAAATGTTGGTGAAGTTAGCTTGCAAAATGATCTTCGTCTTCGAATTCGATTAGGAGAATTTACACAGTGCCGGTGCAAGTATCATGCGTAACTAGTAAAAAAAAAAGTTATACTTTCTGAGTGATGTTACACACAAGGGGAACGTTTCCCATGACTCCGACAATTTTTTTTTTAAATTTCCATGCAAGGAAAAAATTTGAGCAATTTTCTATACATAAATTCCGAGAAAAAAATTTCAGCAGGAATTGAAAATCTTGAAAAAACTCATGTTTTCAACTATGAATTTTTTTAAATCAAAATCTAAGCACAGAAAATCGTTTAAATTTTTTCCAGAGGTGGGGTTAACGGTCCTCTATCAAGTATAGTAATATTGGTAATCCGGCACTTAGCTCATATGACTCAACAGAACATAAAAATCTTGAAAAAACTCATGTTTTCAACTTAAAAATTTTTTTCTCCGCATCAATGCATAGAAAATAGCTAGATTTTTCCCAGGGTTGAGGTTGAGGATCCTCTATGAGATGGTATTAGTGGTATTTTATTACTGAACTCACTCAGCAAAATTAAAAAAAATCAAAGAACTTACAAATTCATTGTATTTGAAAAAACTCATGTTTTCAACTTCCAAATTTTTTTTCTCGGAATCTATGCATGAAAAATTGCTCAAATTTTTTCCAGGAGGTTGAGGATCCTCTATGAGATGGTAGTAGTGGTATTGTATCACTCAACCCGCATGACTCAGCAAAAATTAAAAAACGTGGAAAACTCTGAAAAGTAGTGAGAGTTGTATGAATCTGCATAAATAATAATTTCCCCTTCCTCTCCATGTAATGGAATTTTTTTTAAAAATTTGTCGGACTCTTGGAAAACGTTCCCCTTGTATGTGGCATCACTCGGAAAGTATTACTTCGTTTTTACTAGTTACGACTGATACTTGCACCTCTTAAATTCTCCTAACCAAAACCGAAGACAAATATCGTCTTGCGAACTAACTTCGCCAGCATTAAAAACCAATACAAAATTTTAACCGGATGATAACAAGAACAAAATACATATGAGGTAGGGAAGAGTGCAGGGAATCAAATAATAGTGTGACAAAAATATCATTATCACATATCGATACATCGAGACTTGAATATCGCCATTACATGTCTCCAATATATCAAAAAAAATTCAGACTTTGAACTCCAAAATTCAGCCTAATAAAAAACAAGAAAAATTTGATAAAAATTCTAAATATTTCAAATTCAAGTTCAATTTGCGATTTTTACTTCAAAATACAACATTTAACAAAAAATCGAATTTGTATTTGAATTATTTTGTAATTTTTATTTCAAAATCAATCCTCATGATGTCATGAAACACGAAAAAATCCCAAAAAATTGAATAAGCAGGCATCATAGCGAAATTTTTTGAAGAAAAAAGTAACTTTCAGTAACTTTTTTTGAAGAAAAAATGGCCAAAAAGTAACAAAAGTAACAAAAAATTCATTTTTTTCAGGGGTCAAATTTTTTTTACAGTTTTCTGAAGGGAGGATTTTTTTGTAGTTTTCTGCAAACATTTCAAAGATAAATCAACCGAAAAGACGTGAATAATCTCATTTATTAAATTCCTTCGTCAAAACAACAATCAAACTATGTAGCAAAAATCAGTTTTTCCATTTTTTTCTTGAAGAATTTTGAAAAATAAAAATTTCTACGTGAAAATTTGAATTTTTGCCTGGAAAAGCGTGACTTTTGAGGGGAAAAAGCAACCAGAGTGACCTTTTAGACGTGAAAAATAACCAAAAGTGACTGAAGTCGAAAAAAATGACAAACACCTTAAAAAAGTGACCCGCTATGATGTCTGAATACGGTTTATTTGCTTGTTTTACAATTTTTACTTCAAAATTAGCCATTTTTTCTCCTTTTTGATACATCAATGTTGTTTCTTCATCAATACATCGATACTTTTACAGCCCTGGAAGCAAATTCTCACTAAAGAATCTTCATATTTAGATTCACAACACAAAAATCAATAGTTGACCTTCTACTTTGACCAAGCAGCTAAAAAAATATTCAGAAAAAATTCCAACACCAAGCACCTGAGAAAAGACGAAAACACCACAGTCGTACACACGTTTCTCACACCTCTCTTCTGGTACTCGCAACTCAAGTCCACTCGTACAAATATCCAACCGGCTCCACAGATCTACCTCTCCAGCTGTGAATGGAGCTTGTTAAAACATACCATTGTGAAGAATACGCATATGAATGGCTGAAGGCAACGCGAAAGTTTCTTTGTTATCGGTCACAGATTAGCGGTATGTATTAGTCTTGACTAATGGCGAGCGTCGAGAGCGGCCACAAACAAAAGCCAGCCGAGCGAAATGCATAGACTCAGCCGTATACTATTCACGTAGCACGTTGATTATTTCCATTAAACAGATAAACTTCATGTATAGGTAATAGGTACTCGTATGACTCACTAGATTACTCACTGGAGTAGAAATTTCAAGTATTGCCGCATCGAACGTAAACTTGGGTTGGTTTGGACTTGAAGTGAAAAAAAAAAGACAAAATACATTTGGACAGATTAACCGCAACGTAATGAGTTACACGTTTTTTATCCAGCTATTACTCTGCAATGTGGTTCGGTGCGAGAGCTGCGTCTAAATCAAACATCACGAAGCGTAAGTACTTGGAAATGCAACAGGACGAGACTTGGAGAATTCAACCACTGTGACGACGATGACGACGGCGTCGATGACGGTTTATAAGTTTATAAAGATGAGTATGCTTCTTTTTTAGACGAATTTTATCCTAGAAGAAATGGCTAATGTTGGTTTGAAGAAATGGACTGAGGAATAGAA
This sequence comes from Pseudococcus viburni, assembly GCA_033439095.1. Lineage (NCBI taxonomy): Eukaryota > Metazoa > Arthropoda > Insecta > Hemiptera > Pseudococcidae > Pseudococcus > Pseudococcus viburni. The sequence goes on along the minus strand of JAVBJF010000118.1, from coordinate 638,905 downwards.
AATTAAACATTCAAAAAAGCGAATTTTTCGACTGCTTTTCTTAAAGTGCTTCAAATCGATTAATTCTACGAAAGGCCAGGTAAAAATATTGGCAAAAAATGAATTGAAAACTGGAATTTCAAATTTTTCCAATACGAGTAGTTCAGTTTTCAGAGAACGTAAGTAATTCGCGACCATTGATGGTGTTTCAGACAAATTTAGAGACTCTCGCGACCAAAATTCGAAATAACGACCAGACTTTTAATGAAAAATTCAGTTTTACTAAATTTTTCCAATTAAAGTCAAAATGCAAAATTTTTCCAATTTTTCTAAAAAAAAAGGGGTCGATTGGTGTGAGGATTCATGAGCAGCAAACTGACTATGGGGCCTTCCCTAAAAATTACGAATCTAAAATGGACTATAGAGGGAAGAGGGAGGAAGCTAAAAGAATCAAACATTTTCGATAGTAATGGTGTCCAACGGAATGGAAAAATAAAGTATGACATGAATAGGACCGAATTTTCACTTTTGAATAGAATTACTGAAGATTTTAAATTAATGAAATTTTTCATGTCAATTTTTTCAAAGAGAAGTAAAACAAAACAAGGTGAGGTGATAACAATGCAGAGGCTAAAAATGAAAAAAATGTCGTTGTGTAAAAAAAAAAAATTGAAAGAACTTTCTTAAATAAATTAGGATTCAAAAATAATTTGAAAATCATGCCATTTTTTCGAAAATTAATTTCTGTAAGTTTTCGAAGTTTTCCGGGTCAATTTATTTATTAATTATTTCTTGATTCGAAACATTTATCAGGATTTTCAATCGAATTTTTTCTAGTGGGAGAAAAGAAGACATTACCTATTGCTCGAGCGAACCGAGGGAGAAAATTTTTTCAAAAAATCACGCTGAAAAAACAAACAAATAATAATATGCTTTTCTATCTCTTATTGAATACCATGCCATTGCAATAGCTCCTTTGCTTGAGTGAAGCAAAAATTAAATTTGAAAAAGTCCAATTCTCTGAAACAAAATTAGAATGATCCTGTCTACTTAATTAGCCCTTCGAATTTTTATGACTTTTTCATGGCCTTTTTGGGCTTTTTCACGAACCCCAAAACGACCAAAACAAAGAACGAAATCGGATGGGAAAAAAGTTGAACATTTTTCAAGGGTAGAAAAAAAATTAAATAATGAACATTTTTCTGTACTTGAAGCTCGAATGAAAAAAAAATTTTGAAAATTTTTCGAGATTTTCATGAAAATTTATAATAATAAACAGTAAACATCTTTATAATACTCGATTGTTTCTTCTATGTTTTATTTCCATTTTAAATACAAAACCATTAGTGTAGGCAAATTAGCGCTATTTTTAAGAAAAAAAAACATTTTTAGCTAGCTAAGATTTTATCGCCAAAAACTGTCGAGGGTGGTCCCCTGACTAACCCCTAAAAAGTCCGCACCCCCTAGACCCCTTGCTAAATTTTTTATGGAGGCTCCACCCCCTCAAAACTGGTTTTTCCCAAATAACTTCTCAGGATTTGATTTTACGGCAAAAGTAGCTCAATACTTTTTTGTTCTACGCTCAATTTCAAACATCTTTTGTATGAACAATTTTTTCGTACGACCAATATCAGAGGAGATGGAGCGTCCTGAAGGAAGGGGGTTTTGGAAAATATGATATTATTTGAAAACGCGATAATATGTATAAAATCGCACTAAACTGTATGTTTTGGGCATGAAAATAGTAGTATTACGTAAATTGATGGTATTAATACAACTTGACCCCCCCTTTCCCTCCCTATGTACTCACCCCACCTCACCCACTTGTTTTTAATTTAGCACTAGTAATATGACTGAGGGGTGGGGAGGGGTGGACACAATAGTGTGCGATTTTATACATATTATCGCGTTTTCAAATAATATCATATTTTCCAAAACCCCCTTCCTTCAGGACGCTCCATCTCCTCTGATATTGGTCGTACGAAAAAATTGTTCATACAAAAGATGTTTGAAATTGAGCGTAGAACAAAAAAGTACTGAGCTACTTTTGCCGTAAAATCAAATCCTGAGAAGTTATTTGGGAAAAACCAGTTTTGAGGGGGGTGGAGCCTCCATAAAAAATTAGCAAGGGGTCTAGGGGTGCGGACTTTTTAGGGGTTAGTCAGGGGACCACCCTCGACAGTTTTTGGCGATAAAATCTTAGCTAGCTAAAAATGTTTTTTTATTTCCTTATTTGCCTACACTACATGCTGAACTATCATAAACTCATTTTCTATTTTATTTATGAAAATAAATCAATTTGCCCAATTTTTTTCACAAGAGTATGATTTTGGTATGATTTGTACGATCCAAAATATGGAAATATATTTCTGTATGATTTGTATGACCAGTTAGACACCTTGGATAGAAATCAAATTTTTTCAGATTTTCTTTGCTCAATAATTTTCCTCGTTTCTTCTTCCTCTTTCTCCTACGAAAAAAAGGAACATTTTTGAAAATTTTCCGACTCTGATCCATTTTTTTTGGCTGTAAATGCAATTTCTCCACCACTGGAAAACAAGCAGCTTCCTCTGTCACTCGTTTGGTTCGGCATTGTGCCGCCCCCTCTCTCACCGCGGTATACAGTCAAAACTGAATTTCGTGGTAATTCGTGGCTTTTAATTTCAACTGAAAATTTTTGAGGAAAAAAAATAATTATGTCCTTGACTTTTTTAAATAAAAACAAATAAGACAAAATACGCAATTTTTATCTAGGTGCAATTTACTACCCAGAAATTGTTAATGGAGAGAATCCTCTCAAATTTTGCATCGTCAATAATTGTATTTTGAAATATTTTTCAAAAAAAAGGAGAAAAATGATAGATTGTAAATAAATTTGGCCATGAAAATTAAAATTTCAATACCACCATTGATTGTTTGATTATACTAACAAAAAAAAGAAAAAAATGAAGAAAGTTAGTACATCAGTTCATAAAAATAAGTGATGGCGAATTAAATTTTTTCAATTTTCATTACTCTTAATTGACATTAGACTTTCAAAAACATTTTTTAGATACAGTAAAGGGTACATTTTATACTTTGTTTCGACTTGAAGAAGTCAAGAAACTGAATTTTTTCGTTAAAAATTTTTTCTAGTGCAGTTTTGCAAGTTTTTAGAATTTAAACTTTCAACAGAAGGTTCAAAATTCAAAGCAGGCAAATAATTTCGGACTGAAATAAAAATAAATCGAAAGAACATCATAAAAAAATCCCATATACAAAATTTCAGGTGCTCAAGTTCATTTCTCGAATTTTTGAAATTTCAAAATTACCTCATCGCTCTGCAAAACATAAAAAATTTGATCTAACAGGGTGTCTAACAAAATCTCAAATCCCAAAACAAGGACTTTAGAAGGGCCTTGGAAGGACTTTCAGCATGACCTTTTCAAAATTAATATTGTAACCCCCACCACCACCAAAAAAATTCAAACTCATTTTAGGATGACACATTTTTTCTGTTTCAAAATATTTCATTGTTTAAGATGGAAGAGAAGAGTTTTTACCATGATTTCGAAAAAAAAAGTAAATTCACTGAGCCTAAGCGAAGCGAAGGCGAAATTTTTTGAAAAAAAGGGCATCCAGAATCTAAAAATTTCTTCATTAGGTAAAATTTGTGCTTTTTCCGTGTTTTGTTTAGACTTTCAAAAAAAACAATATCTATGAACCCGTTCCTGATTTCCTTCCAAAAAATCAAAACATTTTAGAAAATTGCAATCGAGATCGTTACCTCCTTTGATAAGTGAGAAGGACAATTTTTTCACTTGAAAATATTAATTGCCTAGGCTGGGAAAGGAAGAAGTTTCATACTATTATTTTGAAAATAAAATTGTGTAAATTTACTGAGCCCGAGCGAAGCGAGGGCGAAATTTTTTGGAAAAAAGATCATTCAAAAGCTGAACTTTTTTCAGGCACCCATATCATCTTTCATTATCTCACACAAAGTTGCTACTAGCGACATTTCAAATATTAGTGATTTATTTTAGCTTTTGGCGGGTGAGTCTCAAAATTTGAAATGGGAAGGACTTTTTACTCAATATAAGGACTTCGGAAGGACCGGAAGGACCCTTCAGCCAATATAAGAACCGGAAGGACTTGTTAGACACCCTGTCTAATCAATGAAAAAATCCTGGATTTCGTACATACTCTATTTTTGAGCTCCCGAATCGGTTGCAAACAGTTTCGAAAAATTTCAGAGCCTCCAGGAAATTTTGGAATTTTCCAGCCCTCCAGAGAAAAGCCCATAAAAATGGTCCATATGAACTTCAGCACCTAAAAACGCAGACTACCATATTGGTGACTAATTCCATCGATTAAAGCATAATTTTCCAAAATTCGTAACTTGGAGTTGAAATCCATATTTTTTGGCAGAAATTTTTTCCTAAAAAAATATGGATTTCCACCCGAAGTTACGAATTTTGAAAAATTTCGCTTCAATCGTTCAAATAGGTCACCAATATGGGCAATCCACGATTATAGGTGCTTAAGCTCATATGGTGGGCTTTTCTCCAGTGCTGGAAAATTTCAAAATTTTCTGGAGGCTACGAAACGTCTCGAAACCACTTTCAATTAATTCAGGAGGTCGAAAATGGGGTATATCGGTACCAAATTTTAGCTTTTTTCGTAGATTAGATCATATTTTCATGTTTTACATAGCGGTGAGGTAATTTTGAGATACAAAAAATTCAAGAAATGAACTTTACCACCTGAAATTTTGTATATGGGATTTTTTTATGATGTGTCTTTCGATTTATTTTTGCTTCAGCTCAAAACTCAATTTTGAATTGGGATACCTCTCTGGAGAAGCCACACTTGAAAAACATTTTTAGGGTACAGTTCGTGAGGGAAGGGAGAAAGGGTGCAAGGAACCGATGTCTATAAAATCATATCAGTTTGAACATTTCACATGTTTGTGTCAATAAAAATAAGTACCTCGAATTGTCTCAAAAATTTTAGAATATGATTAGATACATATTTCTTTGAAATTCTATCCCTATTCTCACATTCTTCACTCCATTCGAACCCCTTGAAACTTCGACAAACAAACACTCGACGATGACACTCTTCTATACACTTCAAAGCCTCCTCGTAAGCTCTCGACGAATACCGTAAACATCAATGAAACAGGAAAAAAACCAGCCTGTTTATTATTTCGTACCTCTCGACTCAACGATACAGTACCAACGACTCGCGATCGTCTCCTCGCCAAATGAATTGTCTCAGTTCACAGGCTACGAGATAAGATTACAAGGTACACGTAGCGTAGATTTCCACTGCGGCGTATCTTCGAATCACGAACCAATTTCACGGCCAATTCGTAATATTTAAAAAAGCGCCTAAATTAATCGAGCCGAGTTGTTTTTTTAATTTCGTACTATTCTAATACGAAGAGATTTTCAAACGCTGAGCTCGAACGAGAGTAATTAAAACATCCGATGGTGTACCATTCACCATTGACCGAGTTGTTTTCACACTATTACTCGCCTTTCTCTTTACTTTTCTGAAGCGGTATTGACCACGTACAGGAGAATTGAAAAAAAAACGCCCCGCCCCGTAATTAATTTCGGATTAATGAGTTTAAATTGTTTTTTTATCTATACGTAGGTACATTGTAGCTACCATGTATGAATGGTATTAATTGAATACTACACCTGTAGCGTTATAGCGTTCGCTCGTGAATCTCGCTATGTCGGCGATTTTTCACGCATACGTTCGTTTTAATTATGCAATATTTATGTTTACAAATCGCCAACTAGAGCTTCGAAGTGGCCACTACCGAGCAACGTGAAAAATGCGTTGCCAGGAGGAAGAAAGCGCTCGAATACGCTTTCTATAACGTGAATTACTGACTGCGAATCGTACACTCGACGCATACCTCTTGTGCGATGTTCTAGAACGTGGAATATGGAAAATTCGACCAACAAGGTTCGTCAGCTCCATTCCAATACCATCTCATTGAATGTATATTTTCGATATCGATCTTAGAATTCATCGAGGTGTCAAAACAATACGTCTGGTGAAGACAATGATGCTTAAAGTATAAGGTAAATATCGACATAGTCGCTGAACTTGAAAAATTTACGAATAATAAAACCACTAGTGTAGGTGCTTGCGGGAAAGTCGTGGTGAAATTCTATAGCGGCTGGGTAAAAATTATTCCTGAATATTGTCTCGAAATATCTTGAAAAATGAACTCATTTTATGACTTTGATAGTAAAAATTCTCGTAACTTGTTTATTTTCGTCAGGTCTCAATCGTACATCCGCGCGCTATTCCTGTTAAAATTGATTTTATGATTGATTCTTGTCCTGGACACTAAAACAAAGAAATTAAGCCCGTATGCCCTTTTCCCCCTCCCCCTTTCCCCAGGGTCCACCCCCCCAACATTTCAAATGTGTGTATCGCCTTATCTATGGGTTGTAATAAAAAAAATTTCGAGCAAAAGTTGTTCCTCTGCACCTATAATGTACATTTTCATTTCTCATCAAAATCCGTTTTGGGGCAACTCCTCCCCCCCCCCCAATTTAGAAACAAAACATGTTTTTGAGAAAATTTTAAAATCACGTTTTCTTTATTTTAAACGAAAAGTTTCAGAGATACCTACGACAAAAATTGTAATCACAAAAAGTATTCAGAATTGAATTTCCTTTCCTATGAGCTCTATCACGACCATTTTCATCAACTTTTCCCGACAGAGTGGACCTCTCCCCTTCCTCGTTTTCACAAAATTTGAACCCACAAACAAAATTTGCTCCAAAATGAATTCCGACAATAAATAGAATTATGCTTCTGATATCGAAAAACAAAAATCGTTTAATTTTTTTTCGTAGGTCCAACATTTGAGATAAGAGGGAGGAGGAGAGATCCATCCTGTCGAAAAAAAGTCGACGAAAATCGTCGCGATAAAGCTCATTGGAAAGGAAATTCAATTCTGAATACTTTTTGTGGTTACAAAGTTTGTCGTATCTCCGAAACTTTTCCTTTAAAATGAAGAAAACGTGATTTTGAAGTTTGATGAAAACTGTTTTATTTTCAAATTTGGGGGAGGGGCAGGAGTTGCTCCAAAATGGATTTTGATGAGAAATGAAAATGTACATTAGGTGCTGAGGAACAACTTTTGTTTGAAAGTTTTTTCATTACAACCCATAGATAAGGCGATACACACGTTTGAAATGTTGGGGGTGGACCCTGGGGAAAGGGGAGGGGGAAAAAGGGCATACGGGCTTAATTTCTTTATTTTAGTGTCCAGAACAAGAATCAATCATAAAATCAATTTTAACAAAAATTTCGCGCGGAAGCCTTTTTTTGTACGATTGAAACCTGACTATTTCGTTGGTCCTCTCGATTTTATTTTCTTCTTTATTGAATTTCAATCATCGACCCAAAAAAGTGAATTCTGTCGATTCGCACAGCTTTTCGCAAGGTAGAGTGGGAGCACTACTTATTTTCCTATTTCAATATTTTAATACAATAATGAAAATTTGGAAACACTAAAAACTATCTGAAGGTTCAAAAAATGTTTTAAAAAGATGAATTTCTTCAAGTAAAGAATATTTGAGACGCAGCCAGGGATACCCGACCATATGTCGGAAAAGTAAATTTTTTAGAAACAAAACATGTTTTGAGAAAATTTTAAAATCACGTTTTCTTATTTTAAACGAAAAGTTTCAGAGATACCTACGACAAAAATTGTAATCACAAAAAGTATTCAGAATTGAATTTCCTTTCCTATGAGCTCTATCACGACCATTTTCATCAACTTTTCCCGACAGAGTGGACCTCTCCCCTTCCTCGTTTTCACAAATTTGAACCCACAAACAAAATTGCTCCAAAATGAATTCCGACAATAAAAATTAGAATTATGCTTCTGATATCGAAAAACAAAAAATCGTTTAATTTTTTTTCGTAGGTCCAACATTTGAGATAAGAGGGAGGAGGAGAGATCCATCCTGTCGAAAAAAAAGTCGACGAAAATCGTCGCGATAAAGCTCATTGGAAAGGAAATTCAATTCTGAATACTTTTTGTGGTTACAAAGTTTGTCGTATCTCCGAAACTTTTCCTTTAAAATGAAGAAAACGTGATTTTGAAGTTTGATGAAAACTGTTTTATTTTCAAATTTGGGGGAGGGGCAGGAGTTGCTCCAAAATGGATTTTGATGAGAAATGAAAATGTACATTAGGTGCTGAGGAACAACTTTTGTTTGAAAGTTTTTTCATTACAACCCATAGATAAGGCGATACACACGTTTGAAATGTTGGGGGTGGACCCTGGGGAAAGGGGAGGGGGAAAAAGGGCATACGGGCTTAATTTCTTTATTTTAGTGTCCAGAACAAGAATCAATCATAAAATCAATTTTAACAAAAATTTCGCGCGGAAGCCTTTTTTTGTACGATTGAAACCTGACTATTTCGTTGGTCCTCTCGATTTTATTTTCTTCTTTATTGAATTTCAATCATCGACCCAAAAAAGTGAATTCTGTCGATTCGCACAGCTTTTCGCAAGGTAGAGTGGGAGCACTACTTATTTTCCTATTTCAATATTTTAATACAATAATGAAAATTTGGAAACACTAAAAACTATCTGAAGGTTCAAAAAATGTTTTAAAAAGATGAATTTCTTCAAGTAAAGAATATTTATTACTTTTTTGAAAAAAAATTTCTTCATAAGCAGATTTTCTGGGCAATGGGTATGGGTCCAAAGTCCAAATTGAGAGTAAGTTGAAATTGGCTAAATTTTACATAAATACAATTTATGTAACAAAAAAATGTTGATTTGATGTTGCCTGGTATAAGTTTACAATATTGCCACTTTTCAATAAGCTGCGTACATTTTTCCAGGGGGTGCGGGGATTCTCCTGAGTTAACGACGAGTGCCCCCATCCAAATTTTCCGAGCACACCCCCTCATTTTCACCAATGTTCCCATTTTTTTTACAAACTTTAGTATATTTATATTATAGGAGAGTGAGGTACAAAAAATACAAAATCACACTTGTATTGGTGACCTATTTGATCGAGTATAGCACAATTTTTCAAAATTCGTAACACCAAGTTAAATCCACATTTTTTCCAGAAAACGTTTTCAGCCAAAAGTAAGGTTAATAGTTCACCAATACAGGTGATCAGCTATTACAGGTGCCAAAGTTCGAATGGACTATTTTTTTAGGCTTTTCTCTGGCATTGGAAAATTCCAAAAATGTCTGAAGGCTCCAAAACGTCTTAAAACGGCTTCCAATGGATTCGAGAGGTCAGAAATCAGGTATATAGTAAATACCGAATTTCAGCCTTTTTCATTGATTAGATTAACTTTTGATATTTTGCAAGGCAGACGATGAGGTGATTTTGAAATTTAAAAAATTCGCCAAAATTCGAAAAATGCACTTCAGCGCCTTAAAATTTGGATTTGGGGTTTATTATGATGTACCTACTTTGGAAGTACCTAGGTATTTTTAACTCAAAATTTTACTTTGAGTTGGGATATCTCCCTTGTTAATGAAAATAAAGTGAAAAATGATTGATTTCTTGGTTTCGATTATTCTTTGAGCATGTTGCACCCAATTTTGGAATCTGAAAAAAATATATGTGATGTCTGACCACTTAACAAAATCAATAAAAAAATTTACAGACTGGAACCCTCAACATTTTTTTTTTGAAAATTTCAACATAAAAAAATTGGAAAAATATGAACTGAAAATTTTCAAAAAAATTCTCATTCATACCCAGTATGGTACCCGTCAAGGCATACCTATAATCTGTGAAAATTCGCGATTTTTTATTCACTATTTCTAGAGATATCACATGTTGAATTTTCGTAGGAGGGCGGCTGGGGGTCAAAATTGTTTGGGTAGTTTTTTTACTATAATTAACATTTTGGGTCAATGGCTATTTTTGACTCTTACCAGGAAAGGTCCGAAGCCGTTATATCAAGCTTGTACTCAAAAATGTTGCTTAAAAAATAAATATCTACTCTTTTTTTCATGTTTCTTTTTGTTTTCTTCTTTTGAATTTGAATGTATTACTTACTTACTACAAATTCAAACCAGAAATTAAAAACCTTTCAATGAATGATGATGGGGGGGGGGGGTCCGTCTAATTATAGGGTTGTTAAGAAAGCCCCCCCCCCCTTCAATTTTCAACAATGAGTTGCTCACCACATCCCGAACTTTTTAAGTAAAAAATTCTCAAAATTCCCAACACTTTTCTCGCCATAGTTGACAATATTATTCATTGAACATTTATGGAGTGTATTAGAAATAAATTGTCTTTTTCATACTTCTAATTCATTATTTGAAAAAAATTGGCACCATTACCAAAAAGAAATGACCGAATTTAATTTTAAAATGTTACGAAATTGCAGTGTCGAAAATCACATTTTCCCAGAAAACCTCAACCAATTTCTCCATTCAATATATTTTTTTAAATTCCAAAATCCTTGATAAATACAAAAATTTTATTAAATTTTCACAAACACCAAAAAACTTCAACTTCAAGGATCAAAGTTAGCAGCTGTGATGGTAGCCCAATATCGCCCAAGGATATTTTCACCCCCTTAGTCACTGAATTACATCCATAGATTAATCAAAAATTAAGAGGATGAACCGATGGAACGAAAATTGAAAATTTCCGACTTACACAGCGTTTTTTCCAATTTTTTTTTCAAGATAGGTACTTTTTTCGGCGAAATTTTCGTCCCAAACCTAATTTTTCCAACTACATATAAAAAATTCAATTTTATAATGGTTAGAAAGTAAGTTGCCTCTTTCACCTCCACCAACCCCTCTAAAGTTGTGAAAATTTCCAATTTGTACTCATATTTTTCCGTTGATGAAATATGTTTTTCCAAAGTTGATAAATTTTCATATTTTCTCAAGTTGGGAAAATATACCATTTGTACACATATTTTTCCAAATTTGGATAAGTAGAATAATTATTTATACTTTCGGGGAGAAGAAAAATTCTGGTAAAATTAGTTTGGTCGGCAAATTCGTGTCATTCATTCCCACCCTTCTCCTCAAAGTCAGTCTGTTTCGTCCTGAATAAATTAAATTTCAAAATTTTCAATTATGTTTGCTGCAGCTCCCTTTCTACATAAAATTTAATTGAGAGTAAAAATGTAGTAAAAAATGAGCATTGTGGAATGGTAAAAAAAAGTCTTATCAATGTATAGGTATCATATGGTTGGTAAACTTGAAAATCTGAGTAGGGATTTTCACAGATATTATCCCTCCCTCTCAACGATATGTCCCCCGAACGTCCCTGATGGACTCATCAAATTATCCTCATTTAGTCATCAATTTTGTTGACTTTTTTGAATAACTGAACAGAACAGAATAGATCATAACAAATCAACTATAGAATAAAACCAAAACAGAACCAAAAAAATTCATTTTCGCTTGAACAAAATACCAGTATACGATTCATTCATTTTAAAAATTATTCAAGATGATTCATTATTAGAACTTTTACAGCAACTAAAACACTTAAGAATTGTAATTTTTGAAACATTTTTGCCAAAAAAATATTAAACAGGGTGTCTACCGATTTTTAAAATTCGAAATTCGCGACTTTTTCGCGACCTTTTCTCGACTTTTCCCCATGGTATCTACTTCTCAATTTAACTCCCCCCCCCCACCCCAAAAAATAATCAACGAGATCAAATTTATTACAAAAAAAAAAATCAAAACGGAAGGAAACACGTATTTTAAATCAATATCATAAAAAAATGAACGCATTCTGTAATATTTCAAAATTCCTAAAGCAACCAAAAATTTGTGAAAAAGTAACATTTAACCACTCCATTAGGTACATGAGGAATGTATGAAGGCGGCAGAATCAATTTATTCTCGTAATGTACAGTTCGAGATGGAACAGCGGAAAAAAAACTAGGGTCATATTAAGAAACATTAAAAAAATATAATTTTTCACAAAAATTTTCTAAAAGTCGATTATTTTTATATTAAAGAAGGTATATAGTTACAGCTCTAGGAAATTTTTTTTTGAAGAATTTATTACAAAAGGAGCAAAAAAAATTCCTACAGTGATTTTCCCTTCTGAATTTTTAAGAAATCTCAGTGAAAATTCCAAAATTCTTCGATTTTTCTATATTTTTTGGAAAATAGACACAATGTCCCCTTTTTCAAAAAAAAAACAAAAACGAAAATATTTTGAAAATTACTATCGTGATCGCTACTAAATCTCCCACAAGAACGAATTTTTTCCGCTTTAAATATTCAATTATTGTTCAGAATAGAAGAGAAGAAGGTTTATAATTTAAGAATGATGTATGTAAATTTATATGAGCCCGAGGGAGGCGAGGACGAAAATTTTCAGAAAGTGTTCAGAAATTTGAAACTTCTCCAATTCTTTTGTTTTGAAAAAAGCGAAAAAAAATCAAGTAATTTGGGAAAAATTCGCGACTTTTGATGAATTTTGGATAATTTCGTGACTTTTTCGCGACTTTCGCGACCGGCAGACACCCTGTTGAACCACATTTGGCAAAATGGCCGCACTGATTACGTAAAAATTTGCTTAAAATCATAAAACATCATTCAAAATCAGAAATATTTTCAAATCAGTGGTTCAAAATGCTTAAGCAAACAAAAATTCAATTTCTATTCCGAAGTCTCGTTCAAAATCGAACCTAGAATTACCACTACCAACTATCGAATTCGAAAAATATCGGTAAAAAATTAAAATAACTTTAAACTAAGAAGAAAAAGCATGGAAAAGATATTTTTGAAAATGTTTATTACTTTTTTCCATTTATTTATCGAAATGGCCACACTGATTACACAAAACCTCGATTAAAACCTCATTAAGAATCAAAACACCTATTTTTAAATGAGATGATAATCCTCATACAACAATTTTATTCTATTCGAAAATCTTTCTCAAGATCACGATGCCATAAGCCATAATAACTCTAATCAATGCTACCAACCACCGAATTTTTCAAAAACACCGGTAAAAATCAAACAGAATAAATCCGGAAAATCTCTTAAAATTCAATTTCTCATTTCACAACCATAAATCTTCCTAACAACCGAAGAAATCTGCCAAAAAACACACCTTGGAAGACACCTGAACGAAAATTTCTGCATATTTACGTTACATCGGAAAACCCACCACCAACAGCAAAAAAAATACCAAACCAGAGAAACCAATTTGCGAAATTTTTTACAATCGTGAATTTCATTCTCGTTCGTTATTTTTATCACGTTACGTTACGAATACTAAGTAAATACGTGTCTACGTCCACTACACCATTACCTGACACTTGATTTGTTAATCTAATAAGTCACTTAATAAAATATCACCAAAGCTATAAACATTTTTCCTACAAAATATGACGTGGTGGTAGAACAGAGTCAGAAATACCGAGAAGAATTTACACCTGCATTAATTTTCCATACTTTGATGACCTTTATAAAAAAAAGCTTTTAACACGTGTGTAAATATACACGTTACATAAAAGGTATCGCGTTTACGTTTATTGAATCGTAATACCATTCTAAAACCTTATTCGATACAATGATACTCTCAGGAGGATTAAATTAATAGGTGTATAGCAAATCTATCAACAAAATACCGTTTACCTTCGAATTGAAGATGGTGGAAACTTCAAACACGTATTTTTACAACAAACCACAGTCGATACTCGTGATCGTAATGCAAAATGTATAAGTAGGTAATATTCTATCTCTAGCAAACCGAAATGATCAGATTTTAAGCCACTTTCGTACAAATATGTATAACCGAACCGACGACACACACTACCGTACTACATATTCATTGAAACGAATTCCTTCTCATAACGGAACACCGATTTAAAATTCTTTCGCATTAATATCTGCATAATTACAGTGAAATTCTACCTTCAATATTCGGTTAAGTTTACAATACAGCGAAATGGAAAATTCGACTTGGAGAAAGAGTGATTTCGCGCGAAATACTAAACAACGATACACACACACACAACGATACGAAATACTACGAAGTACCGTACGCACACATTCAACAGGATAACAACACGAGATGTTTTGATTGATTCGTCGATACAGAAGAATTAAAAATTCAAAGGTATTAAAATGTAGTAAAATTACTACCTGAGCACTTAACAATCTTACTCTTACTGACCGGAATGTGTTAGAATGAGTCGGCTTCTCACTGGTACGTCGATGGAACAAAACCAAACAAGTAAATACACCGGTACACTTGTTAAATACACAACACACGACACAATTAATCAATAAACACGAAACGGAAATCTACATTAACGAATAATATTAATTGAATTCGCCATTAAATTGTATTTAACGTGCAAGACGCGACACACACGATTTTGTCAACGTAACACGAATGTAAACATTCGAACACTGCGAGAACAATAGACAACGATAAACGTGTATCGTTGAGTCGAGTATCTTCGGGTACGTTCGGCTCATTCCAACGAACGTCGACTGGAGTTGGAAAATTGGAATGGAATTTTTACTATTTTACATCGTCGAAATAATTGGAAAATAATTCGTCGAAAAGGTGCACTCGTTTGGGTAATTATTGTAATAAATTTGGGTCTATTTTTAGCTGGTCTGGTACGTTTTTCAATGACGAAAGAAACCCGAATAATTAAAATTCGAGTTACGGTTGATGAGTCGTGGCACCTACCAAGTCGTAACGAATGTGTGTTTAGATTACGAAATTTTCCTGTCTGTTATATCATTTTTAGAAAAGAAATAATGTATGTAAAATATTATTCACATTAGTTTTGATTGGTAAAAAATGCTTCGATACAAAAATAACAACGTAGAGATTATGAATTCGATCAGATCGATGGGGTTTCGATGAAAATTCATCGTATTTGATTGGATTTTCGAGTTTTAAAAATAATTTTTTCGGTTTCGAAGTATGTAAGGGGGTTGGGGTGAATTTCGATGAAAAAAAATTTAAAAATTACATCGCTGCGGACAGGATTCGAACCTGTGCGGGCAGAGCCCATTGGATTTCGAGTCCAACTCCTTAACCACTCGGACACCGCAGCGTCGCAAAACATCGTCGTTACACGCGGTTACAACGTAGATGTTGGTACGGTTCGTTGAAATTTAACGATTGATGTAATTTATCGATCGTTTGATGTAAATTAATAAATAATTACCGTAGGTTTTTATTAAGGTACGTGGATTTTATTGATTTTTGATCAAATGATGATCTCAAGAGACAGATTGTACATGATTATTCAAATATAACGAGTTCGATAAATTATTCAAAGGTTTAGAAGATGATTTTGTATCAGTTCTGAATCAAAGTAGGTCCTAGATACCTATTACCTAACTATTTAAATGATCAGAGATAGAATTAATTAAATCAAAGAGAAGATTATCATGTATTTTGAACCAGTTTCTATTTTGTCTGATAGATTTTTTCAACAAAAATCTTTCAATTTTTATAGATAAAATTTCTTGAAATTATGATGATGAATTTTCTCAAAATAAAAGTGATTGATGCAACATACATCATCGTCTCAAAGAAAAATAGTTTGTACTGTTACTGTATTAAATTGATAAACATTTTTTAACGAAAACAAACTAAATTTGGTTGTATCCAAAAATGAAAAGATATAATATTACAATCATCAGCATGAAATTACTTTAAAATTAAAAATGACTGAATATTTGGCAATCCAGAATTAAAAATTACACAGATCGACGTTTTTAAACTTTTGAAATGCTGTCTGAAGTTTAATGAGTGATTTTTATAGTATTTTTCACGTTGAACACGAAAAAATTAGTGAAAAAATTCCATCACCCGAGGATTTTTCACAATTTGAATTTTTTGTTGAACAGTTTTCTACTTTTTTTGATAATTTTTGACACTTGAAGTCGATTTTCTGAGAAAAGGAAGAGTTCTGCGAAAAAAGATAATAGAACATAAATTGTAGAGCGTAAAATTTCCTTTCCGTAAAGTTCAATTAGTTATTTCTTAGGAGGCTTTAGCTTTCGCGATATTTTAGTTCTAATTTCATTTTTTTTTTTAAACTGAAAATATTTTAAAAACTTTGCCTCCTAAGGAAAAACTAATTGAACTTTACAGAAAGAAAATTTTAAGGTCCACTATTTATGTTCTATTCATTTTTTTCGTAGGGCCCTTTCTTACCCCAGAAAATCGACTTTTAGGGTCAAAATTTACATTAAAAAATGTAAAACAAATTTTCAAAAAAAAATTTAATATTATGAAAAATTCTGAAATGCTGGATTTTTTTCACTATTTTTCTCGTGATCAGCGTAAAAAATACTATAATAATTATCCATTAAAATCCAAATATCATTTTATTTTTTCGCTTTAATCACGGTTTTTAGTTTAAAATTTAGTGCTGATTTCAAAATTTCTCCTTCACTCACTCCATGATATAATTATTCAATTAGGTATTTAATACAGCAATTACAAACAGAAAAATTTTCACTGACAAATGATAACAAATGGTGTATTTGCGGTATCTAACTGTTCATAATACAATTTTTTTCACGAAAAAAAATTAAAAGAAAAATGAAAATGAAACACATAAAAACATGAATAATTCCTAAAATAGCAACACTGGTTCCTTCAACAAGTGTGATAGGCAGTTTTTTTCACACTGCAGTCCAAGGAATTGTTTTCTATTGGAAAATTGAGAAAAAAGTGATTTTGCCAACAATGTCGTTTTTCCTCTTTCTCCAAGAATTTTTTTCAAAATAAATAAGTAGGATAGGTACGAGAATTGTCAGGAATATAATAACACATTGATGACTTCTAGGTACATAAAAGTTTACAAATCTTACTTACCTTCAATTTTTTGAAAATTGGATAAAAAAATTTTTACTTTTTGAATACCTAATTATTTTATTTAAATTTTCAAATTTCAATTTTTTTGGGGTTTACCCTTGCTAATTCGAAAAAACAATAAAAAAAAGTATTTTTTTGTAAATATGTACAATAATATGGGCAGATTAATATTGAAACAGGGCGAAAGTGGAAAAAATTTATAACTGCAATTTTTTTGCGGGAATGTGTTCAGATGTGTCCCAGTAGTTACCACATAAATCCCAAGAGCCCCAAGTGTGGAGGAAATTTTTTTGGGTGGGGGTACAAAATTACATCTCATAGAGGCGTATTTATCATGATAATTTTTTCATAAATTTTGGTGCACTCCTTCATGAAGTTTTGGCCATTTGAAATTTTCAACTATAAAAATGAACTTAAGTTAATAGCAAGGTACGACTACTTTAAAAAAATTCTAAAAACGTGTTTTTGGCGTAGATTCATGTTACGTATTCACTTTTGGCGATTTCGGTGGCACAGGGGCCGAATATCGCAAAAACCCGTAAAGAAATGTCGTTATTATGGCAGATTTTTCAAATTTTAAGCATTATATACCGAAAGAAATGACCAATTAAAGGAACTAACGTCAGATTCGTGTTAAGCAGGTCAAAATACTCCGATAAACACCTTTTCGCGATCATTTTAGATACGTACTTTTAAAATCTCGAAATTCACATTTTTCACTGATTTTTCATGACAATGAAACTGAATTTCGTGATCTAAGGTAAAATAATTGCGGAAAGGGTGTTTCTCTGGGTATTTTTGACCTGCTTATCACAAATCGGACGTTGGTTTCTTCATTTTGTCATTTCTCTCCGAATGAAATGTTTAAAATTTGAAAAATCTGTCAAAATAGGAAAATACCTAACATTTCTGTACGGGGTTTTGTAATTGTTATTTTGAGCCTTTTATTTACAACTGAAAATTCTTCATTATAAAAAGGGATGAGGGAGGATCGAAATGAAAAAAATCTGACGCTGGAAAAAATTATGAATAATTTTCGAAGCAGGGCTGGTGGAACAGAACGTCGTTTTGTTCTGTTCTGTTCAGGAACGAATCCTTAAACAAATTGTTTTGTTCTGTTCTGGTTTTGTTCCAGCTGTTTTGTTCTGTTTTGTTCTGTTTTATTCTGTTCTGTTCTGGTATTTTTTGTTATGTTCTGTTCTGTTCAATTTTTTTTTAAAAATTGATAAATTGATGTCCAAGTGAGAAAATGTGGTTTTCTGGTATGTTTCGTATGTTAGGCTTGGACTCATGGGGAGGAGGGAAAGGGGGAATTTCCAAATCCTCAAAAAAGCTTGAAAATTCTGAAAAATTTTAAATTCACGAACAGAACAAAATTATATTGTTCTGTTCTGTTCTCGTTTATTTGTTCAGAACATTATTTTGTTCTGTTCTGGTTATTGTTCCGCGAAAACAGAAATTTTAGTGTTTTTATTTGTTCATACTGTTCTGTTCTGTTCTGTTCCACCAGCCCTGTTTCGAAGTCCTAGGAAATCAGAAGAACGAAACATGATTCGTTTCAAAACACGAACGTTATCGTTCACTACTCTTCCAAGTCAGGGAAAATAACAACTCCCCAACAACAATCATGTTGGATTAAAAATAACACTGATCCCGATGATAATGATAAAGAAGAGCTCGATTCGTCCAGTGATCAATAATTTCATTTAATAAAGTTTGATCATGATCACATAATCCGATTAATTTCTCAATTATGTCTCTGAAATTAACTCAAGGATCTATTAAAGTACGTCATCTAACATTTATAACTCTTCTACTCAAGGTTTTGTAGAAATATAGCAAAAATAATGGTATTTTGTTGCTTTTTAGGCGATGTTTAGAGAAGAAGAAGTTAAGAACCCTATTGTCCAGCTCTTGGTTCGTATTCTTCTTTAAAGTTAGTTGACCAGCAGAATAATTTTATTAATTAATTTCCGCATTTTAATGGCGCAGAACCATCAGCCGTATACCTTACAGAAAACGCCGAATCTTTTTTATCGATTGATTATATGGGATGGCGTAATTACCACCGATTCTGTTGTGATGGCTACTCGGCTGAATGATTTAATTACTAGTGGACAATTGCAGAAGTACAGTATCATTCGTTTAGATAAATACATTTGTAGAGAAGGTACTCCTGGCAAAAAAATGAAGTAAATATCTCTTTCTGTGAACTTAGATTCAATCAACCATTGCCAAATGTATAATAATTTTTTATTCGTAGGAAAGTCTTAGGAGTTTCTAAATTATCAATTTTAATGGCGGGAGACGTCGTAGGAAATAAAATTTGTAACGCAAACTTCGATGGTGCATTATTGGAAGCCTCAACTGACCGTATTCCAGTTCATTTTTCTTCTCCGGTTGCATCTCCGATGATAGGTTACAACAATTACGTATGTATTTGTATTATTATTTTAGTATTACCTTGCTGAAGTTGAATTATGTTTCAGGTCAGATCGAAAACGTATGCAAACCTCAAGAGATCTTAAAAATTAATCTCATAGATGGATTAATCCAAAATGAAGATGTATCGTTTATCAAGGTTCGTTTATTACAAAAGGGATACATCCGATCTACTTCAATTGGGAATGTTTTTACCATGGATTTGATTGATGCATCAGGTGCCATCAGAGCGAGTGCAATAAAAGATGCATGTGACAGGTTGTACGACATGATGGAAGTTCGTAAAATTTCAAATTTGTCTGAAGCATTGTATGGTTGAGTAATCTCAATTTCTTTTGTTGCAGTTGAATAAAATATTTCTAATCAGCAGATGCTTAAGAATACCTGCTACCCATAAATTTACCACGATTCCTCATGATTTCGAGTTAATTTTAAATCAAGAAAGCGTAGTTGTTCGTTGCGAAGGTGACGATTGTTCTATACCAAAAATATATTTCCGTTTTTCTATGTTGAGCGAATTGAAGAATATTTCTGCTGGTACTTTTATCGGTAAGGGAAATTAATTTTACGCAACCAAAAAATTTTTTTCCTGATTTATTCTATTTATAGATATCGTGGGCATTTGTGTGTCAATCTCGGATTTGGAAACTTTTGAGGTCGCAGTCAAATCAAAAAAGTTGGAACTGAAAAAACGTGAAATCAGACTCGTTGACATGAGCAATGCATCTGTAAGTATGAATGATCTTATTTACATCTTTGGTTCAAGTATTTTTATTAATGAGTGATTTTATCAACAGTTCACTGTGATTTTGTCGGACAGTCTTTCACACATTTTTGATATTTCTTACAATCCCGTTATAACGATAACAGGAGTTGGAATTTATAAATTTAGAGGATTAAAGGTCGGTCTGGCAACCGATATATCTCAACTTCAATTTAATCCAGACCTTCCGGAATCTCATAAGCTACGAAAATGGTACGATTCCTTAGATTCCAATCACAAATTCAGCAGCGTATAGAGTTGATAAAAAATTTGTTAAAAATACTCTGTAATCGTTCAGCTTTATGTTTTGAATGTATGGTTTAAGTTGGTACTTAGATTTATAATTTTATCCGTACTAATTTCTTACGATTCAAATTTCATTTTTTGTACTATTAGATGATAAAATATTTGAAACAACTTTTAAATTGTGATTTTCCATTGAAATGTTTGATCTTAATTACAGATAACATTACTGAATGAAAATTAATCTTCGCGTGCATATTGTCAAAATTTGTGGGGTTGGCTTTAAGGTTTGAGTTAACTAAAATTAGATCCGATCGGATCCACTTGGATCCATTCAGCACTAGTCCACCAGGTTGATTCTCATTGTTGTGAATGACCTATTAGAAGCAACCAGTTGAACTATAGCTGTTTTATTGAGCTTTTCTCAACAACCATATAATTAGATGGTTCTCTCAAATTAAACCAAAACAGAATAGGATTTATTTTCTGAGTAACATTTTTGAGTGCACGCTTGATACAATGGCTTAGAGTTTTTCCTGGTAAGGATATTCGGTCAAAATTGAGCCAAAATGTTACTTTCAGTGTAAAACCCTCAAAAAATGTTGACCCCCAACTCCCCCACCAAAATTCAACATGCCATTGTGATATCTCTGGAAGGAGTGAATAAAATTTTTTGAATTTTCTCAGATTATGCGTCTTGACGCGTATGTATGAGAATTTTTTGAAATTTTTCGAAAGTTTTGTTGGTTTCCCGGCTGGAAATTTTTTATTGATTTTGTCAGTCGTCAGGCATCACATGTATTTTTTTCTGATTCCAAAATTGGGCGCAACATGCTCAAAAAAAAATCAAAACAAAAAACACGTATTTTTCACTACAATAAACATTGAAAGTATATCATAAAAAATCCCATATCAAAATGTAAGGTGCTGAAGTGGATTTCTCAGATTTTGGGGGATTTTTGATTTCAAAATTTCTTACCTCATTGCCCTGCAAATTATAAAAACGCAATCTATTCAATGAAAGAAAACTGAAATTTGGTATAGTTAAGTATATAATTAGGTCTCAATTTCATATCCGCTCGACTGAGCTGTAAAAAGCAATTTTATGATTGATTCGTGTTCTAGACATTACAACAAACAGATTTAGCCCAGATGCCTTTTTTTTTACCCCTCCTCCTTTTCCGAGGGTCCATCCCCCTTTCTTAAAAACGCCTGTAGCGCTCCTCCTATGGGTTCTAGTGAAAAAAATTTCCCACAAAAGTTATCCCTCAACATCTCAGCTACAAATTACTTTCTATAGAAAATCCAATTTGGGGCCACTGGTGCCCCTCAAATTTGAAAAAAGTATTTCAAAAAATCATAAAAATCGCGTTTTTTTCATTTTTACCGAAAAGTTTCTAAGATGAGTAAAATTTGTAAATAACCAAAAGTATTCAGAATTAAATTTCCTATTCGGTGAGTTATATCACGACTATTTTCGTCCCGCTCCCCGTTACATACAGGCCCACCCCCTCCCACACATCAAAAATTTCGGTCTTCTAGAAAAATTTTCCAGCAAAAATATATTTTTTACCACTTAATCTACAATTTTGGTCATTATAAAAAATATTTTTTGAGCAATCCCTACCCCTTAAATTCGAAAAATATCCCTCAAAAATATATAAAAATACGCTTTTTTACGCTTCCAATGCAAAGCTTTAAAGATAATTATGTAAACAGAAATTAGGTATATTCATTAGTTGCTTCTTCATACAAAACTGGAAATTAAAAATTACGATTTTTAGACACTTTCCCCTCTATTTCTGTTTACATAATTATTTTTAAAGCTTTGCATTGGAAGTGTAAAAAAGCGTATTTTTATGTATTTTTGAGGGATATTTTTCGAATTTGAGGGGTAGGGATTGCTCAAAAAATAATTTTTATAATGATCGAAATTGTAGATTAGGTGATGAAAAATAATTTTTACTGGAAAATTTTTCTAGAAGACCGAAATTTTTGATGTGTGGGAGGGTAGTGGGCCTGTATGTAACGGGGAGGGGGACGAAAATAGTCGTGATATAACTCACCGAATAGGAAATTTAATTCTGAATACTTTTGGTTATGTACAAATTTTACTCATCTTAGAAACTTTTCGGTAAAAATAAAAAAAACGTGATTTTTATGATTTTTTGAAATAATTTTTTCAAATTTGAGGGGCACCGGTGGCCCCAAATTGGATTTTCTATAGAAAGTAATTTGTAGCTGAGATGTTGAGGGACAACTTTTGTGGGAAATTTTTTTCACTAGAACCCATAGGAGGAGCGCTACAGACGTTTTTAAGAAAGGGGGTGGACCCTCGGAAAAGGGAGAGGGGTAAAAAAGGCATCTAGGCTCAATTTGTTTGTTGTAATGTCTAGAACACGAATCAATCATAAAATTGCTTTTTACAGCTCAGTCGAGCGGATGTGTTTTTTCGTGAAATTGAGACCCTACTAATACCCTATTTCCGACCTCCCGAATCGATTGGAAGCATTTTCGAGACTTTTCGGAACCTCCAGAAAATTTTAGAATTTCCCAGCACTGTAAAAAAAATCATAAAAATAGTCCATATGAACTCGGCAACCTTGATCGGTAAAGCACAATTTTCCAAAATCCGTAAATTTTGAGTTGAAATCCTTATTTTTTTGACTGAAAATGTTTTCTGGAAAAAAATATGGATTTTAAATCAGTGTTACGAATTTTGGAATATTGTGTTTTAATCGATCAAATTTCAAATAGGTCAACAGTACAGGTATGATTTTGTATTTTTTGTATTCTCTCTCCTTATAAACATAGGTACTAAAGTTTGTAAAAAAATATTTGAGGGGACTAGTGAAAATGGGGAGGGGGTGCTTGAGAAATTGAGAGGGGGAGGGGCACTCATCGTTGACTCTGGGGGATCACTGCACCCCTGCTGGTAGTGATTTGGGCTTCTCGTAAGTAGCTTCATATTTCACAACGAAAAAATTTATTTGATGCCTACGTAATTTTGCTTATGTACAGTAAAGTACCAGTTGTGGATCGGGGCCCGTTTGTTGATCACTCTCATCCCGGAGGCCTGAGGCGAAGTGTCAGGTAGCGAACCTGCACGTATCTTTAATGTACTACCCTAACCTATGTTTTTAACCGGGTGTCGGCTTTCATCGGTGTATCCTTGTTTATCTAGCGTGCTTTTTATCACGGTGCTGAAAAAAAAGCCGATTTTCACGATTTTAATTTTTTGTTATGTGTAAATGAGTGAATTATAGTGACAAAAGAAAAAAAAACGATTGTTCAGGTGATTATTACTGTTCATTATAGTCAAGAGAACCCATTTAGGCCAAAAACTTTTTTTCAAGTTGATGACTGCTCAGTTGCTGAGCTGAAAAGAATGCGTACATGAAACAATGATTTTGATGCTTATTTGTGATTTCAGACATTTAAAACGGTCTAAGTATATTTTTTTAATATATTGTTAAGTATATTAGATCGAAGTAATGCATGATCGCATCAAAATTTTTTGACCCACAAACGGTCTGATCCACATACGGACAAAGTACAACTGATCCACAATCGGACAATTTTTTTTTTCTTTTTAGATGGTTTATACCGAAGACGAGTTGACCCAAGCGGTGAGTAGAGTGGTGGATGGGGGAATGGGGCTCCGGGAGACCCATCGGATTTTCTCCAACATCCCATACGGCACGTTACAGCGACATTGTAAACTTAATAGTGGAAAATTAACGAAAACACATTGTGGATATTATCTCTTTTTTTGATTCGAAAGTCCTGCACACAAGTAATTTTTCAGCATGATGGTTTTTTTTTTGGAAAGGGGATGTAAAGTTGAGATTGTGTGAGCGAGCGTTTTATTTTTTGCATTCGCTCAAAAATAAAGGGATTCAATATGATGTTGATAAAATAGTGATGTTCAAGTGATGAAATATCGGGGAAAACCGTTTCGTGCATATAAACTCAAACTGTATATTCATTTACATATTTCAGGTATAAAAACTCAAAATTTTTGGAATTGTCCGTTTGTGGATCACTTGTGAAATGATCCACAAACGATAATTTTTCAATGTTCAATTAAATGGACAGTTCTTCGACTAAAATTTTTTTCCAGGTTATTTAAGTCTCTGCATACCATAGGGAAGTAAAATATATTATTACTCTTCATTTTCGGCGCTGACCCACATTCGGTCCTTTCTGCCCGAATGCGGGTCAATGAGCACTTCGGCAATTCTGGAACTGTGGAGAAACAAAACACTTTTGGGAAAAAAAAATTCCCATAGTCTATAGTCAAAGGATCATACTACAGCATGGCCAAGTTTTTACCCTCTCTGGCCCCCCCAAAACTCTTGTAGAATTTTTTTAAAAAAAGTGATCCATAACTGGTACTTTACTGTAGGTAGGGTAGGTACTATATTTCAATTTTCATTGTATTTTGTAGCAATGAAATACAAAAAAGTGACTTGGAATTTATATGCCTATTTACCCAATGGTTATCAAAGCATTATCAACGATACGAATGCTTGCCATCATAAAAATGTTAAAAAAGAGTATGATTTTTTAAAAAAAATTCGCAATCGCTTCGCTCGGGCGATATTTTAATAACTATACTCAATTTTTTACGAATTTTGTTTTTATTGAAATTTTTTATCCTCGCTTCGCTTGAGACAAATAAGACAATACCGTTTTTTTCATCTACAAGGTCATTCCACGTCAGTTCGTACGCAAAGTGGTAGGTGGGGTCGGCGATTTTTTTCATTTTTTTTATGTGGGTAGACCTCGATGAGAGATGACGAATGCCGCAAACCGCAGCTCTCAATGTCTTTTTGGAGGGCTGCCACGAGCATTTAAAGTTTTGAGGTAAAGTTGGATATGGTAAATTTGGGGTGTAGATAACTCGAAAACCATGATGAGTTGAAAGTTGAAACTTTTTCTAATGTGTAGGGCCTTTGAAGAGCTTTTTGACGATTTTTTGAAAATCAGTGTTGCCACTTTTTTTAACACGAAATATTAGCTGTAAAAGTTGAAAAATTACATTTCCCGATGATGTCAATCGCCAAAAATTCTGAAAAAAATCCGTAAAGTACAACTTTACATGCGGATTAACATATTAAAAAATTGAGGTGGCGTTATTTCGTATTTTCGAGAAAAAAATTGCAAAGATTGGAAGAAAATACAATTTTTTTTCAAAGGTTAAAATTACTTCTATTGATTGGGAGAAAAAATTGGTCCAATCACTTGAAAAAATAATGCATTCGAGTTCCTTCATAATATCAGAATATCACAATTAGTAACTGGCTGCACTGAAGTACAAAATTTTCAAAAAAAAATTCGAAATATACTTACTTTTAGTGATTGAAAAAAAAAATACATACTATTTTCAGGCGAAAAAATTATCAATTCAAAGTCGATATAAATTCCCTGTTTTGGAATTTTATGATTTTCTGTTGGCTGCACTGGTGTATAAAATTTTCATTTTTTTCAAAATTCACTTTCAGTGGTTGAACAAATTTGTTGTCCACTTACTCGATGAAAAAGAAAATCATTCCAGCTTAGTGAAAATTTCGTATTATTGAAATATTGCAATCTGCAACTATTCAACCCCCTGGTAGCAGTCTGAGTTTTGATCAGAGAAGGATGGCGTCGATGGCGATGTTTAGGGAAATATAGAAACTCAAATCGCTTTTTTTTAGTGCTACAAAGGCTTCTCACACAATTTTGATTGGCTGAAAAACGCAAAAAATAGCGTTTTTTTCAAAAGGAGGTGCACTTTGAGCACCTCCTGCTCCCCTCCCCTTGCCCCTCGGGGCTCAAATTTTTTTGCGAAGTCTCCCACTCAAAGTAAACCACCCCACCAAATTTGGTCAAAATCCAAGATATGTTTTTTTTTCGGTCCACCCTAGTGGACACATAGGAGGGGGGGGGTCAAGAACTATAACTTCCACTAATTTTACATAATACTACTATTGTCATGTCCACAACATGCACATTAGTAATGATTTTAAGTACTCATATTCCCCAAAACCCCTTTCCTTCAATACTCTCCATCTCCTCTGCTAATGGCCGCACAAAAAAAAAATTCATACAAAAAATGTTGGAAATTGAGTGTAGAACAAAAAAATACTGACCTATTTCTACCCTAAAATCAAACTCGAGGAAGTAATGTGAAAAAAACATTTTTAGGGTAACCCCTAAAAAATTATCCTGAAATCTGTGGGGTGGTAACTCTTTGGGATTATTCAAGAGACCACTGTCGACAATTTTCCGCAATAAAAGCTTCGCTGGGTGAAAAATTTTATTTTTCTTACTCGCCTCCACCAACCACCATGACCATTGCTAATGTGATTTTTTTAAAATACTAATCTAACACTTTTTACTGCTTCGAAAACGATGAAATTCCAAGTACATATCTACATCTACGTATATCATTTTTGTTCTAAGACGCCGCGCCGCGGCGCGGCGTCTTAGAACAAAATTTGTTTGATTCGCGAGGTCAAAATTGTGTAACCTAAATCGTACTCTATCGAAATATTGTTATCGTGTATGTAAGTATGTGAATCCCGGCGCAATGACGGTTTCAAGAATGTTTATTGCTAAATTCACGTAGTAGAGAAATGCTAGGTTTAGACGTAAGTTTTTTTATATTGTGCCGTGCCGAAATAGAGACCAATACGTAAGTATGTTTTTGTATAATTAATAATTAAGTATCTACGGAATAATTAGAATATTGAATCGTCTACAAAAAATTTTAAGGTAGTACGGTTACGTTTAGGCACAAAAAGTTCACGAAATTCAAAATTTTTCCGTCGATTAATATTACTCATGCATAAGCGCACCCAGAAATTATTCAAGCGAGGGGCTGAGAATTCGAGAAAAAATAGGGGAGGAGTGAAATTCCAATGGAAAAATTGAGTAACTTGATAGTTGCGGAATTTTAGTGATTTTTCACTGATCTTTCAGTTAAAATTATTGATTTTTTCTAACAAATTGGAAATTTATTGAGAAATGAGTGATTTTGGACTGAAATATCAGTGAAAAATCATTAATTTTCAAAATACTGACCCAAAACTCACTTTTTTTAGATCAATTTTTATGTGAAATTGAACCAGAATTTCATAAAGCCATCGTTAAGTCTGTTTCTTCATTTGAAACAGGTGAAAAAAGGCTGTAAAGTGAGATTTCTTGAAAAAAAAACTAACAAAAAAATGATGAAATTTTTCTTCCATACAAAACTCGAACAAGTTATAATTATAACTTCTAAAATAAAAAATAAGTTCAAAAAGATCAAGAACTTTGAACGCATTTTTCTCGAAAACTACTTTTCAGCTGGAGTGCCCCTTTCGTATTCGCTGTCTCATATTTAAAAAAGGTAGGTAAGTAAGAAAATTGAATCATCAATCACATGTACTTGATATTTCTTTCAAATAGGTACCTATTAGAATAAGTAAAAATATACCAAAATATACCTATTTTTTTACACTAGGTAAATATTTATCAAGTTTAAAATTTATTGCTGTCTTAGATAATGTTACCATTGTTACCTACATTCACATTTCATTTCACGTCCGCAATATACATCTCAATACTGCTAATTTTGGTCAGCTTATTGAAATATGTTATTGACACATACCGAAGAAATCCACGTTTGGTACAGTTTGCTGAAACAATAACAGGCCCACCAGAAACCTCGATATTTGGAAGTTTCTCAGAATTTTATCACGGAGAAGGTTTTTGTCTTCTTTTTTTTAAAAAAATAAATTTAAAACGGACTAAAATATTGAAAATGCTTTTCATTTAGATTCGCTGAAAAAACTCATCGAATATTCAAAAAGGTATGGGCACGTATATAAATTATGGTTCGGTAGACACCTTGTAGTATGTTTATCAAAAATTGAAGATATAAATGTAAGTCTTTCTTATCTATGCAAGAACCTAGCTTTTATTTCAAAGTTAAAATTATACATATTTACTTGATGATAATTTTTCAAGGCTGTTTTCCTGAATTCGAAAATGTTGGACAAACCAGATATGTTCCTCAGTTCTTTTCACGACTATTGGGGTGATGGGTTGTTCACAAGTTCAAGTAAGATTATAATTATATTATTTTCCCAGAGGCGTACTCAGGAGGGGGGCAAAGGGAGCAACTGCCCCCTTGAGAGGTCAAAATATTATCCCAAATAGGTACTCAGTAAACACGTGAAGATTTTCGCATTCTTAACATGATTTTCGTTAAATTTTTCAACATACCTCTTGTTTTTCATAAAATATCTCTAAATTTTGAAAATTCTAAAAATCATGCTATTTGTTTTTTTTTATTTACAAAAACCTATTTTTTTTGATTTTCTGGTGTGACCACGGTAGTCATTTACTTATTTTGGGGGAATATATAATCGAACGACAAAAAAGGAGGTAAGAACGACAGCCAGTAATAACGACAATAAGAAATGTATTGTTTTAGCGACAAATTACATTGTTTGATCATCCGCATTTGAGCGACAACATTTTTACCAATTTTGATGACCAAAAATTTTGAAATTTTTCGGCCACATTTTTTACCCAAAATGAACATTGGGGTGGAATAAAAAAAACAGATCTGTTGAAAAGTGAATTTAATGAATTTTTGATTTTCACCAAATTCAAATCGTTCTCTCAAACACCTCAAAATCGAGCCATTTTTTTGACCCCCTACAATAATTTTTTATGGAATTTTTCAAAAAAATTTCATAGCAGAGCTAAAAAATTTTTATTAATTTTTTGATTTTTTTACAGTGCTGTCAACCAAAATTTCCTAAAAATTGTGTGATTAGAATGTAGTTGGCAGCACTGCTATGAATTTTTTTAAATTTTATTACTTGGTGACCAAAAAAGATTAAAATACATTTTTTTTGAAAATTACTTTTTTTAGAGGCCCTCAGTTCCGTCTTCCTTTGAGCTGAGGGCCTCAAAAAAATTTTAGGAGGTCTCCTATTCAAAGAAAACTACTCCTCCAATTTTCGTAAAAATCCAAAATACGTTTATTTTTTTTTCGCTCCACTCTAATGAACATTTCTAATTCTAATTTTGTACATTACATTTAGTAGGTGAGAAGCCCGGGGGGGGGGAGAGAAATTGTGAGATTTGTACGACCACTAATTTTGGAATTTTTCACCAGAATGAATATTCCTAATTGCGGAGATTTATTAGGAGAGATGGAAGGAGGCGAATTTGTGAATTCTTTTACCATTTTTTTTTTGCTAAGAATGAACATCTTTTACTTTTTTTGGAGACTTCATTGGTATGTACTTTTTTTAATCCTATAAATTGTCATTGCGAGATATTGTTCTGTCTTCTGTCCTGAATGTATTTATATTTTTTTGGTGTTCAAAGCATTTTTTCTGTCGTGGTTTCTTCATTCCGTTGCAATTGCATTTCCTGTCGCTTCGACTTCTTTTTTTCTGCCGTGTATTCGCTCTTTTTTGTCGTAACGATAAATCACACCCCTTCTTTTACCTCCCCTCCTCCATGAGAAAATCTCAGGTACGCCTTCGGAGTTTTTCTCTAAATTTTACCAAGTCCCTTGCTTATTATGTACATTCATCAACTCTTCTTTTTTTTCATCTACAGTGGAGATTTGGAAAAATAACAGAAAAAAATTGATACCTCCTTTTGCAAGCAATCGATTTGAACAATACACAATTCATATCAACGATAAAATAAATAATACCATAAAAGTCGTCGAAAAACATGTGGATGGACCAGAATTCAATATTAAAGATTATACGCCTTATTTATCGTTTGATATTATAACAAGTAAGGCGAAAAAGTATCTAAGAAATCTAAATAATGTCACTTCATTTTTTGCTACTTGGCAGATTTTAAATCCAAGTCCGGTTTAACGGGAAATTGGGTATTTTGGGGTAAAATCGCTCCCCCCAGCCAAAAAATTACCCTCAGAAACTGATTAACCCGAGGAAAAAACGGAATTTCTTCTTTCAGAAGGTCGACAATAGCTCATAAAATATTGGAAAAATGGTAATTTTTGGTTTTTTAAACGTAATTTAAAAAAAAATCACCCTCGCTTCTCTCGAGAGAAATTTTATTTTTCTTTCTCTATAGTCTTAGTTGCTGTATATATGGCGTTAAATACGTATGTAAGTAAATAAATTTTTAAAATCTTTGTATTGGGGAAATTCTTTCAAAAATTTCACAATTTTCAATTTTTTATCTTCCAAACCTCATTTTTTTCAGTCCATCTTTTGCTATATTTTGACCAATTTTCGAGAAAATAAAAAAGTATACACATTCGTACTTAATTATAAAAAAAATACATTTTTATTAAACATGCATTGCAGAAATTTTGTTTAATGTTGAACTCAGCTGGAACAATGAATTCGCAAAAGAATTTCACCATAGTACCATGAAGTAAGTATAGGTAACAAAGTAAATCAGTTGCTTCTATAAAGGTAAAAATTCCGACCTTCTTCTCAGCGGTCCTTAAAAACTCCTATTTTGAAAAATTTAAAAAATAATTTTATTAAACCGTTACCTATCAAAAATAGTTTTCGTGTTCAGGGGAAATAGAAAGAATTACTTTTTTCATATTTTTCAATAAGTACATTTATTTCAATTGTAAGAAATCGAAAACAATCTTCTTTAAATGGTTTTAGTACGAATACATTTATGTAAAAAATCATCGAAAACATTTTCTATCCCTTCCCCTCCTTCTTTCATCTTTACTAGGTATCTATTCATCTAAATTGAAGACAGATACCTACATTGTGTTTCTCCAAAATTAAGACAATGGTGGAAATTTTTCTGGGTAAAGTATACGAACTAAAATCGTTTTTGGAAAATTTTTCTTAAAAACAATTTTTTCATTTTTAACGAGGACGTGTTTTAGGACAGAAGGTTAGTCGAAAAATATTCAGCTCAAAAAAAGTTTCAAAATGACATTCTGTTCAGCTTTTGTTCAACTTTTAGGTAAAAACTTTTAAAAAATTGATAACCATTGGCATAACATTTTCTTAGACTTGAAAAAACTTGAATTTTTTGGCGAATTAATATAATGACGTCTACTGAAATATCAAAAATTTATAAAAATTTATTTATTATTATTGAAATATGAAATTTGTGAAAGATATACAATTTTTTGAAAGATTTTGACGAATTTATATAGATACCTAATGACGTTTTATTAAACTAGAGAAAAATTGGAAAAATATTTAACATTTCCAGAATGTTGATGCTATAAAACATGTTCATTTTTCTGACACAATGGAAATTTTTATAAATATTCCTATAATTTCATTTTTTCAAGCATAAGAAACATGGGAAAAAATTTGATGCAAAATTATTTTCCAATTTATTGAAATAGCTTGGTAGTTTTGAAAATTAACAACAAAAAAAAGAAAAGAAATTACTTAGGTAGTTGAAAGTTGAAAGTTCAACTTCTTTTTAAAATTGAAAATATCTCAAAAACCATGCCTCTTAAGAAAAAACGAATCGAACTAAACAGAAAGGAAATTTTACGCTCTACAATTTATGTTTCATTTATTTTTTCTGTTAAACCCTTTCTTTGCTCAGAAAATTGACTTTAAGTGTCAAAAGTTGACAAAAAATGTAAAATAAATGTTCAAAAAAAAATTAAAATAGTGAAAAACCCTTGGGCGAGGGAATTTTTTTACACCTACTTTTTTCGTGGTCAGCGTGAAAAATACTCGTATGTGCTTATTTTATTCCAGAGCTATACAAATAGGTTTCGATAGGATGTGTTTACCATGGTTTCATATGAAAATTTTCAGTAAACTCTACTACATGAAACAAAACAAAAAGATATGGAAAGGGATACGGCAACTTACGCAGAAGGTAAGTATCGTTTTATTTTTTACCTAACTTTAGGTATAGGTATCTACTCTCTCATTCTGAATCAGTGAAAAGTCACTGATGAATAGTCAGAATTGCAGTACAGAAAAAATCAACGAAATTCACTGATTTTCCAGTGATTTTTCCCACTGATTTGTTTTCAGTAAAAAAATCACTCAATTTCCCCTGTGCTGAAATTCTGGATGTTTCTCAGTGATTTTCTATAATTTTCACTGATTAAATAAATCAGTGAAAATTATCGAAAATCACTGAGATACAGCCAGAATTTCAGCACAGGAGAAAATCAAAGAATTTTTTTTACTGAAAACAAATCAGTGAAAAAAATCACTGGAAAATCAGTGAAAATTATCGAAAATCACTGAGAAACAGTCAGAATTGCAGCACAGGAGAAAATCAGTGAAAATTTTTTTACTGAAAACAAATCCTTGGAAAATCAATGAGTATTCACTGAAAAGTCAGTGAAATTTAAGAAATTTGCTGAAAAATCAGCGAAAATTCGCTGAAAATCAGAATTTTGACTATTTATTAGTGACTTTTCACTGAGTCATAATGAGAGAGTAGGTATAGGTACCGTAAATGTATTTTTATATGAAAATTTTTATTTTCCGAATAGATATTGAACGATAAAATGAATGAAATAAAAAACGAAATTTCACTTCATAATGCGGATTACCCAACCGAAATACCAATAGAAGACGAAAAACCACCGAAGTCATTTTTAACACATGCTTATGAGTTACTCAGCGATGGATACGAAGAAGGAGTTGTACACGATGAAATGGTTTCAGCGATTTCTGGAGTACGTTTATTTAAAATCTATACAGCAATATTTCTGCTCATTTTAATTCAAAAACAATCACGTCATAGGGTACAGATACCACTGCAACTATGCTTTCGTTTTTTTTCCTATCTGTAGCCATTCATCAAGATATTCAGGTTCGTCATAAATTGGTATTTTCAGGTGCTTGAGACATTATGTCAAAATTTTAATACAAAAAATTATCTAATTATGCAACTCAGATGAAATTATACGATGAACTTTACGAAGTATTCGGCGACAGTGACCGTGATGC
The DNA here is from genome assembly GCA_033439095.1 of Pseudococcus viburni. Lineage (NCBI taxonomy): Eukaryota > Metazoa > Arthropoda > Insecta > Hemiptera > Pseudococcidae > Pseudococcus > Pseudococcus viburni. The sequence continues at coordinate 605,684 of JAVBJF010000118.1, read as the reverse complement.
GGACCAAGAAGATATAAAGAGGCTATCGTATCTCGATCAAGTATTGAAAGAAACCTTACGAAGGTTTCCTTTGATTCCATTTATTTTGAGGAATGTGCAAGAAGATAGTAAAATAGGTATTCTAAAATAACTAATCTAATCGAATTTTCTGTAATTTGTGGGAATACGATGTAGGTAATTATTTTAAAATCATTTTAAGGTGATCGTATATTTCCTGCTGGTACCGCTGTTATGATCCCCATAGCTGCTATTCACTTTGATCCAGAGCATTATCCGAATCCTTTAGAATTCAATCCGGAGAATTTCAGTCCAGAAGTAGTGGAAAGTCGGCATAAATATACATTCATACCTTTTAGCGCTGGTGGAAGAAACTGTATTGGTAGGTAGACTAGAAACAAGGCATAAAATTAATGCAGAGGATGTACCAAAAATATGTCAGGTGGTCTCCCATATACCACACCAGCCACTACACCGAGCGACTAAATGGTATCCCATTTTGAAAATTTACTCTTTTTCTTTCCAAATGAAACTATTTTGAAGTCGATCAGGCGAAAATAGAAAGTAATCAAGCACTTAAATGATTTTTACCCTACGATTTAAAAAAAAATTCAAGTACCCACTTAAAATCGTTTCTATCAAAAACATCATAATTGGAACCTGCACACAAAATTCTGGAAATTTTACCCCGCCCTGAAAAATTTCCTCGCTTTTTACTTTATTTTATGAACATGGTTTTTTAGATTGTCTACACTGAATCTGACTAGAATTTAGCCATAAGCAGATGTTTTTAAATCAGAATTTCCCTCCGAGAGAATTTTTACGAGTCATGCATGCCCCAGCAGTAAAAAAATACCAGGATTTGTCTCTCATCCATCCCATTAAGGAGGCTGCTGAGGAAACTAAAAATTTCTAAAAATCTTTAAAATACCGTGTTATTTTGTTTGTGATGTTTTTGGCAGCACTGAGTTTGAATTTTGACTCCAGTTCCTGATTTGACCCTCTAAACCTCTTCTTACTTTCAAATATTGGTAAAAATTTCAAAAAGTATCGTTTGTAATTTTTTCGAGGTCGCTGAGTTTAAATTTTTACTCACTTTTTAGGTTTGACCTCCCCCCCCCCCAGATCTTGGCCCTCCAATTTTTTCAAAATTTTCGAATGTTTTTAAAAAGACAATGCAACTTACCATTTTTGGAATTTTCGAAGACTTTATGTTTAATTTTTTACTCGTAATCAGCCCTGGAATTTGACCCTCTTAGCCTCCCGGACACATGATAATTTTGGTTAAAACTCAAAAATATTTGAAAAGGGTAAGTCCTTACAAACGTCATATCACATCTAAAAATATTGATCAAAATTTGAAAGTATAAAGGGACTGAGGGGGTCAAATCAGTAAATTGAATTGAATTTCGGCCTCAATACCGCCGAAAACATCACAAAATTGAGATACATCACAGAATTTTTTTGGAAATTTTTAGCCCCTTCATTAGATCCCATAAAGGGCTGGGGAAATTTTGGTAATTTTCTTCACCTTTGGAACGAAAATGAATCATAAAAATGTTTAAATCTGCATCAGAATAGGTACTTGAAAGGAAATTCTGAGTCTGACATGAGTGCAATCGGTACACCTACATGGATATGTCAAAATGGTAGGGGGGGGGGGGGGGGGGGGTTATCCGTGAATAATGAGACCAAATTGAAGCCATTAAATTTTGGAAATCAAATTTTGAAATTTTCTTTAACTTTTTGATATTTACCTACTTATAGTTAAATGTTTGAAAACTAAAAAAAGATCGTTGATACAGGGTGTTCCATGAATCGTCTGCCAAACATTTTTTTTTTTTGGATATAACCGGGTACCACTAAAAAAAAACGTGACATGAACATGTTGCCTAACTTGAGGATTCAAGGGGCAAATGCTACTTCTAAAAAAATTACGTCAAATTTTTTTTTAACCATGGGAATGGATAGTACTTTAAAAACTGAGCAAATTTTCACTTTATGACTTTTTGTCTAACTTAAAAATTGAAGGGGCTACAAAAATTTTTTTTCAATTTTTTTTTTCTGATAAACTAATTAAGGGAATGGATAGTACGTTGAAAACAGAAAAAAATTTGTTCTGTGCACTTTTTGCCTAACATCAAAAATGAAGGGGCCAAGGGTGATTCAAAATTGGGAAAATTCGAAAAATTTTTTGAAGCCCACGTATTTTGCGCGAGCAGTATCCCCTTCATTTTCGACGTTAGGCATAAAGTGCACAGAACAAAATTTCTTCAGTTTTCAACGTACTATCCATTCCCTTGATTAGTTGATTATTTAAAAATTGTTTTTGAAAAAAAAATTTTGTAGCCCCTTCAATTTTTGAGTTAGGCAAAAAGTCATATAGTGAAAATTTGTTCAGTTTTCAAAATACTATCCATTCCCATGGTCAAAAAATTTTTTGACGTGATTTTTTTAGAAGCAGCATTCTTAAGATAGGCAACATGTTCATCTCAAGTTTTTTTTTAGTGGTACCCGGTTATATCCAAAAAAATATGTTTGGTTGACGATTCATGGAACACCCTGCATAATGCTATTTTGTTAGATTAAAAAAAATTGACATGTTCGTACTCAGAAGGTTTAACTTATGCAAAATCGACACCCATTTTACCTATCTTCCCTTAACTCAAAATCGGGGGGGGGGTGTGAGGTGCCAAAAATGGGATCCCAATAGTTTGAGTCTCTCGATTATGATTCTATGTCGATTTTAATGTCAGGTATCATCGTAAATCTTACTTTTTTTGTTACAATTTTTTTTGACAAATTTCCACCACTTCAAAATTTAAAAAAATTTTGTGATATACTTATGGATAAATGGCACTTAATTTGAGGGAAAAAATTCCACTGCACCTTTGACCCTTCGTTACAAAAGGGGGGGTTCAAAATTTTCAAAAGAGGGTAACTCAGCGAAAAAACTGTCCAAAAATTTTGAATTATTTTAGGGGTTCTCGTACCCTCTAGAAGCTATTTAAGAAAACGTGAAATATTTTTCTGAATTTGATGAAAAATGAGTAAATTATGGAAGAAAACACACATTATGCCCCCTCTCCCCCCATACTCGAGCTAGGGGTCCGAAATTGATGTCAAAATTATTTTCCAGAATGGGCGACCCTTTTGGGGTATAGGAACGGTCAAAATCGGTTTCCAAGGCCAAATCACCCTACTTGGACCAATTTTTGACATTCTCTGAACATTTTTGATATTTTCTCGGACATTAGAAAATTTTAAAACAATTTGTGATATTCAAATTTAATACATAAGTATTAATTTTAAAAATTAGAGCAAAAAGAGCCAGATATTTGAAATATCTGACATTTTATTTTTACAATTGATGACTTTTTGTTTAAATGTCGGATGTCAAATTTTTTTCATCTTTCAAAATTTCTAAGCAATTTCAATACCTATGACATTACTGTAATTTTTCAACATTATCAGACATTTTTTTTAGCAATTTTGAAAATTAGAAAAAAAACATAGTATTTGATATTTTATTTAAAAACCATAAACTGAAAAAAAATACTTATTAAAACATATCCATAATTTGAAAGCTTTCGCTCTAAAACAAAACTTGTGTAATTTTTTTGGTCAAATTTTGCATTATCTGAAAAAGTACTCTATAAAAGTAAAAAGACCTTTCACGTCGGGGGGGGGGGATTTTTTACAATCTGTTGGAATATAGGGAGAGATTGACAGTAATTTTGGGACGCCCGAAGAACCAATTAAATGTAAACCATTACCTATCTTTTTCAGGTCAAAATTTAGCCATGACGGAAATGAAACTAATAACAAGCGCATTTTTGAGGAAGTTTAGTTTTCATACAACAATGACGATGAATGATATCAAATTGAATAAGGCATTCTCAATAAATTGTGTAAATGGATATAATGTATCGATAAAATATCGAATTAAAAAGCCATCTTACATGGATTAAATATAGATCGGTACCTGATATATTTATTAATAATAAGATGATTTGTATGTTTATGTGGGTACAAATTACAAAACGAAAGTTTCCAATAATTTTTTTTGGTATTTAACGATTATTTAGTTGGCGATTTTTTTTTTTCGAATTGAAAACCTAATACTGAACTTTTGATTCTGCTATTTCCCTGAATTTATTCTTATACTTACAACAGTAAAAAAAAAATATATATAAACAGAAAAATCTACTTGAAATGAAATAGGTACATAGAAAAATGAAAGATCTAATGCTGGCGATAAGTTGGGATGGATTATATACTTAGGTAGGTAACTTGCTAAAAAAAATAATAAGTATTTAGGTATTGAAAATATGGTATGTATTTAACAAAAATATACTTAGGATTATTCTGAAACTATTTTAATCTTCACTTTGAAGCAGCACTGTTCATTTCTTTCATTCCATAATTTCCATTTCGTTGTGTAATGTGTCTACAAAAATTGATAGCAGTTTTAATGGTTATGAATAAATTAGAAATTAACCTACCACATTATTCTAACCTTACTTAGCTGATTTAAAACACATCCTTACTGGAAATGAATTTTATTAAATTTTTTACCAACTCTCTAAATCTGAATCAGTCAAATTTGGTAAAATTCTGCATTTTTTAATTGGTGAATTGATTTTTACTGAAAATCAATGTCTTTTTTTTTTTACAGATTTTCCAGTCAAGATTTCTATTTTTTTTTCTGTCAAACAATAATTTTACTGATTCAAAAAGGAAGAATTTCACCAAACTTGACTACCTAATTCAGAATTAGAGAGTACGTCCTTCTTATTATTACATATTTTTCAAATCATCAATGAATAAAGCTTACTGCAGGGTAATAATCTTTAATCGAGAGAGTAAACGTGAAAGTTTGCTTTTTTCCGGGTACAGTTGGGCATGAAGTGAAATGACAAGCATTTGTGTCTTGACCTGGTAAAGGCAAATCAACTAAGAACGTCTCAGAATAAGCTTGAGCAGACAACGATTTAGAATCAAAATCTGAAATGAAATACATCGAAAAATAAAATTCAATTCCCAAGGGGAAAAAAATTAAACGACTAAAAAAAAAAACATACTTGGAGTGAAGTCGAAGACCACTGATGAATTTGAACCTTTTGGAAGTTCACATGGTCCTGGCTCCTCCGATCTAGCTTCGGGACACGGTTGTATATCTACTCTGCTCACAACGCACTGTTCGACTGATTTATTACTCCCTGCATAGATATAAAATATAATAAAAATATACTTAAATTAAATTGAAAATAAATTCATATAGGTACTCACGAGAACATGGAAAAAATTCAACTTCTTCGGCATATGCTGAAGAAAACGCCAATATTAGAATAGAAATTCCAAAAATTGAAAATTTCGTCAACATTTTCCACAAATTTAACGCGCAGATTGCACTTCTTTGCTACAGAATCAAACAAACGTTAATATTTTTAGTACATAACTAACAAAAGAATCGATACCTAATTTGATAAGGAAATCAACTCTAACTAGCTATGTATACGTTCAAACGATTATTTTTTTTAATTGGTAAATTTAAATTTGGCAGTGTAAGTATTATTTTTTATCTGAGCCGATTACCTACAGTAGAGATGTGTAAAGTTAGGTACTTATATATGCAAATCTGAAGGACACTGAGAATATTCAAACCCTCGTCATCTTTGGGAACT